>JAYESA010000004.1:335776962-336376962 GCA_036927795.1 Iris macrosiphon | reverse complement strand
AGCACCATTCTCCCGGCGAATCCACCTGGGAGCGAGAAGACGAGATTAGAGAGCGCTACCCTTACCTTTTTGAACCCTGAGGTATATTTTAATACTCGGCCTTTCCTTTCGTGCCTTTGTTATTCTTAAATTTCGAGGACGAAATTTTTTATAAGTTGGGTAGATTGTAAGCCCCTTTTTTTTCAAAATTATTAAAACTTGGATTTTTCCAATTTTCTGGAATTTTCTGGGAATTTTCTGAATTTAAAATCAAGGTTCTCAATTATTAAATAATTTTTAATTGTTAATAAATAATATTATAATATTATGGAAATAATATTTTTGGGTGTAAAATGAAAAACTGGACTTAGGATAATTTTTCTGGATTTTTCTGGACCTCAGACCTATTTTTAAATGCCTAAAAACTATTATAATTAATTAATTATTTAATTAACTGATTTTATTATTAATTATATTTATTATTATTTTTAATTTTATTATTTTTCTCCTTGGGCCGGCCCGGCCTAGTGGACCGGCCCAGCAGCCCAACCCCCCAGCCCGCTTCCTTCCGGGTCGGGTCGGGTCTGCCCGGACCCGACCCGCCTCCGACCCGGTCTCCCCCAGCACCCCCCCACGACGCCGGCTGACCCGCTCCCCGCTCCGCTTCCGTCGGCCGCTCCACCCGGCTCGCCCCGCCCTCCGCGGCCACGACACCCCCTCACCCCGCCTTGCTCGGCCCCCTAACCGCCGCCTCCTCCTATAAAAACCCGAGAACCCCCCCTTCGGCCAATCACACCCGACCCCGACCACTGCCTCGACGCCGGCCGACCCGCCGCCTTGCCCCGACCTCACCGCTGCCCAGCCACCCTGCCACCACCGTCGCCGTCGCCTCCAGCCGCCTCTCTCCTTTTCTTCCCCGTCGACAGCAGCCGCCGCAGCTCCTCGAGCAGCCGCAGTGCCGCCCTGGGCCGCCCCCGCACCGCCGCCTCCGCCCGAACGCCGCGCCGCCCTCCGCCGCAGCACCCCCAGCCCCCTCCGCCGCAGTCCAGCCGCCGGAGCCGCCAGCCACCGCCTGGGAAGCCGAACCCTAACCCTAACCCTAATTCGAAATTCCTGTGTCCGATACGTGTCGGACTCGGTTCAATCCTGATTTTCGGGTCCCCTTCAGGTGCGTGTAACTTTTTGTTCGTAGCTCTATTTTCCATTCCGCAAATTACGTTATGAAGCCTGTATGACCCTCTCGGTGCCCGAATAAACCGTTTGGGGCATCGCGTCCTGTGGTGATCACACACCGCGATCCAAAAACAGGAAAAACCAGACCCTGTTTTACCCCGAAACTGGGTACGTCCCGCCAAACGGGACGACTTGGTCGCGCGTGGTCTTCACAGATACGTGCGCAGCGTTGATACGGATGTGTGAGATTTCGCGGAAGCTAATTCGGGTGTGCGTGCACACCGGAATCAACGCGTATCCGCGGACATCGCCCCGTATCCGCCTTTTCTGCAATTCACTCTAACTTCTTGTACACTCGTCAGATCGAGACAAAACTTGTTCCATCGGACTCGTAGCGATACGCTGGTCCTGTGGGCCAAGTTTGGTTCGATTCTGAGAATGTTGACGAAATCGCGTGTCGTGGGCCCCACAGGCCCCGCTCGACGGGCGATTTTGTGATCGGCTCATCGGAATCCAAATCTGGAAGTTTCGTTGGGTTTGTATCATCGTTCCTGACCTGTTGACACTAATTTTGGTGAATTTGGAGACTTTTGACCCGGACACATTTTTCGGTGCAAAGCGGGCCCACCGGCGGACCCCGTTTTGACCCGAAACTGTCATTTTTGTCCTTGTCTCCAAATTGGACCCAAGGACAGGCATTTCTAGCTATTTGACATCTTCTGAGCGTGATGGTAATGTCTATTTCAGCTTTTGGACTCATCTCCGGAAATTTCCCCAAGAACAATTAATCAGATCCAAACAACAGGCAAGTACCTGCACTTCAAGTTAAATCTTTATATTGTGATAATTAATTCCCTGCTTTACTAGTACCCTTGATGATTACACCTAGTTTTAGAAATGCTGGATTTCATGTCTTGAATATTGGAGTTCCTGTCTTGTTTTTCATGTCGGGTGGGAGAATACTAGAAGGCATGTAGTTTACCCTTTCCCCTGCCATGTTTAATAGCTGTTGGTACGCGACTGTACCTCAGCCGGATCTCGATTTTCCCTGTTTAATAGCCGTTTATGACCGCCGAATTAGCCTTATAAACCCCTACATGCCAACTATGTATTCTAAAACAAACACAAGTTCACACAGATAGTTTCTGGTCTTGTTATATTTCTTGCTGACTGTTGTAGTTCTTTTCCTGTCTCATTTATTTCTGTTTTCTCATATTCCTGTTTATAGTTTTAACTCTGAGATATTGATGTTCTTTTATGCAATTTCTCAATATTGATACTCAATTTAATTGTCATAAATATTTAGTTTAATCTTGTTGTGCATTGTGTACTTTGCTCCTTTCCTGACTGGATCCGTTGATTTAGGCGATGATGAGGACCTTGCCCCTACATATTATGGTCCCTATGAGGGTACAAATGATACTTATGAGAAGCCAGATCCTACCCAGGAGACCCCTGCTGCAGAGTAGATAGCAGTAGCTATTTCATTTATTTGCTCTTTATCTCAGTAATCGGGTTTGTCCCCGATTTTATTCTGATTTCTATACTAAACATTTGAATCTGTTGTCACATTTATTTCAATTGCAATCTTAAGTATCTGTTTTCTATTATTATCTTGCCTATGTTATTTGTGAATGAGCTAGTTTAGTAAGTATGGATTTGACCTAGACAACGTACTACCGCCGACTCTGCGGCGTAGGCTGGACGTACCCACGCACTCGTGCCCGAACTTCCGGGTGCGGGTCGTGACAGGTAGTGTGGGAGAGCGGCAATTTGGTTATGACACAACACAGGACATGACACAAATCCTAACCCAAAGCCGAGATACGACACATAACCTAACCCTATCTGAGTTAATTAGACGCAGTCTTGGGTATCAAGTGAGGTGTTGTGAAGTGCACATTTATGCACAATGCAGTGAGGGTGTGTGTATGTGTGGATATCTCAATGCTCCGGACACTAACCCTATCCTAATCCTAACTCGGACACACACACACACACACACACACACACACGCGCGGATACTAACACTAATACTAATATCAGGAGGATGAGCTACCTATTGTAACAAATATTATAGATATGGACTCAATGAAAGTTCTTCATTACACATCTAATCATATGGAAGAGGTAAAATTATCCGAAGAGGAAGACGAAGTAGATGAAAGTGAAGATGAGGAGGAAGAGGAGGACGAGGAAAATGAAGAAGATAAATTTTCAGAAGAGGATTGAAAATAAAATAAAATTCATTTAGAACCCTAGCCATGTACTGTATTTTTAATGTGGAATATAACATCTATTTTAACTATATGGATACATATATTTATATATGTTATCAATTATATTCTTTGTTTCCATCTATCTTACCAGATGGCACCCATGAACCGAGCACGTGCACATCGCTTGAGAGTGGTACCTCCTACTGTTAAGGAGGAAGTGACTATTAAGGAAAAAGTGGCACATCCTACTGTTAAATTGGAAGCGTTTGTTAAGGAGGAAGTGGCAACTCCTACTGTTAAGGAGGAAGTGGTACCTCCTACTATTGGGCAGGTACCAACTCAGAGGGGGAGTTCCAGTCACCCAGTACCTATAGCGGAGATTGATCACCTAGACGCTGCTTATGTGAAGTATCTGAGGGACTGGGTTCTGCCCCAGCGTATTGGATTTTCTTGAGAGATTGAAAAATTATATAAGACTTATGGTGTGACTGTAATACTTTTATTTTGTGTTTATTGTGTGACTGTGATATTTTATATACTTTTATGATATTTCGTAACCAGAAAATTCAACGGAGGGTTACTCCGAGTCTGTCTATTTTTATGAAATTATAAGTCTGTGTATTTATTTTATCATCATATGTTATTATCGGGTATGGCCGGACGACGCGGATCGTTCGGAGGTCGATCCTCCAGACGGAGTGCTCCTCCGGTACAGGCTACTAGTTTCGGATTCTCGTCGCAGAGTACTCTAGTGTACCGATCTTTAGAATCTTTGACTTCATCGATGATACGACATGGCAGTACTCCTGGGACGGGTATATGATACTGGATGACCATTAGGCTCATGATCGCGAAGGAAAACTGATCCAAGGTTGGATCACGCCTGAGCAGTGGACTGCGATGAGGGCTAGATTCGATGATCCGAGGTACAAGGAAAGGTCTGAGAAGGCCAAGGCGGCTAGAAAAAAGGAAGCAAAGTGGTGTGGTGGCTCGATTCTGATGACGGAACATTTCCATCATTTCGTATATTTTTTCCAGATATATTATTTTAATGCAAGTACGATAAAATGGTAGTAGGATAAAATATTTAATTTGAGTACTAAATAATATATTTTTAACATGTACAGAGGGGTGATGATGCCAACATGGTGACCGCTTTCCTGACCACCCATCTAAAGGGCAGAAATCTTATTGATGAGAGGGCCTCGTAGACCTATATAAGTATTACTTTACTTTGTGTTAATTTTAATATAACTTAGAAAATATTCAAATAAATATCCATGTAGTTAGTAATAAGTACCTTAGAAACATTAGCAATTATCGAGTATCCAAATTTTTCTAGGTCGAGTATCTTAGACTGCGTGAGCGGACGACTTGTCATGCCCCAGTCCCATAATACCGTGGGACTAGACACGTGACAATGGCCAGCAGCACACACCGATGGGCAAACCCAATTTAATGGACCCATCTGGGTGTACTTAAGCTGTAAAATAACTATAAAGATCTATGATACTAATCTCATCCACAGAAGATAAATACAATCTGTCACTACCCAATTCTAAAAATAGGATTTTTTATTTTAATTTGGTAAATTGTGTATTGATCATAAACATTTGTATTTATATTTAATTAGTTGGATGTATTTATTTTTATTGGTTATTTTAGGGTTTTGGCTAGTTTGGACCCGTGCCAGACCCTATTGGACCTAGTCAGACCCTTATCAGACTCAACCCTTGGTGTAGAATAGTTATTTTATCTTTAATTATCTAGCTGGGTTGTTTTGGATTAGTTAGATTGATTTAAGAAACCCTAAACTTAAAACCCTAGTTTGGAAAACTTAAGTTGAGGGTATTGTGGTCTTTGTGTTAGGCTTCTAACCCTAACCCTAATTCTCCTATATGCCCCCTCCGCCTTCATTTTTATTTTCTTCCACTTCATTTTTCTCCCTCCATTCTCTTTCTTTACTTCTTTCATTTACTTCTCTCCAATTCCAAGTAAGTATTTTCACCTTCCCTTCCTTCATTTACTTCTCTCATTAATGCAAACCCTAATCTTCTATTCTTTCTAACCTAGGTGTGTAGAGCCTAGATTTGGTGTAGAAGCTTGGTTTGGAGGCTTGGTGTGGTGAATTCTAGGGTTTTGGAGACTTTCGCCTTGGGATTTCAACTCCCAAGAGGTAAACCCTAACTTTCCTCTTAGTGATTACTTTAATATAGTGTAATTAGTAGTTTAGAACCTTTCTAGACCTTAGGGCTACCTATGGAAGGAAGTTTGAACTTGTTTGGATAGGTTTGAAGACTTTGACCTAGGGTTTTGTGTCAATTTTGGGTGAAATCCGAGATTGGCCCATTTTGGGAGTTGCCCTAGGTTAGACGGATCTAGGTAGACGTGCTTGGGTGTCTTGAGGGTAGATTTGTGTCCTCGTTCGGACACGCGAGGTCGTATCGCAGAGTTTCGGGCGATTTTAGGGTTTTCCTTCTCCGTGGGTTCCACGTGCATGTGGAATTTTGCCACGGACCTAGAATCGGAGAGTTAGCATTTTTGTGAGATTTTAAACATTGTTTAGAATACGTGGATAAATTTTGGGTCGATTCTGATTAGGTTTGGCATGCGTTTCGTGAGGTATCGCAAGCCGCACTCCAAGTGTTCGTCGAAATAACCAAATGGACATTTCGACTTTGTTTCTAGGTTTTGGGCTTGTGCACGGGTTGTTTTAGTCTTGGGAAGTGTGTATTAGGGTTTTTGAGTTTATATTTGTATATATATATGTATTTATATGTATATGGGTGAGTATGTGTGTATTGGTGTTTGGGGGTGAGTGTGTTTGAGTGTGTATAGGTGTGGTTGTGTGTGTGTGTAGTGTGTGTGAGTGTTGAGGATATGTGTGTGTTTGAGTGAGTGAGATAAGGAGAGTGAGTGAGTGAGATTGGAGGAAATAAAGAGGGTCTGAGAGAGGGATCGAGATAGGGAGTGAGATTGAGACAAAAGGAATAGCAGCAGCAGCAGGTAGTAGCAGCTGTAGCAGCAGCAGCAGCAGCAGCAGGTAGTAGCAGCAGCAGCAGCAGGTAGTAGCAGGTAGTAGCTACTAGAGATGAGAGAGAGAGAGAGAGAGAGATTAGATATATAAAATATATATATATATATATATATATATATATATATATATATATGGTTAGGTATATATATATATAGGTATAGTTAGATATATAGTTAGTGAGATGAGAAGGGTAAGGTAAGGCATCTTAATACCTTAAGATATCAAGGTATTGAGGTAATGGGTATCGGGGCGAGGTATTGGGCTTTTGCCTAGGAATGGCGATGGCGTTAGAGTTGGTTATATATATATATATATATATATATATATATATATATATATATATATATATATACGTGTTAGGGTATATATTAGAGGGTATAGGCGGGGTGTATAGCGTAGGTTGATATATCGGATACCGAGGGTATCCCGGTATCTCAAAGAGGCGAGTTTGAGGGTTTACTAGCTTAATGAGCTAGTTTTGACCTAGAATTTTAAGGGCACCCTAGTTTGACCTAGAGTTGACCGTAATTGCCTCGGTTGACCGCCAAAGTCAACCTTTGACCTAGTTTCGGCCAGGAGTTGACTTTTTGGACCCCATGTTGACTTTTGACCATATTTCACCGGTTTGGCCCGTTTGACCTAGAACAACCATAGAAGCTTATTTTTAATTATTTTATATTTGTTTAACTCTTTAGAACCCCGTTTAACCTTGCTTTTCGTAATAGGTCTTTGCGATGCCAGTCCGGATCTCGATCCTCACCAGTTGCTCAGGACGTCATGCGAGTACCGACCTCTGATTGTTTCTATTTCATGATAGCGTATATATCACCTATTCTAGAACTGTTCATACTTGATTCTGACACATTGTTTCACGAGCTGGTACTAGTTGGATCCCATCATGAGATGTTATCTCCCTTACCGTGTTCAGCGGGTACTCTATCACGTGTATTTCATCATGTGCTTCGGGTATTGATTCTCATGTGCTTTATGTGCTTCCTGTGCTCTCGCTTTCATGTGCACGAGTTATTTATCATGTACGTAGCGTGTCGTGGTTGGATCCAAGAGTATTAGTGGGGGAGGGGAGTAGAAGTTGGTTATGTGATCAAATCCAAACAATATTCATGTGTATGTCGGTTATGCAACTCACGCATAACGGAGTTATCGTAGAATAAATCATGTGCAACCCAAGTCTATCACATAACGAACTTGTGCTCAAGGCACTTAGCTAGTATTCCTATTTTCTCACATGCAGTTACTTCTCTACTACTTGTATTGTTCTCCAGTTTTACCTTACAGTTACTTTATCAGTTCTACCATGTATTTACCTTCCTATGCATCTTGTATTATTTTCTATTGCTAGTTATATACACCTTACCATGTATTTGGAGTTGCTTTCAGAGTTATGTACTTCGCTCCAATCCTGACTGGATATATTTTTCCAGAGGATCCTGAGGACTTTTTTTCGACTTACTACGGGCCAGGCATCGACGATTGTTGCGACCCTGAGATAGAGGGGGAGCCCGTCCCAACAGAGGAGACGCCGTTAGCACCCTAGTATAGCTAGGTGGGTTTCACTGGTTTTGTTTCCAGTTGGTTTTGGATGATTGTATTTTTTTATTTTGCTACTACTGTGAGATGTTGTAGAATTTTAGAGTTGGATTGTATATTTTGGATATTGTACTTGCTCTCTTTGGTTCTTTATTTTTTTTTTGATATCTTATCGTGCTTTTACTCTTTCCCTAGTTATTGTGATTGAGTTTATGTATATATTATAATGTTGTCCTCCTTTTGGAGAGGTTATCTTGATAGGTTATTATGAGATATAGATAGTTGTAACCTAGACAGCATTCTATCGCCGATTCTACGGCGTAGGCTGGATGTACCCATGAATCATGTCCAATTTTTTGGGTGCGGGTCGTGACACAATCAATATAAAAATATATCCAAGAATCTCAATAAAAATCTCGGGGAACAACCCGATAATGAGTTTGATATAGCAGTACAATAAATAGGAAATAAGAGTCAACAATAGAAGTAACTGAGTATAATAAACCAGATACTTCAGAGAAATCCTCGACGATCACCTCATCATCGGGTTCTGGTACTGCTCCAATGTCTGCTCCTGTCCCGTACACCTCGGGGTAGATCTCCTCTGCTAAACCTGGGAACATAATCCGGATTCCAGGTCCTCAAGGGACATAGCAAGGTACAAGAATAACTCAAGCCAAATAAATACAGTATATAAAATAAATCAATAGGGCAAACTATATAACCAGCTAAGTGGTATGCAAAATGAGAGCATCACTAGAACTCAGGCTGAGACTACTACAAGCTCTGTGTCGGGGAGCCGGTAGCAGTTATATCATGTAGGGGCCTAGCTCAGCGTGGCTACGGTACCATAATAATATATAATCAACCTGTAGCATGTGTGTCTCTCCCCATCCAATATAATCACACGTCTCATGTCCACGATATCTCATGTCCATGTCACACAATATCATGACCTCTAACTGATGTAGCGAGTCATAATGATAGCTAAACATAAGTAATATCTATGTCACGAATCCTGTAACCTATACAGAATCATCATGAATAACTCAGGAAGATTCTGTCTCATTAACAGTATCAATTGTCCTATGGTATGACGTACTTGATAATGCAAGCACAAAAATGTATTGGGTCGCGATATCAATCTCTAGGTGACGATACACAACTCCGCATACGGCGTTGACACCCGAATATTATTCCGACGCTAAGCAATGTCACACGGTCCTAGGTTGAACAGATACATCATATAAATAAATCAAGAGAATATTATGTAGCAAGTACTACAAGATTGGCAAGGTACACTTGCCTGGTGCTTGAATTCCAACAGTTGCTCCGGTATTCGTGGGATCTTCAAGTACTCCTTCGGTTGCTGAAATAAACATTACCATTATGTTCAGAAGATATGAAATAGCTAGAATTGCCTATCCATAAGTCCAATTTGGACACAGGGGCAAAATTGACAGTTTCTGGTCAAAGCGGCGTCCATATGTGGCCCATTTTGCACCAAAAAACATGCCAGAAACAAAGTTCTCCAAATTTGTCAAACTTAGTGTCTACAAGTCCAGAACGATAATCCGAAACCAACGGAATATCCAGAACTGGATTTCGATGATCCAATCAAAAAATCGCCCGTCAAGTGGAGCCGTAGGGCCCACGATACGGGATTTTGGCAACGTTCTCAGAATCGAATCACACTTGGGTCACAGGACCAGCAAAATGCTACAAATCCAATGGCGCAAGTTTCGTTGCGAAATGATGAGCACACACGAAGTTACAATAAGTTTCAGAATAGGGCCGATACGGGGTGTTGTCGACGGATACGCGTTGATTCCGGTGTGGACGCACATCCAAATCAACTTTCGTGAAATCTCACACGTCCGTATTGACCGTGCATACCTTTCGGTAAAGTTCGCACATGACCAAGTCGCCTCGTTTAGCGGGGCACACCCAGTTCTAGAAAATTTTGGGTTTCAAAGACCAAGCTTTTTGGTCAATTTCACCCTCGAACAACTTATAAACTACAGCATAATAAATTAAACTAAAATAGGGTTTTAAAACTTGGTTATACGGTCTAAATTATTGTTCAGGTAAATTTTAGAATTAGTTAACAGGTTACACGCAAAACGGTCGTGAACTTGTGAGTTCGGACTAATTTCTGAATTTTCAGAAATGAGGGTTATTTTTCTTGTTTTTGCGTCGCAGTTTGCGATCGACATAGGACACGATACACTGAACTAATTATACGGGTTTCGAAAGGGTTACACAGCGAACGTGTAACAATAAACTGTTCAGAAAATGAGGCAACGAGGAGAGAGAAAAACTCATCGGAATGATAGTTTGGAATCGACTGTTCAACGCGTACGTGGATGAAGCGACGGTGCTCGGCTGGCGGTGACTGCGGGTTGCTACGGCGGTGGTGCTGTGCTAGTCGGAGGTGGGTCACGGCGGAGCTGGTGGCGGCCGGAGGAGCTCTGAGTGGCCATCCGTGGGGAAGTCAGTGGTGGCTCGTGGAGAGACGGAGGTGGCGGTGTAGTGGAGTCGGGTGGCCGGGTGTGGAGTGGTGGTTCGATGGGGTGTGAGGGTTTTATAGGAGGAGGCCGGTGGCGGGTTCTCGCGGTGGAGGGACGTTGCGAGAGGGGCGGTGGCTGCGGAGTCGGGTTCGATGGTGTTGGTGTCGGGGTGGCCGGAGGAGAGGGTTTTATAGGGGAGGAGGTCGGCGGTTGCAGGAAGGTAGTCGGTCGGGGAGGGGAGAGGTCGGAAAGGCTGAGCGGCGGGGAGACGAGAGGTTTCGTCGGTTAGGCGGCGGCTGTTGAACAAGCGGAGAGGGATCGGCGGCGGTTAGGGAAGTCGGAGACGAAGGGTTTTGGGGATCGGTTACTGTAGCAGCATTTCGGGTCGGGTTTCGGGTTGGCGGGTCGGGTATGTATCCGACCCGACCCATTAAAGCTTGGGTTCTATCAGGGTTCGGTTCAGGATTTGGTTTGGTTCAAGTTGGTTTAAATTGGTTCAGGTTGGTTTATTTTGGTTTATTTAAAAATTATGTTTTTGGTCATTTAAAAATAGTTTTTGGGTCCAATAATTCCAGGAAAATTACAGTATGACCAATTATTTATTTTATACTCAAAAATATTATTTTCATAATATTTTAATATTTAGTAAAATTACAAAATTTATTTAACTCCAGAAAACATTTATTTTAATTATTTAAAAATAGCGAAAAAGTCCCAAAATTTTATTTTTAAATTTTGAAAAATTCTGGGTGTTTACAATCTACCCTCCTTAAAAGAATTGTGTCCTCGCAATCAAAGAATAACGAAACATAACCGGTCAGAAGAGATGACACGGTTGCAAAATATGTTTGTAGTACGACACAAGGGATAAAGAATCAAAATCGAGAAAAATGTGGGGGTTAAGCAGAATACATAGGGAAGGAATAAAAATATTTTCCTAGGCAATGAGAGATATATAATTCAAGAGTAAAGAAATCTGGATATAGCAAGGATATCTGTAGCTTAGAAAAACTAGGTTATCAATTATTAACAAGTTCAAAATACTAGGTTTAAGGCTAGGAAAATAAAATAACAGGCACGTGTTAAAGCATCACTAGGAATAGATAACTATGATAAAACTTAAATCTTACGCGTATTCGCTACTCCGCGAGTCTGCGCGTTCTCCATGGTCATCGCAAAAGCTTGTGTCACGCCCTAGTCCCAAAATACGTAGGACTAGGAACACGTAAGCATGCCAGCCACATGTATATGGAGACTCTAATATATGGAAACCATACACACGTACGCTGTAATATGAATAATAATTCACAAGTGGTATAAACATATGTCACAAGCCACAGGGCATAATCTAAATCTCATCCACAAAAATCAATAGAAATAAATAACCAATAACCACGTAACTAAATCTCAATATGAAGTATCTAAGGATGACAGTCGGATGGAGACAAATCCACTGCCGAACTAGAATATAAAAACAAACACAATATCAGTACAACCACTAACAATCACTAAGACTCGAAGAAAAGACATCCTCGAAATATAAGTAGCAAGTCTGAATCTGCGCTCCTGCTAAGTCATGAACATCTACACCTGGAAAGAAACCAGGTCCTCAGAGGGACATAACAAGATACATAGAAGCATGCCAATAAAGTACTAAAATAAATATCCAATGGGTCACCTAACCGTCTAAGTGAATGCAGTTTAAGAACAACTTTCCCAACGCGTGGTGTCATGCCCCAGTCCCAAAATATCGAAGGACTAGACACGTGGCAATGGCCAGCAGCACACACTGATAGACAAACCCAATTTAATGGATCCATCAGGGCGTACTTAAGCTGTAATACAACCATAAGGTCTACTAATCTTATCCACAGAATGAATACAGCAATATCAACAAAAGGAACAATATCAATATCAAATCACAAGTAAATAAATCGGGGAACAACCCAATAACAAGTCTGATACAATTGTCCATTAAACAAGAATGTAAATAGCATCACAAACTGAGTATGGAAGAAATATATACTCAGAAAATCCATGGCAATCACCTAGTTCTCGGTCCCTGGTTCTGCTCCACTGTATGCACCTGTTCCTGCTTCTGCTCCTGCTAATGCTCATGTCCTGTATACCTCGGGGTAGATCTCGTCTGCTAATCCTGGGGACATAATCCGGATCCAGGTCCTCAGGGGACATAACAAGGTACAAATAACTCATGCCAAAATAAATGTAGTACAGCAATAAATGAAACAATAGGGGAAACTATATAACCAGCTAAGTGATATGCAAGTTGAGAGCATCACTAAAACTCGGGCTGAAACCACTACAAGCTCTGTGTCTGGGAGCAGGTAGCGGTGATATCACGTAGTGGGCCAAGCTCGGGTTTAGAGTCTTGAGCACCGCATTAATAAGGGTTATATATATATAATCAGCCTGTAGCCTATGTCTCTCCCCACCCAATGTAATCATATATCTCATGTCCACAACGTCTTATGTCCATGCCACGCAGGATCAAAACTAATGCATCAAGTCATAATAAGATCTAAGAATATAATGTCTATGTCATGAAACCTGCAACCTACATAGAATCACCTTGAATATTTCAGGAATATTCTGTCACATGAATAGTATCAGGTATCCTGGGTTATGATGTACTTGATAAGACAAGTACGAGAATGCAAAGGGTCATGATATCCACTTCTAGGTGATGTTACACAACTCCGCGTACGGGGTTGGCACCCGAATGTTATTCGAACGCTAAGTAAGTCACATGGTCCTAGGTTAAGCATATACAACAATTAATTTAAGCCAAGGAAATAGGTAATCAAAATTGCAAGGTTTGGCAAGGTACACTTGCCTGGGGTTCTGACTCTAACTATAGTTTTGGTCTCAGCAGGATTTGCAGGTACTCCTCTGGTTGCTGAAATAGACATCACCATCAGATTCAGAAAATATCAAATAGCTAGAAATGCCTGTCCTTGAGTCCAATTTGGACACAGGGACAAAAATCACAGTTTCTGGTCAAAGCGGGATCCACATGTGGGCTACTTCGCACCGAAAAATGTATCAGAAACAAAGGTCTCCAAATTTGCCAAACTTAGTGTCAATAAGTCCAGAACAATGATACGAACCCAACAGAACTTCCAGAATTGGATTCCGATGAGCCGATCACAAAATCGCCCGTCAAATGGAGCCGTGGGGCCCACGATACGCGATTTTGTCAACGTTCTCAGAATCAAACCAAACTTGGGTCACAGGACCAGCGTATTGCTACGAGTCCGATGGCGCAAGTTTTGTTTCGATCTGACGTGTGAACACAAAGTTATAATAAGATCCAGAACAGGCCGATATGGGGCATTGTCGGCTGATACGCGTTGATTTCAGTGTGCACGCACATCCAAATCAACTTCTGCGAAATCCTGCACGACCGCACCAACGGCGCGCACCTTTCGGTGAAGACCGCATGCGACCAAGTCGTCCCGTTTGGCGGAGCGAACTCAGTTTCGGGGAAAAACGGGGTGTTATTTTTCCTTTTTTTTATCGCGGTTCGCGATCACCACAGGACGCGACACACCGAGCGGGTTGTACGGGCATCGAGAGGGTCACGCAGTGTTCGTGTCACAACAAAAAATGGAGCAACGAGGAGAGAGAAAATATTACCTGAACAGGGCTCCGCGGAAACCGAATTTCTCGTGTCCGTGAGACGACACGACACACCGACACGGCACAGTGTCCTGTGTCCGGGCTAGGTTTCCGGCAGCTGCTGGCCGAAGCTCGCCGGGGCTGCATGGCTGCAGAGGAGCTGCTCTGGGCGGAGGTCCTCAGCCGGAGGCGGCTCAGCTCGGCTGCGGGGAGGTGGCACGGCGGCCGGGGTGCACTGGGCTCGGGGGCGGTTGTGGCGAGGGCTACTACACAGGCGGGGAGGCGTCTGGGGATCGACTAGGACGCTGTCGAAGGCGGCTGGGCTCTGGCTCAGGGTGACGCTGCGGGAGGTCGACGGAGCAGGGCGGAACTAGGGCAGAGGAGGGAGGAGGAAGGCGGTAGCGCTGGGGGGTTTTATAGGGAGAAAGGGAGGCGGAGCGTCGGCCGGCGTCGGTTACGCGAGGCGGAGCGGCTGGGGGAGGAGGCGCGACGGAGAACGGCTGCTGGCCGTAACCGCCGGCGAGGATTGCGGTGGCCTGCTGGGACTCGAACGGACGGGGGTTAGGGAAAGGTTAGGCGGGTCGGGTCTAAGGGGATCCGACCCGATCCGCTAAAGCAAGAGTGCGGGTCGGGTCGGATATTCGGGTTTCGGGTCGGCGGGTTAGACCCGAATCTGACCCGCATTGTTTGGGTCGGTTCAATTATACCGGGTCCGTTTCGGGTTGGTTTGGTTCAGTTGAACCGGGTTTATTTCTAGGGTTTATTTTGGTTTATTTGAAACTTAGGTTTTAGGGTTTTAAAAATGCTTCCGGGGTCCAATAAATTCCCGAAAAATTATCCTATGTCTAATTTTTTATTTTACACTAGAAAATATTATTTCCATAATATTTTAATATTAATTAATATTATTTAAAAATCATTTAATTAAAAATACCTTAGTTTTAATTAATAAAAATCTCAGAAAATTCTAGAAATTTGTAAAAAATCCATTTTTAAAAATTCTTGAAAAATCCAGGGGGTTTACACGTGGGCTATCTGGCCATAAATAGGATTGGCATAATTCTCTCGGAGAATCAGGGGCCTAAAAATTATGTCGTCTTTTGAATGGCAGAGACCGCCAAGTAGTATAGGGGTCATCACCGCCCGTATCTCCGGTGGAGCGTCCGGGTTACAAAAAGGAAAGTACAACAGAGCCCACATGCCTCACTTGTTGTTCTCCTCACCCCATGCTCTAAGCATGTCATATCCATGACACGATAATACCTCTAATAACTGCCAAATCTACTAGTATGCAAAGTTTCTAACATCAGTTATCCCTAACGCACGGCCCATACGTACAGGAGGCCAACTCAGTATGCGAGTCTGTGTCCTACATGAGATTCACACTCGTGTACCAGCTGTGTCACGGCCAATGAAACCTAATAATGCTCATGATAATGGGGTGGTCTCATAAACTAGGTTAATGCATATACATAATAAAAATATATCACGACGACACCGTCGTTGTACCCAAGTTTCCTTGGTCGCATAGTTTATTTAGCAGTTAAAATATATAAAATAAATGACAGAAATAAAGATGTATGCAACATATGGAATATGAATAACAGTACAATGGTAAGGTATACTTGCCTGGCAAGAAAGCTGCGTAGTACCAATAACCTGCTCTGAAGTCGCTCAGAACAATCTGATAGTCCTATATACATATAATATAATACAATACAACATCAGTTATTACACTAGCACATACACAACCATAATACACTGGACTCAGAGGGTACGCTAGGGGTGACACTGGTCAACTAACACGGTCAATTGTGCGTCTAATTACGCGGGTGTCCTATATTAAATACTGTATCAAAATTAGACAGTCAACTAACACTTGTCTAGCTAGTACGTCGGTGTACACAAGGCAGACAATTCCCTAGTATTCAGGTCACAAAGTCAAGATAATTATGCGGGCAAAACCCACAGTGTCCTAGGGTCATACAATATAATTACATATATAGTCATAACTATTACTAGCATATATTTAATTATATAATACATCCATATATATATATATATATATATATATATATATATATATATATATTAATTTAATTATAATATGCGTACGTGTACGCATACAAGTCATTGGATTTCCCGACACGGTCTGAAACCAACCAATCTAAACTGAAACAATATGCTAAAACCCTACACATAAGCACATATACGAAATAAGAAAGGAGGGGGACAGGTTCGAACCTCTGGGTACGCGTACAGGGATGACGATGATGACTATGTTGAGGAGGGTGAGATGAGGAGATGATGATGGTGAGATGATGAAAATTATGATAATGGTGGTGATGTGGATGATGATGGGATTATGGTGATGATGATTGGGATGATGGTGATAATATGGATGGTAATTGGGATGTTAGTGATGATGTGGATGGTGTTAATGGTGATGATAATGATAATGGTAATGGTGTTATTGGTGATGATAATAATAATGGTAATGGTGTTAATGATGATATTAATGGTGATTATGATGATAATGGCAATGATAGTGATGATGTTAAGGGATGATGGTGATGATAATGGCAATGGTAGTGATGCTGCTCCGGCCAGGGGGAGGTCCGGCCAAGGAGGAGTCGAGCAGGGAGAAAGGAGGAGGAGTTCGTGGTCGTGGAAGGGCAGAGGGAAGTCGGGGCTCTGGCGAGGGGATGACAGGGAAGAGAGGAGGTGCTCGGGAGGAAGAAGGAGAGGAGGCTCGGGTGCTGCTCCGGCCAAGCTCAGGCGAGGCGGAGAAGGAGAGAACAGAGAGGGGTGGAGATGGAAGACGTCGTGCGGGTGGTGGTGGCGGACAGCGTGGTCGAACTGCGAGGTCGTGGTCTCGGCCGGCTGGTCTGCAGTCATTGGCGGGGGAGGTGATGGTGGTAATGGTGGTACGGAGAAGTCCAGGTGGAGGAGGAGGACGTGGAGGTCAGGTCGAGGCGAACGAGTGTATTCCCAGGCGAGGCGGGGTGGTTTAGGCGGTGGTTGAGGGGTCGTGGTCGTGTGTTCTGGTGTTGAGGTAGAAGAAGGGGGCGGTGGTGATGGTGTTTCGTTCAGGCGGAGATGAGAGCCATGATGAAGGAGGAGAGGTGGTGGAGTGTCTCGGGGTCTTTCTCCAGCGAGTCATCGACGGGGTGGCCGGGATGTGCAGCGGTCGAAGGAGGCTGCTCCGGCAGGGGTAGGGTACACAGGAGGTAGGGGGTGGTGATTGTATTCGGCTAGATGTAGGTTAGGTTTAGGTGAAAAAGGGAAAATAAAGAAAGGAAAGGAAAAAGATATTTTTATACATGTAGAATTTGGATTTTGTTGACCTAGGAAGATGGGCTTGGTCAACATCCTCTTGGGGTTTGGCCTTGGCTTGACATGGGGATGTTTGGAGGATTATAATCTACATTATTTAAAATACAAGGCTAGGGTTAAATGAGGGCGATATTTGTGTGTTTGCACATTCCGAAAATTATGAGAAAAATCGTATGAACGAAAAATAGGTTTCTTCATGTGTCATGTCCAATGGTGTGGACACCTCAATGCACTTTTGCATAAAAGCGCCAAACAATTAGAAAATTGCACAAAGTTGGAAATTGGGTTAAATTAATTAAAATTAATGCACAAGGTGTTCTTGAATTAATTAGAAGGACATGGGGCTAAAATTAGGTGGGACACAAGTGTCATGAACGTAAAGAGCTCAGAGTAGAATATTATCATAATTTGGGTTGCATAAAATGGGTCAAGATTGTGTCTCCAATTTTGATTGAAACACAATGATACAAAGTTGAATTTATTTAGAATTTAATATAAAAGTCTGCGACGAATGCCGTGCGACTAAAATGTAGCACAAGAGAGCATAATTATAAGTTACACCGATGTCAGAATAGAAGACGGGCATGTCTAGGGCAAGAGTATGAAATTTGTAGGAGGGCAATGGCTAGTGTAGTACTCCAATTATCGAAGCAACGGTAAGGTGCACTATGTGATATAAATATTGCAAAATTAAATAAAAATGCCATGTTCTATTTCTAATTGGGTTCAACTAGCCCTAGTCTCACTATCTAAGCCAAGTAGGCCTAATTTTGAGTGAGGGGGTTTATAATCTACCCAATTTAAAATAATTTCGTCCTCAAAATTAAATTAAGGCATAGTCTCTCTATCTAATCTTACTTGGTCACAATCTAAAAGAATTCACCTCAAGTTTAATAATGCAATTTCTATCCAACTTAGAATTTACCCATCTAAAATATAAGGCTATAAATTTAAGAAAAATATTCCTCAAATTATTTAATCATGTTATTCAATTCTTAAAACTTTAACACCAATATATCACATGTGATATGCCCTTAATTACAAAAGATAGTCACCAAATAATGTGGTTGGCCTATGGTGTATATCTAGTACTCTCTGTGTATCAAACATATACCAAGTACGAGATTTTGTCTTTCCGTAGTAAGGGAAGACGGAGAGCAATAATAAAAAATTCAAGTTGGGGGTAATAGAATACAAGTATGGGGATCAAGGCGGTTAGAGAATTCAAAAAGAATTGTCAAGGCAGTTGTGGATTAAAATCCTATTTGGTAAATTCCTATTCATATGGTCACATCAGTACAGTTATGTACTTGATATGATGTACTCTGACATATCTAGAGGGCAAGTATATTCGTCTACTAGTCAACTATATATCTCAATCCACGTAAAGTAGTATTATGAAGGGCGAACCAAATATGCTAAGGTTAGCTAGACCTTAATACACTGATTCTGATTAGACAATGTATTAGTTGGCGTCCCCAATAATACATATATCATGATCAAGCTCGATAAAAGAATAAGCTTGTAAAACTAGGCTATAAAATAGCAGCATAAGTCGAGGTAGTAAAGAAAATATAAGTACGCTAGATTATGATGAGAGAAGTTACAAAATAATTTAAGTTCACAAAGAAGATAAGACTCTACAATCTCTACAATTGTTATACTAACTCTTTGTCTAAGTCGCTAGTCGACCAAATAGGGGTATGGGCCTCTAAGTTCTACAGTCTGAATAAACACTATCTTCTTATGCCAGTATACAGTTAATGTCATTCATTTATACTTCATTAATGAGCCAAGAGGACTATGTGATACTAGGTTGTGAGACATACTATCCAACTTAGAAGTATAAACTAATATTGTAAATGTCTTGAGGGGATCCTACAAAATAATATTGTCCTTGTAAATAAAGTAGAACTCTTATTGGGCTATACGAGGAAAATATCTTGGTACCTATTTAGGGTCTCCTATTGCATTATATAAGTAATGGTCATCTTAAGTCTTAGTCATAGTGCTTATAGAACATGTGTCAGTAGTAAGAATGGAAAAGTTACTAGCCTTCAAGGGGAAAGGGGATATAACTCGTATCGAGGTGGGGGTACAAATCATGTGATTTAAAACTAAGGTATAACCATAAAATTATAATATAAAGGAATACTCAAATATCAAGTTCTAACTACCAATCACATAATTCAAAATTCAAGAGTAACAACTATAATCCTAGCAAACTATATATCCTAACATAAAATAAAATTACTTGGCCTACAATCAGAAGGGTTAGGTGGCACAAATTGAAGGATGAAGAAAAGAAAAACATGATTAGTCGTCACACAGATAGCGAGTGCTAAGGTTTCAGAGGAACAATGTATGAAATTAAATAGGGATACTCTTGATAAGATCATGGTTCACTAAGGAAATGTGGTATGCTCATATCTGTGTTCGAGGGATGATCAAGAAAAATGTTATATTCATTCCTCTTGACTTCCTAGGGTACTGTTCTGCTAATATTAAAACAAGAAGCTAAATTTATAGTTCTCTAATACTATCTCACTATAAAAGTTAGGTCCAGTCCTAATATTCAATCTTGTATTTCTATTGGTTCCTCAATACTAAGGTCAAACAATATGGTCAAATTTATAACTAACCCTAGTAGTGTCTATACTACTCTCAAGTCTTTCATAATTGTATCAAGGGATAATGGTAAACCAATCTATAGATAAGGGATGCTAGGGTTCATTAGGTAGTAAGGGATGTTAGGGTTCATTAGGTAGTCTAAACTTAGTGATGTGTCAATGCCCTAGTTGTATTCTTAATAGGAATTTTATCCTAATTATCATCCTAACAACAAGGATTCCTATATTCTAGGAGGAGGCTATACTCAAGGAACTACTAGGGAAGCACATGAATCAAGTAGAATGCAGTTTATTCAAATAGAACAGATTGAAAGGGATGTGAGTTATAGTCAATTATGGATGAGATCCTATACTCTAATCCTATTTGCAGACTTGCTCGGTACAGTAATATAACCGAGACAATATGCTCTCGACCTGCATGGGCCACCACTAAAAATATGTCACGTCCCAGTCCCAAAATACGTAGGACTAGGAACACATAAGCATGTCAGCCGCATGTATATGGAGACTCTAATATATGGAAACCATAACACATGTACGCTATAATATGAATGATAATTCATAAGTGGTATAAACATATGTCACAAGCCACAGGGCATAATCTAAATCTCATCCACAAAAATCAATAGAAATAAATAACCAATAACCAAGTAACTAAATCTCAATATGAAGTATCTAAGGATGACAATCGGATGGAGACAAATCCACTGTCGAACTAGAATATAAAAACAAACACAATATCAGTACAACCACTAACAATCACTAAGACTCGAAGAGAAGACCTCCTCGAAATATAAGTAGCAAGTCCGAATCTGCGCTCCTGCTAAGTCATGAACATATACACCTGGAAAGGGACCAGGTCCTCAGAGGGACATAACAAGATACATAGAAGTATGCCAATAAAGTACTGAAATAAATATCCAAAGGGTCGCCTAACCGTCTAAGCGAATGTAGTTTAAGAACAACTTTCCCAACGCGTGGGCTATCTAGCCATAAATGGGATTGGTATAATTCTCTCGGAGAATCAAGGGCCTAAAAAGTATGCGTCTTTTGAACGGCAGAGGCCGCAAGGTAGTATAGGGGTCATCACCGCTCGTATCTCCGGTGGAGCATCCGGGTTACAAAAAGGAAAGTGCAACGGAGCCCACACGCATTACTTGTTGTTCTCTCCACCCCATGCTCTAAGCATGTCATATCCATGACACGATAATACCTCTAATAACTGCCAAGTTTACTAGCATGCAAAGTTTCTAACAGCAGTTATCCCTAACGCACGGCCCATACGTACAGGAGGCCAACCCAGTACGCGAGTCCGTGTCCTATATGAGACTCACACTCATGTACCAGCTGTGTCACGGCCAATGAAACCTAATGATGCTTCATGATAATGGGGTGGTCTCATAAACTAGGTCAATGCATATACATAATAAAAACATATCACGACGACACCGTCGTTGCACCCAAGTTTCCTTGGTCGCATAGTTTATTTAGCAGTTAAAATATATGAACTAAATGACAGAAATAAAGATGCATAAAACATATGGAATATGAATAACAGTACAATGGAAAGGTATACTTACCTGGCAAGAAAGCTGCATAGTACCAATAACCTGCTCCTGAAGTCGAGCAGAACAATCCGATAATCCTATATACATATAATATAATAAAATACAACATCAGTCATTACACTAGCACATATACAACCATAATACACTAGACTCAGAGGGTACGCTAGGGGTGACACTGGTCAACTAACACGGTCAATTGTGCTTCTAATTACGTGGGTGTCCTATATTAAATATTGTATCAAAATTAGACAGTCAACTAACACTTGTCTAGCCAGTACGTCGGTGTACACAAGACAAACAATTCCCTAGTATTCAGGTCACAAAGTTTAGGTAATTTTGCGGACAAAATCCACGGTATCCTAGGGTCGTACAATATAATTACATATATAGTCATAACTATTACTAGCATATATTTAATTATATAATACATCCATATATATATATATATATATATATATATATATATATATATAAATTTAATTATAATACATGTACGCATAGAAGTCATTGGGTTTCCCGATACGGTCTGAAACCAACCAATCTAAACTGAACCAATATGCTAAAACCCTACACACAAGCACATATACGAAATAAGAAAGGAGGGGGACAGGTTTGAACCTCTGGGTACGCGCACGTGGATAACGATGGCGACTATGTTGATGCGGGTGAGACGATGAGATGATAAGAATTATGATAATGGTGGTGATGTGGATGATGATGGGGATTATGGTGATGATGATTGGGATGATGGTGATGATGTGGATGGTGATTGGGATGTTAGTGATGATGTGGATGGTGTTAATAGTGATGATAATGATAATGGTAATGTTGTTAATGGTGATGATAATGATAATGATAATGATAATGATAATGATAATGATAATGGTAATGGTGTTAATGATGATATTAATGGTGATGATGATGATAATGGCAATGGTGGTGATGATGTTAAGGGATGCTGGTGATGATAATGGCAATGGTGGTGACGCTACTCCGGCCAGGGGGAGGTCCGGCCAAGGAGGAGTCGTGCAGGGAGGAAGGAGGAGGAGTTCATGGTCGTAGCAGGGCTGAGGGAAGTCGGGGCTCCGGCGAGGGGATGACAGGGAAGAGAGGAGGTTCTCGGGAGAAAGAAGGAGAGGAGGCTCGGGTGCTGCTCCGGCCAGGCTCAGGCGAGGCAGAGGAGGAGAGAACAGAGAGGGGTGGAGATGGAGGACGTCGTGCGGGTGGTGGTGGCGAACAGCGGGGTCGAGCTACGGGGTCGTGGTCTCGGTCGGCGGGTTTGTAGTCATTGGCGGGGGAGGTGATAGTGGTAATGGTGGTCCGGAGAAGTCCAAGCGGAGGAGGAGGACGTGGAGGTCAGGTCGAGGCAAACGGGGGTGTTCCCAGGCGAGGCGGGGTGGTTCAGGCGGTGGTCGAGGGGTCGTGGTCGTGTGCTCCGGCCGTGAGGTAGAAGAAGAAGGCGGTGGTGATGGTGTTTCGTTCAGGTGGAGATGAGAGCCAGGATGAAGGAGGAGAGGTGGTGGAGTGTCTTGGGGTCGTTCTCCGGTGAGTCGTCGATAGGGTAGCCGGGATGTACAGCAGTCAAATGAGGCTGCTCCGGCGAGGGTAGGGTGCACAGGAGGTAGGGATGGTGATTGTATTCGGTTAGATGTAGGTTAGGTTTAGGTAAAAAAGGAAAAATAAAGAAAGAAAAGGAAAAAGTTATTTTTATACATGTAGAATTTGGGTTTTGTTGACCTAGGAAGATGGGCTTGATTAATATCCTCTTGGGGTTGGGCCTTGGCTTGACATGGGGATGTTTGGAGGGCTATAATCTACATTGTTTAAAATGCAAAGCTAGGGTTAAATGAGGGCGATGTTTGTGTGTTTGCACATTCCAAATATTATGGAAAAATTTATATGAACGAAAAATAGGTTTCATCATGTGTCATGTCCAATGGTGTGGACACCTCAATGCACTTTTGCATAAAAGCGCCCAACAATTAAAAAAGTGCACACTGATGGAAATTGGGTTAAATTAATTAAAATTAAAGCACAAGGTGTTCTTGAATTAAAATTTTACCCAGTCTCATCTCTTGCTGGTGGATCCATTACTCTGCATCCAAAATAAACTATAAGAGGCGCACAGAGGAATCAAGACAGATGCAAGTCAAGTAATTAATTCGAATACGATATAGAGATCAAGAACGATTCAATCAAGTGGATGAGATCCTATAACTTAGCCTATCTTTATCGCAAGCTTGCTCGGTCCCTTAGTTGAAACCAAAATAATTTAGTCGTTGACCTGCATGGGCCACCAAAAAAATTATGTCACGCCCCAGTCCCAAAATACCGTGGGACTAAACACGTGGCAATGGCCAGCAGCACACACCGATGGGCAAACCCAATTTAATGGACCCATCAGGATGTACTTAAGTTGTAAAACAACTATAAAGGTCTATGATACTAATATTATCCACAGAAGATAAATACAGTCAATATAAAAATATATCCAACAATCTCAATAAAAATCTTGGGGAACAACCCGATAATGAGTTTGATACAGCAGTTCAATAAACAGGAAATAAGAGTCAACAATAGAAGTAACTGAGTATAATAAACCAGATACTCAGGAGAAATCCTCGGAGATTACCTCGTCCTCAGGTTCTGGTACTGCTCCAATGTCTGCTCTTGTCCCGTACACCTCGGGGTAGATCTCCTCTGCTAAACCTGGGGACATAATCCGAATTCCAGGTCCTCAGGGGACATAGCAAGGTACAAGAATAACTCAAGCCATATAAATGTAGTATATGAAATGAACCAATAGGACAAACTATATAACCAGCTAATTGGTATGCAAAATGAGAGCATCACAAGAACTCAGGCTAAGACTACTACAAGCTCTGTGTCGGGGAGGCGGTAGCAGTTATATCATGTAGGGGCCTAGCTCGGCGTGGCTACGGCACCGTAATAATATATAATCAACCTATAGTCTGTGTGTCTCTCTCCACCCAATGTAATTATATATCTCATATCCACGACGTCTCATGTCCATGTCACGCAAGATTATGACCTCTAACTGATACAGCGAGTCATAATGATAGCTAAGCATAAGTAATATCTATGTCACGAATCATGTAACCTATATAGAATCATCATAAATATCTCAGAAAGATTATGCCTCATAAATAGTATCAAGTGTCCTATGGTATGATGTACTTGATAATGCAAGCACGAAAATGTATTGGGTCGCGATATCAATCTCTAGGTAACGTTACACAACTCCGCGTACGGCGTTGACACCCAAATATTATTCGAACGCTAAGAAATGTCACACGGTCCAAGATTGAACAGATACATCATATAAATAAATCAAGAGAAAATTTTGTAGCAAGTACTGCAAGATTAGTAAGGTACACTTGCCTGGTGCTTGGATTCCAACAGTTGCTCCGGTATTCGTGGGATCTTCAAGTATTCCGTCGGTTGCTGAAATAAATATTACCACAATGTTCAGAAGATATAAAATAGCTAGAATTACCTGTCCATAAGTCCAATTTGGACACAAGGACAAAATTAACAGTTTTTGGTCAAAGCGGGGTCCACATGTGGCCCACTTCGCACCAAAAAATATGCCAGAGACAAAGTTCTTCAAATTCGTCAAACTTAGTGTCTACAAGTCCAGAATAACGATACAAATCCAACGGAATGTCCAGAACTGGATTCCGATGAGCCGATCACAAAATCGCCCGTCAAGTGGAGCCGTGGGGCCTATGATACTGAATTTTGTCAACGTTCTCAGAATCGAACCAAACTTGGGTCACAGGACCAACAAAATACTACGAATCCGATAGCACAAGTTTCGTTGCTTATGATGAGCACACACGAAGTTACAACGAGTTTTGGAACAGGGCCGATATGGGACGTTGTCGACGGATACGAGTTAATTTTGGTGTGCACGCACATCCAAATCAACTTCCGCGAAATCTTACATGTCCGTATTGACGGTGCACACCTTTCGGTGATTTTCGTACATGACAAAGTTGCCTCGTTTAGCGGGGCACACCCAGTTCCGGGAAAATTTGGATTTTAAAGACCAAGCTTTTTGGTCAATTTCACCCTTGAATAACTTACAAACTACAGCATAATAAATTAAACTAAAATCGGGATTTAAAACTGGGTTATATGGTCTAAATTATTGTTCAGCTAAATTTTAGAATTAGTTAACAGGTTGCACGCAAAACGGTCGTAAACTTGTGAGTTCGGACCAATTTCTGAATTTTCAGAAATGAGGGTTGTTTTTCCTATTTTTGCGTTGTAGTTTACGATCGACACAGGACACGATACGCCGAACTGATTGTACGGGTTTCGAGAGGGTTACACAGGGAACGTGTCACAGCAGACCGTTTAGAAAACGAGGCGACGAGGAGAGAGAGAAATTTACCGCAACGGTAGTTCAGAATTGACTGTTCAGCGTGTACGTGGATGACGCGGCGGTGCTCGGCCGGCGGCGACTGCGGGTTGCTGCTGCGGCGGCACTGTGCTAGTCGGAGGTGGGTCACGGCAGAGCTGGTGGCGGCCGGAGGAGCTCTGAGTGGCCGTCCGTAGGGAAGTCAGCGGTGGCTCTTGGAGAGGCGGAGGTGGCGGTGTGGTGGAGTCGGGTGGCCGGGTGTGGAGTGGTGGTTCGACAGGGTGTGAGGGTTTTATAGGAGGAGGCCGGCGGCGGGTTCTCACGGCGGAGGGACGTTGCCAGAGGGGCGGTGGTTACGGAGTCGAGGTCGATTGTGTTGGTGTCGGGGTGGCCGGAGGAGAGGGTTTTATAGGGGAGGAGGGCGGCGGTTACGGGGAGGTGGTCGGTCGGGGAGGGGAGAGGTCGGGAAGGCTGAGCGGCGGGGAGATGAGAGGTTTCGTCGAGTAGGCGACGGTCGTTGAAAAGGAGGAGAGGGATCGGCGGCGGTTAGGGAAGTCCGAGACGAAGGGTTTTTAGGATCGGTTACTGTAGTAGCGTTTCGGGTCGGGTTTAGGGTTAGCGGGTCGGGTATGGATCCGACCTGACCCATTAAAGCTTGGGTTCAGTCAGGGTTCGGTTCAGGATTTGGTTTGGTTCAAGTTGGTTTAAACCGGTTTAGGTTGGTTTATTTTAGTTTATTTAAAAACTATGTTTTTGGCCATTTAAAAATAGTTTTTGGGTCCAATAAATTCCAAGAAAATTACAGTATGACCAATTATTTATTTTACACTCAAAAATATTATTTTCATAATATTTTAATATTTAATAAAATCAAAAAATTTATTTAACTCTAGAAAACATTTATTTTAATTATTTAAAAATAGTGAAAAAAGTCCCGAAAATTTATTTTTAAATTTTGAAAAATTTTGGGTGTTTACACGACTGCTAGTTCACCTACAACGGGAGAGGCTGGTACTTTCTCGCAGTCCTCTCCAGCTCCGTCGGTGGACGAGCTGTGGGTGACTGCCGTTGGTGGTCTCCAGAGGGGTATGTACTATGGTACGGGATTCTATGGCGCCCTTGTTATGACGCAGTCCTCTAGGGCCTCCACTGTAAGTGTGCATTCCCCATATCCCTCGCAGGCATCGGCTCGAGTCCAGAAGATCGTTGACCATCAGATTGCGTCTCTCCATGACGAGTTGCTACGAAGGATGAAGGACCAGTCCATGTCCTAGCCGCAGACGGACGATGCGACGTTCATCGGACGATTTGATACGCTCGAGCGCAGCATCATGGAGCTCAGGGATATGATAACTGATCTTAGAGAATCGACAGAGCACAGCATGATGGAGCTGCAGGCATCACAGTTGTCCTGGTGCTCCTTCATCGACACAGACTCCACCGACATCACTGCCTTCTCCATCGACATCGGTGTCAATTTCACAGGAGTAGTATGATTTATTCTTATCCCTAATGCGTGACGGCGGTCAGCCTCTTGCAGATCCGTAGTAGTCCTAATTAGGATAGTTTACTGATTGTTTGTGTTTTGACCTATAATATTTGGTCATTTATGAATATTCTTTATTTTTGAGGCTTTCAGCCTTTATTTCTTGCACTTAGTTGTGTGGATATTTATTATATTCTTTACGATAAGATTTTCTCCTGACTTAGTTTGTAATCTTAATTTTTTGTTTTCTTTAAATTTTACTATATTATTCATATTAAATGTATGTTAATTTACCGGTGTTGAGTGTTCCACCGAAGGGGTCGACGAACCCAGCGAATTCAACGGAGGGTTGCTCTGGGTCTATTTATATAAATTATAAATTCATAAACTGCAGGAAGATTAGTTTGTGTAAACCCCCTGAATTTTCAAAAATATTAAACTTTGATTTTTCACAATTTTCTGGAATTTTCTGAGAATTTTTTGTAATTAAAATCAGGGTTTTAATTATTAAATGATTTTTAGTTGTTAATAAATAATATTAAAATATTATGGAAATAATATTTTATGGTGTAGAATTAAAAACTGGACTTAGGGTAATTTTTTTGAAATTTATTGGGCCCGGACCTAATTTAAAACACCTGAAAATAATTATTATTTATTTATTTATTAAATTATTTATTTATTTACTCATTTATTTTAAATAATGAACCCAGCCCAAAACCCATTTTTTCTGGCCCAGCCCATTTGGGCCCAAGCCCAGCCCGCAATTGCTAGCGGGTCGGGTCGGCCAGACCCGAACCGCCCGAGACCCGACCCGCACGACCCTTTCCACCCCCAGCCCCGCGCGGCCCGCTCCGGCGCCCGATTCCTCCGCCGGACACCCCGCTCCGCCCGGCCCCGACGCCACGACCCCGCTTCGCCCGGCCTCGACGCCACGATCCCCTCCTCCTCCGCCATTCCCGGCCGACCCCCTCGCCATCTCCACCTATATAAAGCTTCCCTCCTCTTCACCTCCTCCTCCTACCACCGCCCGGCTCAGCCACCGCCTCCGCCACCCTCGCCTGAGCTTCGCCCTCGCCTCGCCTCCAGCAGCCTAGCCCCTCGGCACCGTCCCCAACTCCCCAGACCCCCGGCCGCCCTGTCTTCCTCCTCCGCCCGCCCCCCTGAGCAGCGCCCTCGCCTGAGCCGTCCCCGGCGACGCCGCCCCGCGCCCCGAGCCCCCGGCGACGCTGTCCCCGGCCTCCCTCCGCCTCAGCTCCGGCCTAGCCGCCGCCTCCGGCCAAGCAGAACCCTAACCCTAGTTCTCCCCCTCGTATCGGCACGTGTCGGACACAACACGGACACGAGAAATTCCAATTTCTCGAGCCCTGTTCAGGTACGTGTAACTTTCTCCTCGCTGCAACGCGTAGCCTGCATGACCCTCTCAGTGTCCGGGCAAACCGCTCGGGGCATCGCGTCCTGTGGTGATCGCACACCGCGATCCAAAAACAGGAAAAACAACGACCCGATTCACCCCGGAACTGGGTACGCCCCGCCAAACGGGACGACTTGGTCGCGCGCGGTCTTCACAGATACATGCGCGTCGTTGATACGGACGTGTGAGATTTCGCAGAAGTCAATTCGGGTGTGCGTGCACACCGGGATCAACGCGTATCTGCGGACACCGTCCCATATCCGACTTTTCTGAATCATGCCCTAACTTTCTGTACACACGTTGGATTGAAACGAAACTTATACCATCGGACTCGTAGCGATACGCTGGTCCTGTGACCCAAGTTTGGTTCGATTCTGAGAACGTTGACGAAATCGCGTGTCGTGGGACCCACAGGCCCTGCTCGACGGGCGATTTTGTGATTGGCTCATCGGAATCCAATTCTGGAAGTTCCGTTGGGTTCATATCTTCGTTCCTGACCTTTTGACACTAAGTTTGGTAAATTTGGAGACCTTTGACCTTGGCACATTTTTCGGTGCAAAGCGGGCCCACATGCGGACCCCGTTTTGACCCAAAATTGCCATTTTTGCCCTTGTCTCCAAATTGGACTCAAGGACAGGCGCTTCTAGCTATTTGATATCTTCTGAGCAGGATGGTAATATTTATTTCAGCATCCGGACACATTTCTGGAAAATT
Source organism: Iris macrosiphon (assembly GCA_036927795.1). Classification (NCBI taxonomy): domain Eukaryota; kingdom Viridiplantae; phylum Streptophyta; class Magnoliopsida; order Asparagales; family Iridaceae; genus Iris; species Iris macrosiphon. The sequence continues at coordinate 336,347,322 of JAYESA010000004.1, read as the reverse complement.
CTCGAGGATAGAACCGTAGTGGAATTCAAACATCAGGCAAGTATCTGCACTTCAAGTTTATTCTTTATATTGTGATAATTAGTTCCTTGCTCTACTAGTACCAATGGATGCTTACACTTAGTGTTATAATTTGGATTTCATCTCTTGCTTTTCGTGTCGGAAGGGAGAATACTAGGAGGCATGTAGTTTACCCTTCCCCCTGTCCTGACTGCTAGCTGTTGGTACGTGACTGTACCATCAGCCTTATACTCGATTATTCCTGACTGCTAGTTGTCTATGACGGCCTTATTAGCCTTATAAACCCCTACATGCCAACTATATATTCTAAATACACAATTTTACACACATAGTTTCTTGTCTTGTTGTAGTTCCATTTTCCTGTCTCATTATATTTCCTGTTTACTCATATCCCTTATTTACAGCAATTAACTCTTAGTTAATTTTACTACTTATTATGCATATTCTTAACATGATACTTAGTCAGTTTTCACTACTTGTCATAAATATTTAGTTTAAGCTTTGTTGTGCATTGGTACTTTGCTCCTTTCCTGACTGGATCCGTTGATATTAGGCGATGATGAGGATTTTGCCCCCACCTTTTATGGCCCATATGAGGTAGCAGATGATATATTTGAGGAGCCGGTTCCTACCCAGGAGACTACTTTTGAGGAGTAGTTAGCTAGTTATCTAGTATTTTTCTTCAGCATAATAATCGGGTTTGTCCCCGATTTATCTTCTGGTTCTGTAATAAACTATGGATTTGTGTGTCACAATTTATTTTATGAAATCTTAACATTCCTATTTCTTGTTATTATCCTTGCCTATTTAATTATTGTGAATGAGCTAGATTTTAATTTAACTGTGAATATGACCTAGACAGCGTACTACCGCCGACACTGCGGCGTAGGCTGGACGTACCCACGTACTCGTGCTCGAATATCCGGGTGCGGGTCGTGACACATTTTTATGGTGGCCCATGCAGGTCTAGAATCCTTAAATAGTGTAATATCCTAGGACAGAGTATGAAATAAGATTGAGGATTTTAGGAAAAGCTCATTCACAGAATAAGATCTTTTATTTCAAATCTTGATATCATTCCTAGTAAATTTTCCTATCGCCCTTGATTTCCAAGTAATCTATTCTAATCCTGCTATCCCTTAACCTTTCAGAATGGTTCAGACAAGGAATACCGTAGGAGGCACATCCGAACCCGCCGAGCAGACTGTGCCTGAAAACCTTGCGCTCCCTCCGCCTCCAACTACTCCGACAGTTACTATAGATGGGGCACAGCTACTTGGAGTATTCCAGGGACTCATAGAATCCCAGAAGGAACAGACTGCCCTGCTACGAACTAGCCTTTCAGATGCTCTTCGGTCCCAGGAGGCACCACAAAAGAGGCCAGGAAGTGCCAAGGACTTCAAGAACCTTGGACCCTTGGAATTCTATGGGACCGAAGGTATTCTCGATGTCGATGAATGGATAGAGAATGTGGAGCGACTCCTGAAAACTGCTCGGGTCCCTGATGATCTTAAGGTGGAATCTACAAGCCTGCAACTATTCGACATAGCTCGGACTTGGTTTAGAGATGAACTGTAACCTCCGATTTCCAAATTTCCGAAATAATTAGATTTTTTTTTAATTTATTTAAATACCAAGTTTTTTTTAAAAATAAATTTCTCCTTGAATTCTTGTATTTGATTTTGAACAATGGTTGATTTAAAAGGTGATTTAAAATCTTTTATAAAAATCATTTTTTCCTAAATGTCGCTTTCTTATAAATTAAATAGATAAATAATGATATATGTATAATACTCTAGCTTCGAATGTTTATTGGCTTGTAATCATAAAATTATTTGTTTAATAAAATTATTGAAGGACTAGTTGTTTTCATAATAACTTTTCATATCCATTTTGGAATAGTAAATAAATAAATTACATATTTTCTAGGGTTTTGAAATATGGGTTTAATTAGTAGCTAATTTGGAAGCCTCTTAAAACATTTTACTTAAATAATATTTTTTTCTATTTATTTACCAGTTACCGTCTCCCATTCACACCCTCATTTTTCCCACATGAAAACTCATTCATATCTTATCTGGGCCATTCATTATTTGGGCCAATCCTCACCCTTTATCCCACACCCTCTCTCCCTATTTAAAGTCTCTCATCACCATTCCCAAGAAACCCTAGTTAGCCCTCACAAATTCCCACAAGCCAACAAGCCACCACCATTTTGTGTGCTCGTGTCCGTGTGTCCAGCACTACCGTGTCAGCCGTGTTGGCCTCGGGTCCGACCCCGGGTGTCCCACCGTATCCATTCATTTCCTGTGTCCGGTTACAACATTACAACCAGATTTTCGTGTCTGACACACCCGGACACATCCACTTCCACCGCAGCAAACATCATCCTCACATCCCTACCACAGTACACCCAACTCCATCGTGTCCAGCCCCGGACACGATCAACCCTGACACATACAGAGAAAACCCTAACCCTAGATCTGAATCTCGACCGTCGCGGATCCCCTCCTCGTCATCGAGCCCGGTGGCTGCGAGACCTCCTCGTCGTCGAGCTCCGGTGGCCGACCAGATGCAGCCAGATCCGGCGTCGAGCCGATCGGTCCGACCGCCGCCGAGCTTCGCTGCCGCCGCCGAGCTTCGCTGCCGCCTCCTCGAGACGAGCAGATCCGTCGACCGCCACTTTGAGATGAACGCTCAACCACCGCCGCAGCAGATCCGCCGACGCCTTGCCCGGTCCGACCCCGGCAGACCTCCACCGCGTCGACGCCGAGTCCCCCATGTGAGACTTCTCTCTTCCCTTTTTCCCTTTTCTTCAGTTCTGTGAATTGGGTTAATGTATAAGTGATAGTTAGTTAATGTAATTAGTAAATTAATGTAATAGTTAGTTTAGTAAATAATAAATAGTTTAATTATATGTTAATCAATAGTTAGTTTATTTAATCAGTTTAGTTAAATTAATTAGTTAATTTATATTTAATTAGTTTATATGTAATTAGTTTAGTAATTTCCTGTAATTAGTTTAGTAATTATATGTAATTAGTTTAGTAATTTCCTGTAATTCGTTTAGTAATTTTATGTAATTAGTTTATTTTTATGTAATAAATATAAGGGTTTTGACTATGTAAAATAATAATTTCCGGTTTATATTATTAATTAAGGAATAGTTTCAATAATCTAAATAAGTTCAAAATTGTTTAATTGGGCTGGTAACCAATTTTTACTATAGATGTAAAAATATATGATGGCTTTTACGTAAATTCTAAAATTTTATAAATAAACTTTTATTTGTAATTATTGTTCAAAAAATTCAAATGATTTTCATTAATTAAGGTGTTACTTTAATCACAAACAAACGACCCTTTCCCCTATTAGCCTGGTATCCTTATTTTTTTGTGCCGAACTCCGATCTTGGACTTCTTTATATAGTTTCTAGCTATTTGGACTGCTCCAGACTCATTGGAGCTAACTGCTACTTCATTTGGGATCACCTTGAGAAGTGTGACATTATGTACATTCTTTGATTGTTAATATACATATATAAAATATTTGATTGATATATATATACAAATACGTATTTTGGTACAAAAATATATTTATATACATCTATTAGTGTATATACACAAATACGTATTTTGTACAATTACTAAGAGACACTTATATATATATTATATACGTTTTTATTGGTATATGCTCTGAGTGTAAATGTGTATTATATAAGTATCCCTACTAGATGACCCTAGTTGACTAGAGCCATGCCTGGCATAGCCCTGAGGCCGTGTATTTCTATTGTGTGTTAGTGTAGCATCTGATACAAGTGATATTATTATATGTTTATAGGACTGTCGGATTCTCCAGACGATACTCTGGGACAGGACATTGGTATTGACAGCTAAGGACCCAAGGCGAGTACATTCTCTGATTAGTTTCTAATTTATGATGTCTCCTATGTTCCTGTATCTAGTATAAATATCCATGTTCTTGACACGTTGGTTACACGGATTGGTATACATGGATCTCGTCATGAGATGTTATTCCTTATTCATGGTGTAGCTTGTACAAGACTTGTTTCCTTGTTATCTTGTGCAGGTACAGACACTGATTCCCGGGGAGACTTGCTACCTCCCTAGGGAATTCCGTGCCATAGCGTACCATGATTTGATCTACTATACCAGTCGGGGGTGGGGAGTATTTTAGTGTAGATATGTGATCATACCCAACTTTTCATGCATCATAGCTCATCCCACATCTCACGTCGGGTGCGGCCTGACCATCTCCATGCTTCATAGCTGTTACGTGTGATTAGCCTGACCTCTACATGCATCATAGCTAACCAACGGTTAGCCTGACCTTCCATGAATTATAGCTAATCATATGTAACCAGCCTGATCAAGTTCCCAAGCCGATCACATGTTAAAGCTAGTACTCACACACTTAGTTATAGGATTCTTGCTCGTTGACATATTGTTTCTTTTCCTGCATTTACTTACAGTATTTCCAGTATTTCTTTTATTGTACATTTCTCGTACCTATACATGCATCTGGTATATTTCTATCTAGAACTGCTACATAGCTTATGTCATTAATATAGAACTGCTATTTAGAGATGTACTTTGCTCCTTCCTGACTGGAAAATATTTTTCCAGACTGTGACCTTAGTAGACTGGTTTCCGACACACTTGGGGATTGGAAGTTAATGATTGCAGGTATGGTTATTTTGTCGTTAGACTTGTCTTGTATTTCTTGCTTGCCTTGATATCTCATCGTGCTTTAGTTTATGTGATTGGGTATTTCTAGCATTATTTTATGATATCCACGTCTCCTTATGGAGTTGGGTATTCACGTGAGTTTGATTAGATAGTTACATGACCTAGACAGCGTTCTACCGCCGATGCTGCGGCATAGGCTGGACGTACCCACGCACTCGTGCCCTAAACCGGGTGCGGGTCGTGACACGTTTTTAGTGGTGGCCCATGCAGGTCAGACTTTGCTAGTTGTGCGATGTCGTAGTAGTGTGGCATCCTTGTTATGCTACTGCGTACCTGCTATTGAATATAGGACATAGGATACTAGGATGAGAGAGGATACTCAATCACAAATTCTTGAGAGATTCCTGGGACGACCCCTTGAGAATCTTATTATAATTTCCAATTTAAATCTTTTTGTTTCCGTCCGCTCTCGCTTGTTGTTATTGAACTTGATTCTTGTTGATTTGTTATAAAATTAAAATCTTGGTATCATTGTTGAGTTTTGATTCTTGTTGACCAGTTGTTAAATTTAACTCTTGGTGTCGTTGTTGAGTTTGATTTTTATCGAGATGAATTTTACGGGCTAAAATTTACGGTATCATCTGATGACATATGTTGATGAGGACAGTGAGAAAGGTAAAACGTCTACTTTGGTTATGGACCCTAGAGTTTATCGCAGCCATATTAGCTGTGGTGACGAGAACGTAGGAACCTGACTTGGATGTACATACTATAGTTATGAAACTTAGAGTCTCTCGCAGCCATACCGGTTGGCGTGGCGAAGATTCTAGATGACATGATTATAGAGTTGTATACCTTAGTTACGAAACCTATCGTTTATCGCATCTATGCTTACTGGCGTGGCGAGGATTCTGAGTGTCATGATTTCAGACAGACGTGTATGATTATCAGGTTGTATCTTAAATTGGTTCTTAAAGTATCATCTCAAGACTTATCTATTTATGTTATTTCAGGACTTTGTTCCATCGCTTCTTTTCTTTACTAGCAGTAAAGATACCTTCAGTCCTTAACCCAGTTCTTTTGAGCCTTATTCCTTTAAGGATCCTTGTTAGTATGATAATTAGCGACTTATGATTTTGTCTGTGTCTTGAGTATTAGTATGGACTGAGTGTTGCTTATGAGTTTGTAAGTGTTTCCTAGTTGGACATATGAGCAGTAGGCCTTAATCTAGAGTTAGCCCTTAGCATAGTACCTTGTACCAATGGTTCTAGGATAAGTGTCATTAGAGACTGTGAGTAGAAGGAGAGTATAGAGTATCAGTGATAGTTCTCAGAGTTAGTATCAGAGCCAATATACCCGTCCCGGATAATCATGATTATGTAATTGGATGATCTATGTGAACAATTAAGTATCCAGGAATTGTGTTAAGGATTAGCGGAGCAGGATGTTCAAATTTGATAATTGATATCGGGTGTGTTAAAGGTAAAGGAATTTATATGCATGAGGAGTTATAATGAGGTGTCATGAGTAGAGAAATATCGGAATTGGTAATGAAGATGGTGAAGCGTATCACAGATTAGTGTAACAGGCTATGAAAGGTTAAAGGGAAATATCTATACAACCATCGAGATGAGAAACCATACACTTACCCATGAGAGTAAAGAAACATGAGTTCTAATGAGCTTGATGAGATAATCCATTAATGAAGCTAGTGATATAATACCAAGGGTGCTAATGTTTCTATATCGAGGATTTGTCGAGAATGACGCTAATAACAGTAAGCACTCTGTGTGATGATGATTGGATGATATACTAGTTGACATAAATTGAAATCATGAAAGAAAAATACAGGTGATGATAACTTTGATTATTGGAGGTAATAGTGCAAGTGATTCGGGCGGTACAAATTTGGTACACAGTTGTAGACAATAGAGGTATTGAGTGAACCTTGAGTATCAGAGACCGTGAGCACTGATATGTACAATTGTGGAGTTATAAATTAAAAGGTGGAAATAAAATTTTATTTTTAGAATAATTAAGGAGTAGAGATTATGTCATTAAATTTTTGAGGATCTCAAATATGAATTCAATAAACATGGTTAAGGCTACAAAGATTTTAGAAGTGATTAAATTTTATTTCGATGCTGAGTATCTGATTTTGAGGAGGTATATACAATTTATTTTTAAGTTGATCAAGAAGTTAAACCTTGACGACTATTTTGAGGATTAATTTTATGGTAGATGAGAGATATGAATATTAATATATGAGTAGATGATATACATGTGTGAGGATCTGGTGACTTGAGCATGATTGAGATGGCACTGCAGACTGACTTAGGTGTCCATCTAAAGTGGTATTGGAAAGAGCAGTATTTAGTATGGTGTTGCACTTGACGTATAATTGAGTGATAAGAACGACTAGTATGAACAATTGTAGTAGGAACGGGAACTGACAGAGGGTATGGTACCAAAGAGATAGAGGTATCAACTTGGATGCATTATTGAATCATGGTTATATTAGAGATTCTTGGCATCAGATTTTGGTATTAATAGACAGGTGTATGCAATACGGATATATTCATAGATTTTGTGGATTAAAGGTTAGTTGATAGGGATATCAGTGTACAGGAATAGGAATTTGTTAGTGAATATGCTAGAGTTAAGTGTATGTTAGAGATAAGGGATACTACAAGTAATATGTTAGTAGGTTCTTTTTTCTTAATGTTCTTTTCCCGTCTTTCGATTGATTGATTTCCCTAGTACTGTAGTTCGTATTCATGATTTTCTTGTTAGAATATAACTAGTAGTACACCCTTAACAGAGACTGAAATACCATGACAAAAGATACATGACCTATATATTTTTCTTAAATTGCATGGCTGTAGGTAGAGTTTTCTTAAACCATGATCATTAGGGTTTTGACCATAGCAAAGATCTATGACAAGTTATGACCGACAAAAGAGACAAGAGGATTAAATTGTGGATGAGCATTAATTTAAATAAAGAATTTATGGGTTGTTATAACAGAGTGATGGATCATTGATTTTGCGAAACTCGAGGTATGATTGAAATTCGAGGATAAACATTAACTTAAATAGAGAGTTAAGAAATTCACAGGGGCAAAATTGAGGATTTATTAATTTAGGAAGGTCTTGATATGATTGATTATGAAAATTTGAGAAAATTTGGGAAATTATCAATTTATCTATTTGATTGCAAGATAGAAATTTTATATTTTACATTATGAATGTTGCATTGAGGATTCTGAAAGTATCGCATCGTTGAGTATTTGAGAAAAAAGAAAATCGGGAAATAAAATCGCTAATGGAATGGTATCGAATTCAATTCTCGGGAGGAGAATTTAGATTTGAATAAGCATCAATTAAATTTGAGTTAGAGGAGTAAGGTGATTGATGGATTAGTGGTTAAAAATTTAAATTTTGGGATACAGATTTTTAAATGTTATAAATATACATTGATTGGAATTCAATTGGTGGATTGGATATTAAAATCCTTGAGTGTTTAGATACGAACTTAAATTTGGAGGAGACTATGATAAAAATTTGAATTTGATTTTTAACTTGAAGATTTTCAGGAATATGATGTTATAGAATTTTTGAAGGGGTTGTAAAATAACGATATGGAATTACTTCATGATTATTTGGTTTAAAATTTAAAATTTTGATAGAAATGATATGATGAGTAAAGGCAGTTATTGAGGATCCTAAATTTCGAGGACGAAATTTTCTAAAGTGGGTAGACTTGTAACCTCCGATTTCCAAATTTTCGAAATAATTAGATTTTTTAATTTATTTAAATACCAAGTTTTTTTTTTTAAATAAATTTCTCCTTGAATTCTTGTATTTGATTTTGAACAATGGTTGATTTAGAAGGTGATTTAAAATCTTTTATAAAAATCATTTTTTTCTAAATATCGCTTTCTTATAAATTAAATAGATAAATAATGATATATGTATAATACTCTAGCTTCGAATGTTTATTGGCTTGTAAGCATAAAATTATTTGTTTAATAAAATTATTGAAGGACTAGTTGTTTTCATAATAACTTTTCATATCCATTTTGGAATAGTAAATAAATAAATTACATATTTTCTAGGGTTTTGAAATATGGGTTTAATTAGTAGCTAATTTGGAAGCCTCTTAAAACATTTTTCTTAAATAATATTTTTTCTATTTATTTACCAGTTACCGTCTCCCATTCACACCCTCATTTTTCCCACATGAAAACTCATTCATATCTTATCTGGGCCATTCATTATTTGGGCCAATCCTCACCCTTTATCCCACACCCTCTCTCCCTATTTAAAGTCTCTCATCACCATTCCCAAGAAACCCTAGTTAGCCCTCACAAATTCCCACAAGCCAACAAGCTACCACCATTTTGTGTGCTCGTGTCCGTGTGTCCAGCACTACCGTGTCAGCCGTGTTGGCCTCGGGTCCGACCCCGGGTGTCCCACCGTATCCATTCATTTCCTGTGTCCGGTTACAACATTACAACCAGATTTTCGTGTCTGACACACCCGGACACATCCACTTCCACCGCAGCAAACATCATCCTCACATCCCTACCACAGTACACCCAACTCCATCGTGTCCAGCCCCGGACACGATCAACCCTGACACATACAGAGAAAACCCTAACCCTAGATCTGAATCTCGACCGTCGCGGATCCCCTCCTCGTCATCGAGCCCGGTGGCTGCGAGACCTCCTCGTCGTCGAGCTCCGGTGGCCGACCAGATGCAGCCAGATCCGGCGTCGAGCCGATCGGTCCGACCGCCGTCGAGCTTCGCTGCCGCCGCCGAGCTTCGCTGCCGCCTCCTCGAGACGAGCAGATCCGTCGACCGCCACTTCGAGATGAACGCTCGACCACTGCCGCAGCAGATCCGCCGACGCCTTGCCCGGTCCGACCCCGGCGGACCTCCACCGCGTCGACGCCGAGTCCCCCATGTGAGACTTCTCTCTTCCCTTTTTCCCTTTTCTTCAGTTCTGTGAATTGGGTTAATGTATAAGTGATAGTTAGTTAATTTAATTAGTAAATTAATGTAATAGTTAGTTTAGTAAATAATAAATAGTTTAGTTATATGTTAATCAGTAGTTAGTTTATTTAATCAGTTTAGTTAAATTAATTAGTTAATTTATATTTAATTAGTTTATATGTAATTAGTTTAGTAATTTCCTGTAATTAGTTTAGTAATTATATGTAATTAGTTTAGTAATTTCCTGTAATTCGTTTAGTAATTTTATGTAATTAGTTTATTTTTATGTAATAAATATAAGGGTTTTGACTATGTAAAATAATAATTTCCGGTTTATATTATTAATTAAGGAATAGTTTCAATAATCTAAATAAGTTCAAAATTGTTTAATTGGGCTGGTAACCAATTTTTACTATAGATGTAAAAATATATGATGGCTTTTACGTAAATTCTAAAATTTTATAAATAAACTTTTATTTGTAATTATTGTTCAAAAAATTCAAATGATTTTCATTAATTAAGGTGTTACTTTAATCACAAACAAACGACCATTTCCCCTATTAGCCTGGTATCCTTATTTTTTTCGTGCCGAACTCCGATCTTGGACTTCTTTATATAGTTTCTAGCTATTTGGACTGCTCCAGACTCATTGGAGCTAACTGCTACTTCATTTGGGATCACCTTGAGAAGTGTGACATTATGTACATTCTTTGATTGTTAATATACATATATAAAATATTTGATTGATATATATATACAAATACGTATTTTGGTACAAAAATATATTTATATACATCTATTAGTGTATATACACAAATACGTATTTTGTACAATTACTAAGAGACACTTATATATATATTATATACGTTTTTATTGGTATATGCTCTGAGTGTAAATGTGTATTATATAAGTATCCCTACTAGATGACCCTAGTTGACTAGAGCCATGCCTGGCATAGCCCTGAGGCCGTGTATTTCTATTGTGTGTTAGTGTAGCATCTGATACAAGTAATATTATTATATGTTTATAGGACTGTCGGATTCTCCAGACGATACTCTGGGACAGGACATTGGTATTGACAGCTAAGGACCCAAGGCGAGTACATTCTCTGATTAGTTTCTAATTTATGATGTCTCCTATGTTCCTGTATCTAGTATAAATATCCATGTTCTTGACACGTTGGTTACACGGATTGGTATACACGGATCTCGTCATGAGATGTTATTCCTTATTCATGGTGTAGCTTGTACAAGACTTGTTTCCTTGTTATCTTGTGCAGGTACAGACACTGATTCCCGGGGAGACTTGCTACCTCCCTAGGGAATTCCGTGCCATAGCGTACCATGATTTGATCTACTATACCAGTCGGGGGTGGGGAGTATTTTAGTATAGATATGTGATCATACCCAACTTTTCATGCATCATAGCTCACCCCACATCTCACGTCGGGTGCGGCCTGACCATCTCCATGCTTCATAGCTGTTACGTGTGATTAGCCTGACCTCTACATGCATCATAGCTAACCAACGGTTAGCCTGACCTTCCATGAATCATAGCTAATCACATGTAACCAGCCTGATCAAGTTCCCAAGCCGATCACATGTTAAAGCTAGTACTCACACACTTAGTCATAGGATTCTTGCTCGTTGACATATTGTTTCTTTTCCTGCATTTACTTACAGTATTTCCAGTATTTCTTTTATTGTACATTTCTCGTACCTATACATGCATCTGGTATATTTCCATCTAGAACTGCTACATAGCTTATGTCATTAATATAGAACTGCTATTTAGAGATGTACTTTGCTCCTTCCTGACTGGAAAATATTTTTCCAGACTGTGACCTTAGTAGACTGGTTTCCGACACACTTGGGGATTGGAAGTTAATTATTGCAGGTATGGTTATTTTGTCGTTAGACTTGTCTTATATTTCTTGCTTGCCTTGATATCTCATCGTGCTTTAGTTTATGTGATTGAGTATTTCTAGCATTATTTTATGATATCCACGTCTCCTTATGGAGTTGGGTATTCACGTGAGTTTGATTAGATAGTTACATGACCTAGACAGCGTTCTACCGCCGATGCTGCGGCGTAGGCTGGACGTACCCACGCACTCGTGCCCTAAACCGGGTGCGGGTCGTGACACGAACCTCAATTATCTGCTCCTGAGCTCACTTGGGAGGATTTCAAGAGGCTGTTCAAGAAGAAGTTCTATCCCGAAGTGGCTCGGGAAGCTCTCGAAAGTCAATTCGAGAGGCTGGAACAAGGTAATCTTTCTGTTGATGAGTACACTGCTGAATTTAGCAGACTGAGCCACTTTGCAGAATATATGGTTCGTACCCCTGAAGATAGAGCCCGTAGATTTAAGAAGGGGTTATCTCCTGATATTCGCCTTGCTGTCACCACTAGCCGAGCTCGTACATACGAAGAAATCTTGAGCGTGGCACAAGGTGTTGAGAGAGACATGGGACCTAGACTAAAGCGGGAAAGAGATGCTGGAAGTATGGGACCCCACAAACGCCCATTCCAGCCACAACTACAGCAGAGGGTCCCGCAACAAACCCAGCGTCCTCTCACTCGAGCCACAGCACCCCAACACCAAACTCAAGGATAGAACCAACAAGCTCCCCCTTGTGGCTATTGTCAAAAACAAGGTCACACTTGGCAAGTTTGTAGAAAGAGGCTAGGTGCCTGTCTATATTGTGGATCAGCAACATATCAAATGAAGGACTGTCCTGCTGCTCAAGGACGCCCAGCTGCACAAAAAGTTCCAGGTCAGGCCAGGCCCCCAGCAGCGCAGCAGAGAGGACCCCCACTCCCAACTCAACAACAACGCTTTGCTCAGCACCAACATCAGCAACAGAGGGGTGCACCTCAGCAAGGTCGTGCTTTTGCAATGACTCTAGAGGAAGCTGAAGCCATAGCAGATGTGATAACAGGTTCTGTACTTATAAATTCAGTACCAGCCATTACTTTATTTGATTCTGGAGCTTCACATTCATTCATGTCCGTAGATTTTCTTATGAAGCATAGCTTAGTCACAGAACCTCTTAGGAATTGTTATAAGATCATTACTGGTAAAGGAATTATCCCGGTTAGTGATACATGTAACAATGTCCTATTACACTATGTGGGAGAGAATTATGTGCTAGGCTACTCGTAATGCCAATTCCCAGTTTCGACATTATTCTGGGTATGGATTGGTTGAGTCAGCATCATGCCACTATAGATTGTCACAAGGTAGTATAATCTTCAGGCCCCCTGACAAGCCAGAATTTGAATTCACTAAAGGTTCCAGAGAATTGGGTAGTAACCAAATTTGTGGAGCCCTAGTACCAGAAGAATTGCCACTACCTATCATTTCTAAATATCTTGACGTCTTCCCTGAGGATCTCCCAGGATTACCCCCAGACCGAGAAGTTGAATTCTCTATTGACTTAGTGCCAGGAGCAGCGCCAGTATCTCAAAATCCATATAGAATCAACAAGAAAGAGATAGTAGAATTAAATGAGCAGATAAAAGAGTTAGAAGACAAATGCTTCATCAGGTCTAGCGTTTCACCCTGGGGAGCTCTAGTTTTATTTGTGTCAAAGAAGGATGGAATATCTCGAATGTGTATTGATTATAGAGCATTGAATGCTTTAACAATCAAGAATAAGTATCCCCTACCAAGGATAGATGATTTATTTGATCAATTAAGTGGAGCTCGGGTATTTTTGAAGATTGACTTGAGGTCTGGTTACCATCAAGTAAGGGTGAGGAAGGAAGACATCCTAAAACTGCTTTCAATACCCGGAACGGATACTACGAATTCTTAGTGATGCCGTTCGGGTTGACTAATGCTCCAGCAGTATTTATAAATTTAATGAACAGAGTCTTCCAGCAATATCTAGACAAATTTGTAGTAGTTTTCATTGATGATATTTTGATTTATTCCAAGACTCCAGAAGAACATGAAAAGCACTTGAGGCTGGCATTGGAGACATTAAGGAATGAAAAACTTTATGGAAAACTATCTAAATGTGCATTCTTCCTAGACAAAGTAGAATTTTTGGGACATGTGGTAACTGGAGACGGCATAGCAGTAGATCCTAAGAAGATAGCAGCAGTAGAATCATGGCCTACTCCAGACTCTGTAGCAGAAATTAGAAGTTTTCTGGGACTAGCTGGCTATTATCGAAAGTTTGTGAAGGACTTTGCTAGAATTGCTGAACCAATGACAAAATTAACAAGGAAGGATGAAGAATTTATATGGACTGATGAATGTCAACATGCTTTTGAAGAATTGAAGAAAAGGCTGACTACTGCCCTATTCTGACCTTACCATCTGGAATCGGAGGATTCGCTATATATAGTGATGCTTCTGGAAAAGGTCTAGGTTGTGTATTGGAGCAGAACAAAAAGGTAATAGCATATGCTTCTAGACAGCTTCGACCTCATGAAAAGAACTACCCAACTCATGACTTAGAATTAGCAGCTGTTATCTTTGCTCTTAAGCTATGGAAGCACTATCTTTATGGCGAAAGGGTAGAAATCCTTACAGATCACAAAAGTCTAAAATATATCTTTACTCAAAAAGAGCTGAACATGAGGCAAAGAAGGTGGCTGGAGTTAATGAAAGATTTTGACATCACCCTTCAATATCATCCTGGAAAGTCCAACGTAGTTGCTGATGCTCTAAGCAGATATCCTATAGCAATGTACTTGACGATGGACTGACACTTGCTCGAGGACTTGGAAAGTTTGGGTATTGAGGTAATTATTCCAGGAATAGAAGGTCAAATGATGAACTTGAAGATCCAATCTACCTTAATGGATAAGATTAAGGAGACTCAGTTTCAAGACGAAGGTCTATGAAGCATTCGAGGCCAAGTACAAGCTGGATTAGTGGAGGAATTCAAAATTCATGAAGATGGATCACTAAGACATGGAGATAGATTATGTGTACCTCAAGGAGAGATAAGAGAAGAAATTATGCAAGAAGTACACAGATCACAATACTCTATACATCCAGGAGCCAACAAAATGTACAAAGACCTAAGGACGCATGTTTGGTGGTACGGCATAAAAAGGAAAGTAGCCAAGTTCGTATCTCGTTGCTTAGTGTGCCAACAAGTCAAGGCTGAAAGACAAAGACCTGGGGGATTGTTTCAACCACTACCCATTCCGGAGTGGAAGTGGGAACATATTACTATGGATTTTATTTCTGGACTTCCAAGGACACCTAGTGGGAAGGATACAATTTGGGTGATAGTGGATAGATTGACCAAATCTGCACATTTTCTACCCTTCAAAGTCGGGCTACCCACAGAAAAGTTGGCAGATTTATATATTCGCCATATTGTTAAATTGTATGGAGTTCCAGTAAGCATTGTCTCCGACCGAGATTCAAGATTTACCTCTCACTTCTGGAGGAGCTTACAAGCTAGCTTGGGGACTCAACTCAAATTCAGCACAGCTTATCATCCCCAAACCGATGGACAATCTGAACGTACGATTCAGACACTTGAAGACATGCTCCGTACATGTATTCTGGATTTTGGAGGATCGTGGGAAGACTATCTACATCTTGTGGAGTTCTCTTATAATAACAGTTACCAAGCAAGTATTGAAATGACTCTATTTGAGACTTTATATGGACGAAGATGTCGTACCCCGCTATCATGGGACGATGTAGGTGAAAGAGATTTACTGGGACCAGAGATGGTGATCGATTCAACCGAGAAGGTGAAACAAATAAGGAAAAGACTTCGGGTGGCTCAAGACAGGCAACGACATTGGGCAAATAGCCATCGAAGACCCTTGGAATTTGAGGTAATTAATTTATGAAATTCAAGTTAAATTAAACACTATGATTAGGGAACTAAGACTTAATTTTGATTTTTAAGGTTGGAGAATTAGTATTCTTGAAGATCTCTCCGACACGTGGCACCATTAGGTTCGGAAGGAGCGGAAAACTCAGCCCAAGATTTATTGGACCGTTTGGCATACAGGAGAGAATCGGAGAAGTGGCATACCGTCTGGCATTGCCACCCTCTCTAGATGGGGTCCATAACGTATTCTATGTGTCGCAACTGAGAAAATACGTGTCAGATCCAAGTTATATTTTGGATCATTCAGAGCTCGAAATGGGCCCAAGCTTGACTTACCAAGAGCAACCTGTGGGGATACTGGACCGAACGGAGAAAGTCCTAAGGAATCAAGTTATTCCCCTTGTTCGTATAGCTTGGAAGCATCATTCTCCCGGCGAATCCACCTGGGAGCGAGAAGACGAGATTAGGGAGCGCTACCCCTATCTTTTTGAACCTTGAGGTATATTTTAACTCGATCTTCCTTTCGTGCCATTGTTATTTTAAATTTCGAGGACGAAATTTTTATAAGTTGGGTAGATTGTAAACCCCCTGAATTTTCAAAAATATTAAACTTGGATTTTTCACAATTTTCTGGAATTTTCTGGGAATTTTCTGTAATTAAAATCAGGATTTTAATTATTAAATAATTTTTAATTATTAATAAATAATATTAAAATATTATGGAAATAATATTTTATGGTGTAGAATTAAAAACTGAACTTAGGGTAATTTTTCTGGAATTTATTGGGCCCGGACCTAATTTAAAACACCTGAAAACAATTATTATTTATTTATTTATTAAATTATTTATTTATTTACTCATTTATTTTAAATAATGAACCCAGCCCAAAAACTATTTTTTTCGGCCCAGCCCATTTGGGCCCAAGCCCAGCCCGCAATTGCTAGCGGGTCGGGTCGGGTCGGCCAGACCCGAACCGCCCGAGACCCGACCCGCACGACCCTTTCCACCCCCAGCCCCGCGCGGCCCGCTCCGGCGCCCGATTCCTCCGCCGGACACCCCACTCCGCCCGGCCCCGACGCCACGACCCCGCTCCGCCCGGCCTCGACGCCACGATCCCCTCCTCCTCCGCCATTCCCGGCCGACCCCCTCGCCCTCTCCACCTATATAAAGCTCCCCTCCTCTTCACCTCCTCCTCCTACCACCGCCCGGCTCAGCCACCGCCTCCGCCACCCTCGCCTGAGCTCCGCCCTCGCCTCGCCTCCAGCCGCCTAGCCCCTCGGCGCCGTCCCTGACTCCCCAGACCCCCGGCCGCCCTGTCTTCCTCCTCCGCCCGCCTCCCTGAGCAGCGCCCTCGCCTGAGCCGTCCCCGGCGACGCCGCCCCGCGCCCCGAGCCCCCGGCGACACTGTCCCCGGCCTCCCTCCGCCTCAGCTCCGGCCTGGCCGCCGCCTCCGGCCAAGCAGAACCCTAACCCTAGTTCTCCCCCTCGTGTCGGCACGTGTCGGACACAACACGGACACAAGAAATTCTAATTTCTCGAGCCCTGTTCAGGTACGTGTAACTTTCTCCTCGCTGCCCTATTTTCAATTCCGTAAATTGCAACGCGTAGCCTGCATGACCCTCTCGGTGCCCGGGCAAACCGCTCGGGGCATCGCGTCCTGTGGTGATCGCACACCGCGATCCAAAAACAGGAAAAACAACGACCCAATTTACCCCGGAACTGGGTACGCTCCGCCAAACGGGACGACTTGGTCGAGCGCGGTCTTCACAGATACGTGCGCGTCGTTGATACGGACGTGTGGGATTTCGCAGAAGTCGATTCGGGTGTGCGTGCACACCGGGATCAACACGTATCCGCGGACACCGCCCCGTATCCGCCTTTTCTGAATCATGCCCTAACTTTCTGTACACACGTCGGATTGAAACAAAACTTGCGCCATCGGACTCGTAGCGATACGCTGGTCCTGTGACCCAAGTTTGGTTCGATTCTGAGAACGTTGACGAAATCGCGTGTCGTGGGCCCCATAGGCCCCGCTCGACGGGCGATTTTGTGATCGGTTCATCGGAATCCAATTCTGGAAGTTTTGTTGGGTTCGTATCTTCGTTCCTGACCTGTTGACACTAAGTTTGGTGAATTTGGAGACCTTTGACCTTGGCACATTTTTTGGTGCAAAGTGGGCCCACATGCGGACCCCGTTTTGGCCCAAAATTGCCGTTTTTGCCCTTGTCTCCAAATTGGACTCAAGGACAGGCACTTCTAGCTATTTGATATCTTCTGAGCAGGATGGTAATATTTATTTCAGCATCCGGACACATTTCTGGAAAATTCCCGAGGATAGAACCGTAGTGGAATTCAAACATCAGGCAAGTACCTGCACTTCAAGTTTATTCTTTATATTGTGATAATTAGTTCCTTGCTCTACTAGTACCATTGGATGCTTACACTTAGTGTTAGAATTTGGATTTCATGTCTTGCTTTTCGTGTCGGGAGGGAGAATACTAGGAGGCATATAGTTTACCCTTCCCCATGTCCTGACTGCTAGTTGTTGGTACGTGACTGTACCATCAGCCTTATACTCGATTATTCCTGACTGCTAGTCATCTATGACGGCCTTATTAGCCTTATAAACCCCTACATGCCAACTATGTATTCTAAATACACAATTTCACACACATAGTTTCTTGTCTTGTTGTAGTTCCATTTTCCTGTCACATTATATTTCCTGTTTACTCATATCCCTTATTTACAGCAATTAACTCTTAGTTACTTTTACTACTTATTATGCATATTCTTAACATGATACTTAGTCAGTTTTTACTACTTGTCATAAATATTTAGTTTAAGCTTTGTTGTGCATTGGTACTTTGCTCCTTTCCTGACTGGATCCGTTGATATTAGACGATGATGAGGATTATGCCCCCACCTTTTATGGCCCATATGAGGTAGCAGATGATACATTTGAGGAGCCGGTTCCTACCCAGGAGACTACTTTTGAGGAGTAGTTAGCTAGTTATCTAGTATTTTTCTTCAGCATAATAATCGGGTTTGTCCCCGATTTATCTTCTGGTTCTGTAATAAACTATGGATTTGTGTGTCACAATTTGTTTTATGAAATCTTAACATTTCTATTTCCTGTTATTATCCTTGCCTATTTAATTATTGTGAATGAGCTAGATTTTAATTTAACTGTGAATATGACCTAGACAGCGTACTACCGTCGACACTGCGGCGTAGGCTGGACGTACCCACGTACTCGTGCCCGAATATCCGGGTGCGGGTCATGACAGTTTGGAAACCATTTTCTATTTTTATTTTTTTACTAAAAATTTAGCGACGTTTATATACGTCGCTAATTATGTCACTAAATCGTCGCTAAATTTGTTGCTGAATACGTCGCTAATTATGTCGCTAAATAAGTTGCTAAATACGTCGTTGAATGTCGCTAAATTGCTGACATGGCAGTATTTGTCAGGTCAATAAAACGTCGCTAAATGTGTTGCAAAATGCCGCTAAAAAAATTAGCGACATTTAACGACACAAAATACGTCACTAATTTAGCAACATTGCGTCACTAAACGTCGCTAATATGAAAAATATTAGCGATGCAAATACGTCGCTAGAAAACGTCGCTATAGCGACGTTTTGAGACGTTTTGTGACATTTTACGACGTTTTTCTGTCAGCGACTAGCTTAAATGCGACTTTATTAAAATGTTGCTAATTACGTCGCTAAATTTTTTAGTAACGTTTTTAGGCCGTTTAGCGACGTTTTCAGACGTCGCTAATTTGACTAATCTGGTAGTGAACAGAACTACAGCTCTATGGTCTGAAAGAAAAAAAAGAAAAAAAGATATTTTTTAACATATTAGTTGTTGCATCGTAATATTTAACTGATAGAAGTTGCATATCATAGATCGGTCTTGGACAACTTGTGCAAAAGGTTTAATCTCGAACATTCTCTGGGGAACCAAAATCGTGTCGGCCTAGGAGAGATGGGATATTGACTTTAAGGCTTGTACGTGTAGTGCCCCATTTCCAGCACTCCACTACTTAATACCTGGGGCTTGTTGATTCATTTGTAAACTAAGTATCGAAGAAACCTTTAGCTTAATCGATCACGGACGTAATGCAATGAACCTTACCAACTCATGGATTAGCTTCGATTGGAATGAGTCCAAGAGTTTTTCTTGGATGTTTTCGCTGCTTGGTTTTGGTGAATGTGGTTTTGTGTTGCTTTCGATGATTTTGTATCTTTATTCGCTTTTCTTGCACATTCATTCAGAACCATAAGAGAAAGAGATCGAATGATGCTAACCGAGTGTTGGTGCAATTTTAGGACGCATAGGCCAGTTGTAACCGTTGCGTCATGAGGCTCCTCTATCTCTCGAGTAGATTCATTAGGTGAATGGCTTCGGCCCTTCGATGAATCATTTGTCTTCACGCCTTAACAAAAGATACCTTATCCATGCTAATGTACGCCTATATGTTTAATGATACCATAATAACAAGATAAGATAAAAGAGATGAACTGTATGCTTGAAATATATAATTATCTCTATAGTTGTTTAGATAAATGCTACATGTCCTTTACTCATATGCTGCACAACAAGACAAAAATGTGTGCTAATTGGCAAAATATGCATATTATTACTTTTATCTGATAGATAATTGCATGCCATGCATTGGTCTCGAACAACTAGCGTACAAGGTAATAGTCTCTTGGTCTATTCCTGGGGCACTGGAAATTGTTCGACCTAGGAGAGATTATTATAGAACCCTGAGGCAAAGAGAAGTATCAGGGGGTGTTGTGTCTATTAGTGAAGATTTGAACCATGAGTCATATCTCTGCTATTATTCGCATATATTAGTGAAGAGATGAACCATGAGTCACAGCTGGTGACATTCATGTATATTAGTGCAGAGCTGAACCTTGAGTCATAGCTGCTAATCATGGAAAGTCACCCATGGACCATCATCTAGTTAGGACGCATGCTAGGATATCCTTCTTGCAAGCCTAACATTTGATGTAGAGATGGATAAATAGTTTTCTTTCATATATGCAAATTGTGCTAATGCTTGTCTACTACAAGAATAGACATCGACCGTGGGTAAGAATTATCGTATAAGTAGTTTATTTTATTATTTATGTTTCTTTACATGAATTATTAAAAAGAACCTAGACAAGTAGAAAGATCACATAATAATAGTCGATAGCTTTATATGTTTACTTAGTATTGATTTTAGGTGAGTTCGGCTACGGTCACTCATTAGTACACGATAAGTACTGACCAACATTTAATATGGGCATCCCTAGTGTGAGACCCGTCTCACAGGATCTGTATTAGTATATGGATACATATTTTATATTATATGTACTGCATTTTAATGGATCTCGTGGAATCTCAAAAAAAATCAGACTTTAAACTTTACTACCTGACCGGCATATCGGCGGTATACTCCTGCATATCGATGGCATACCGTTCAGCAGATATTTGTTTTACTTTTAAGATATTTTCGAAATATTTTTGAGATATGTTTGAAATATTTTTGAGATATTTTCGTAAGATATTTTTGTGAATAGTAGTCGATACTTTCTATTATCCATTGGTTTCTTGGTTTTATTTTGTGTTGTCGAGATTGATTTAATCTCGTGATGTCACTACTAAAATAAAGAGGAATAGCGACATCATATTTCGTCGCCAAAATGTCTATATTCACTATTAGTGACTACCCGGTGACAGTATTTAGACGAAAAATATCTGTCGATAAATGATACTTCGCTAAAAGATTTCGTCGCCAATCAGTCGAATTTTTTACTACAAACTGGCGTAATGGCGACATCGATTTAGTTGACATTTATGCGACATTTCAGTGACGGATTCATTAAGAAGCACTTTAGCGACTTATATGCGACAATAATTTACTTTATAATGACGTCTATATAGCGACATATTTGCGTCAAAAACGGCGTCGGGTTAGCGACGTTATAGAGACATTATTTATGTTCCTGATACTGAAAAAAGTCTGATACTCAAGTTGGTGACGGAATAACGACATTACTTACTGTCGGGAGGAAGTCGCTTGTCCGTCGATGTGTGTCGATAATCCGTCGTCCATGAGTAGAAATTTACTTGGCTCGGTTGTATTCTTCGCTAGCGTATCACAAATACGTCGTAGGTAGTAGCTAAGTCGACGAATGTCCATCTCTAATATGCACATAATTGTAAATTAAACTTTTAAATACAAATATTCCAACATATTTGGTTTATATAAAACCTGTTAAACACTATCAATATATCAACCACCCAACGCAACCCGTTGTAGAATTTCTGTCCAATCGGGCCTTCAACGGTACAAAAGTACGCTGGAAACGCACAAGAGATATAATTCAAAAAAGGCATATAATTAACATAATAAAATTAATCGCATACATGAACAACATCCACAAGTCCACGACCACAAGTCCAAATAAAATAATCAAAGTACATGAACAACATCCACAAGTCTACGACTATGACAACACAAATAAACAATATCCACAAGTCCTCGATTACTATAATACAAATAAATTTCAAATATAAAGAAAATTATCGATCTGGCGTTGTTCTCTGGTCATGCAAACGTTCGAGGACTTTCAAAGAAATTTTATTCACTAATTCAGATGGTAGTGAACCTAACGCCTCTGGCGACAATAAACTTAGGAGTCTCATCACTGCATCAGCAGATAGAATAGGCCAGAAGCAGCAGCAGAAGAAGAAGAGGCACCAGAAGGACCAGGTGTCGTGGCGCTAGGGACAAAAATAGGAGGAGCTTGAACACCGAAAGAACCATGCTCCATGGAGGCATGCATGCTGCTGATCAACTCCTGCACACCCACCATTGTGGCCTACAATATGGTTATCGCCATAACAACTTGCTCTATCCTATCAGGTTGTGCCGCAACAGAAGACACCGGCGGTGGAGGTCTCGAGTATACTGACATCTGTGACGCCAAGGAGCAGGTGTAACACCCTGTTTTATTTAAATTTTTAAAAAATGAATTTTCTAGATTTTTCGGTAAGTTTTAATTAATTATTAAAAATATCCTTCATGGATTAATATTTTTATGGATTAAATTAATTATAAAATTATTATAAAATTATATTTATGGGTATATTATTAATTATTGGATGTTGTGTAATTTTTCTAAAATTTATTGGGCTCAAAAACTATTTTTTATTAAGCTAAAACCCTTGGTTTGACTAAACCGGACTGAACCGGGTTAAACCGGACCTATTTGAACCCAACTGAATCAGACCGGGCTAAACCCAGCTGACCCAAACCCTAAACTAACAGGTCGGGTCCTACCCAACCCGACCCGACCCGAAACCGACCCGACCCGAACCCGACCCGATAACAAAACCCTCACTCCTCTCCCCACGATTTCCCCCGCCCCGCGGTTCCCGGCCACGAAGCCGCCTCCGCCGGCCCACGACCCGCCCCGCCCGCAGCCAACCGCCCATGATCCCTCCCCCCCGATCCAGCCTTCCCGCTCCACCGTTCCCCCTCTCCCCTCGCTTATTTAAACCCCCCCCCATCCCTAAAACCACCGCCATCACCATCACCGCCGGCCCACCCCGACGCCCCAGAAGTCTCCACCGACCCACCCCGACGCCCTCGCCTACGTCCCCGCCCGCCGTCGACCCTTTCCGAGCAGCCCAGCGCCGCCGCAGCACAGCAATATCGCCGCCGCCACCGCCGTGCCCCGCCGCGCCGCGTCCCTTCACATCAGTGAGGTACCCCTCTTCTAGCTCTCGTATCTCCCTGTACGTTATACCATTTTCTGTTCTGTCAAATCTTG
Organism: Iris macrosiphon; assembly: GCA_036927795.1. Classification (NCBI taxonomy): domain Eukaryota; kingdom Viridiplantae; phylum Streptophyta; class Magnoliopsida; order Asparagales; family Iridaceae; genus Iris; species Iris macrosiphon. The sequence goes on along the minus strand of JAYESA010000004.1, from coordinate 336,323,944 downwards.
TACGAAGACCGCGTGACCCTCTCGAAATTCGTGTAACTCGTTCGGGGTATCGCGTCCTGTGTCGGTCGTAAACCGCGACACAAAAACAGGAAAATAAATCCCAATTTCTAAAAATTCAGAATTTATCGCGAACTCCCCTGTCCGTGACCGTTTTGCGACCAACATGTTAACTAGTTTCAAAATCTACTTGAACAGTAATTTAGACCGTATAACCTAGTTTCAAAACCCTATTTTAGTTCAATTTTTGGTGTTGTAGATTATGATTTATTCGAGGGTAAAAATGACCAAAAACTTGGTATTTTAAACCCTAATTTTTCCTGAAACTGGGTGCGCCCCGCTAAACGAGATGACTTGGTCATGTCCGAACTTCACCAAAAGGTGCGTGCCGTTAATACGGATGTGTAGGATTTTGCAAAAGTTGATTTGGATGTGCGTGCACACCGAAATCAACGCGTATCCGTCGACAATGCCCTGTATCGACCCCGTTCTGAAACTTATTGTAACTTTGTGTGTGCTATTCGTTTCGAAACAAAACTTACGCCATCGGACTCATAGTATTTTTCTGGTCCTGTAATCCAAGTTTGGTTCGATTCTGAGAACGTTGACAAAATCCTGTATCGTGGGCCCCACGCTCCAGTTGACGGGCAATTTTATGATCTGCTCATCGGAATCCAGTTCTGGACATTCCGTTTGGTTCGTATCGTCGTTCTGGACTTGTAGACACTAAGTTTGACAAATTTGGAGAACTTTGTCTCTGGCACATTTTTGGTGGGAAGTGGGCCACATGTGGACCCCACTTTGACCAGAAACTGACAATTTTGCCCATGTGTCCAAATTGGACTTATGAACAGGCAATTCTAGCTATTGGATATCTTCTGAATATGATGGTAGTATTTATTTCAGCAACCGGAGGAGTACCTGCAGATCCCGCTGATACCAGAGCAGCAGTTGGAAACCAAACCCCAGGCAAGTGTACCTTGCCAACTTGCGGTGATTCTTGTTATAGTATTTGTTTGAGTTCTTTGTGCATATATATATACTCTTGATATAATGTTCAACCTAGGACCTGTGACATTGCTTAGCGTCTGAATAATATTCGGGTATCGACGTCGTACGCAGAGTCGTGTAACGTCACTAGAGATTGATATCGCGACACTATATATATCTTCATGCTTGCATTATCAAGTACGTTATACCATAGGACACTTGACACTGTTCATGAGACAGAATCTTCTGAGTTATTCCTGGTGATTCTGTATAGGTTACAGGATTTGTGACATAGACTTTATTGCATATGCTTAGCTATCATTATGACTCGCTGCATCAGTTAAAGGTCATGATCTTGCGTGACATGAACATGAGACATCGTGGACATGAGTCATATGTTACATTGGGTGGGAAGAGACTTACCATACTAAAGGCTGATTATATATATATATATATATATATATATATATATATATATATATATATATTATATTATTGGAGGTGCCTTAGACTCTGACATGGAGCTTTGGCACATTTACTGGCCCTTCAAGAAAATGCTGCTATGGGTTTCCCCGACACAGAGCCTATAGTAGTCTCAGCCTGAGTATGATTAATCTCTCACTTGCATATCACATAGCTGGTTATATAGTTTACCCTATTGATTTATTATTGCACTGCATTTATTTTGGCTTGAGCTATTCTTGTACCTTGCTATGTCCCCTGAGGACCTGGATCCAGATTATGTTCCCAGGTATAGCAGAGGAGATCTATCCCGAGGTGTGCGGGACAGGAGCATACACTGGAGCTGTACCAGCACCAGAGGACGAGGTGATCGCCGAGGATTTCTCCTGAGTATTGGCTTTATATACTCAGTATTTTTGTTTCTAGTTACTTTATTTCCTGTCTATTGAATTGGTGTATCAAACTTATTATCGGGTTATTCCTCGAGACACTTTTTATCGAGACTTGTTAGATTATATTTTATTTCAATTATTCTGGCATTTGATCTGTGATTATCTTTTGTGGATGAGATTAGAATTAGACTGTGACTGGTATCGTAGACCTATTTATTGTTGTTTACAGCTTAAGTACACCCTAATGGGTCCATTAAATTAGGTTTGCCCATTGGTGTGTGCTGCTGGCCATTGCCACGTGGCTAGTCCCTCGGTATTTTGGGACTGGAGCGTAACAGTAGGTGCCGTAGACGCATCCACCTTTCCCTCTTTCGCTAGCGGCCTGTACAAAAAGGTCATTCGTCCGAGCGGCCATGGAAAAGGACGTTGTGGCGGCGAAGACTCAGCGACACTCTCTTCCACCCCATCCTGAGTGGCCCGAGAGGCGCTCTCAGTCTGCATAAACTAGAACGCGGGCTATCCAATGACCCATGCTTAATTTTTTAATGGACTTCTAACTTATAATATAAATTCTAATAACTCATATTATTCTAACTTATAATATATATTGAAATACTTACAGCAGTCTTACTGGCCTTCTCGTCTAGGTAGCTCCCGTCCTTCCTCCTCTTGTACGTATACTCAAAAACATCGGCAAAACTGATACTAGAGGGATCTCCCCCCTCATTCGCCAACTTCTCCGCTAGTGTACAAAATATTAAGAAAATATATTAGCTTGATAATTAATGTTATTGAACTATATAACATCTTCTCCCAAAAATTATCATGGATCCAGGGTTTCTTGCCCTTTCCAGCATTTACCTTTTTTTGTAAATCATCCTTCGCATCCCGCATCTTCTTGCTACATGCACCGTGATATGTCTTCCTGATCTCCGCATCGGGAAGCTCGGGCCACCATTAGGTTTTTTGATATACAAATTCAATTAAAAATTAATATAAATAGATTAAAAAATAATCAATAAATAGAATAACAGAAAAGATCACATATACCTTCATCTGGTCAAGCCATATATACTACATGTCGGGCAGCACATCGAAGAATCTAAGGTAGGGGTCGTGGTAGTCCCCCTAATGATTTCCCCAAGTGCTGGAGTAGCACTATAGGGAAAAAATCTACAAAGAAATAACAATAAATTATTTATTTGAATAAATAAATAAAACATATAAAATTAATTACATCAGATGAAACATATAAATTTACTTACATCTCTTTGGTCGCGGGCCAAAGCTCCTTTCTGAATTGCCCCTCCGGTCTCTCTGGTTGTGTCGGAGAACCACCTGGTCGGGGAATATACCGACCACTAGCATCATACTCAAAGTCCGGATACCCCGGGGCCTATCGTACAACTGTTGGAGTATCGGGTGGATAAACTAATGATGGGGTGCCGGGATCAACATAAGATGATGACGGGGGCATAGATATCGATGATGAAGGGTCGGGGACGTGACAAATAGTGGAGTGTATGTGCCTATAGCTGATGGCAGAGTGTGTCATGCCCGGATCTCCCGTAGGTAATCGACCGTTCCCGCTGGGCACAATACCACCATGCCAGCGGTACCGCAGGACGATCTTTCTCATCTGGACGTAATGCCGCACGAACACAAGTTGCACCCGTGCAAGGCCATGATCCGAACAGGCGGTAAGATGTCTAAGCCACAGAGTCGCACAGATAGTCCAAGTGCAGCGGAATAAGAAACGCAAAAGCGATTGATAACAAGTTCATAAAGTCGTCAATAGAGGAAGCATTGAAAAAGACAAGTATAGAAGTAAAATAACTCTTTATTAATATTGCACAAGTGTTACAAGCGACGCTAGGATAAGATTACAAGTCGCTCAAGCCCTATCTCTCGAAATAGTAAAAGCGTGCCAAGTGGCTACATTTATGGAATGATACATAGGCGACGTTCCAATATTATGTCTTATATATTTGCTTCAGTTTCGGACGCAACGCTCCAAGGCTCCCGAGCGAACTCCATGACTTAGCACGCGCGAAAGAGGTTTTCGCACAGAACGAGGTTCTCCCGTACCCTACAAGCAATCTGGTGGGTTATCAGTACATGAATTCACTAGTGGGGAGGCTTCTCGCCCGCTCGAAAAATCCAAATATGTTATATAGGTTTCATGCACCATCAATTAAGTTATCTTTCTAGTCTTGACTTAGGCTCAGTTTTATGGAATAATGAATAGCCTAACTCCTATGGCAGTGCGTCGTACGATTTAAAAGAACACGGCGAAACTTACCAACTTTCCATTCGTCCTTTCCTGTCCAAGAAAAACCAAGTTAAATCAAACACAAGCATATATAATAAAATCTATAGGCAATTGCATAAGCAAACACAAGTATTGTGAGCGAGGTTCTATTTTAGGAGCACGAGTTACACAGATTATAAGGCGTGTTGCAGAAGATGTTCAAGTATTTCAATTATACACAAGTGTCCCATACTCATATCATTCAGGTGTTTCAGTTTACTGGATGTGATACAATAACTCGCACGCGGATTGCTGCTAAGCGAGGATGACTTATCTATATGGAGGGTCACTGGCATAGCCATGATGGACGATGTCTCTCTGACGGAATGGGTATAACGTAAAGAAACAGGGCATCGCAGGCCATTCTGCCGAACAGGTAGAGTGCCTCTTCAACGGGGATGGGGCATAATCTATTGTTGGTAGTCCTGTCATGGGGAAGCCTTTTCTGCTCTATGTGCATGCGATGGACCACTCCCTCTGTGCTTTATTAGTCCATAATAGTGATGCAAGCCACGAGCAGGCCATCTATTATCTTAGCTGGATGATGATTGGCGCGGAGCATAGGTACACCCCCGTTGAGAAGGAATGCCTTGCTCTTGTATTCGTAATCCAGAAGACTCAGTATTACATGGAAGGACAAACGATCCATGTGATCTCTCGGTTCAACCCCCTCAGGGTCCTCATGACCAAACCTAGGGCGCTCAACTCTCGCCTAGCCGCCTGGGCAATATTGTTGTCACCATACGACATCGTATTTATCCCACAGAAGGCGGTCAAAGGTCAGGCGTTGGTAGATTTTCTTCAGCCCAGCAAGTGCCAAAAACTTCAAAATTCTATGATGAGATCCCCGACGAAGTCGCAGACTCCAACACCGTGACGAACGCAGAAGCCGTTTGACGAATGTTCTTCGACGGTGCTTCAAGAATAGGGCCCAAAGGCGGCATCGTCACCGGAGTCGGGATAGTGTTGATCTCTCTATATGAACTGGTTATCAACCGTGCCCACTCCCTCACTGAGCCATGCTCCAACAATGTGGCAAAGTACAACGCTCTCATCATTGGACTCTAACTCGCTAAACAAGTGGGAGTTGGCCACCTGGAAGCCTACGGCAATTCCAAACTGATAATCAACCAAGTTCGAGGAGAGTACGAAGTCCGGAACGATGACCAGTTTCTTTACCACCAAGCTGCGCTTGGCATCATCTCGACCTTCGAAGGGTTCTTCATAGAGCACGTCCCTCGATTACAAAATATCGAGGTAGACGCCCTAGCCGGACTCGCAGCCTCTCTTGCTGTTCCAGTTAATACCCATGAACTGATCACCATGATCGGTCAGGAACTGGTCGGTCCAAAGAATAACCTCTCTATGTACCAGAGCTATTCAGTAGAGACGAGCACTGACTCACAAGACTGGAGACTTCCATTCATCGACTACGCAGTCTACGAAATTCTTTCCTAGAACCCAAAGGAAGTCACTTCCATCAGAAGACGTTTCCTCCGGTTCTATTACGATACAGCTACCAACATGTTATATCGCCGCTCCTATGACGTCCTTCTGCTGTGATGTCTATCGAACGCAGAAGTGAAGCAGGCTCTCCGCGAGGCTCACGATGGGGTTTGTTGTGCCCATCATCCAGGGCCCAAGCTACAAGACCGCCTCCGTATAATGAGTTACTATTGGCCAACAACGCTAGCGGATGCCATCGACTATGCAAGAAAGTGCCAAGTGTGCCAAATCCATGCAGACTTCATCCACCAACCCTTGAAGTTCCTATACCGACCGTTGCGTCCTGGTCGTTCGAAGCCTGGGGTATGGACATCATTGGACCAATTAGTCCACCTTCATCCAAGGAACATCGGTTCATCCTCGCCATCACCGACTACTTCCCCAAGTAGGCGAAAGAAGTACCACTCGCGAAAGTTAAGACGTCGAACGTGATCAGCTTCGTCAAGCATCACGTCATATACCACTTCGGCTTGCCACGAAGGATCATCTATTACAATGGTCCATAATTCGCAAGTCATGCATTCTACCGGTTCTACGATAAAACCAGATTCGGAATATAGCGTCGACTGCCTATAACCCAACGGCAAATGGTTTGGCAGAAGCCTTCAACAAGACCATCATAAAGAGTCTCAAAAAGTTCGTATCTTCTAATAAATACGACTAGAACGAGAAGCTGGATGAATGCCTTTGGGCCTACCATACAACGGTCCGGACAGCTACTAATAATATGAATTTCTCTTTGGTATACGGAAGTGAAGCGGTCCTCCCGCTCGAGATCCAAATCCCTTCACTTCGAGTGGCTGTCTCCAACCAATTAACCGTCGACGACAATCACCGCCGACGATGACAAGAGTTAGAAGCACTCGACGAAAAATGTCTCTTAGCTCAACAACGCATTGAGCTATACCAAGCGCGTCTCTCGGGAACCTTCAACAAACGGGTGAAGAAGAGGACCTACCAAGTGAGTGATCTCGTCCTGACCATAAGGAGGCCGATGGTTATGATTCACAAAACGGCCGACAAATTCTAACACAAATGGAAAGGCCCGTTCATCGTAGAATCAGTATTCTGCAACGGCGTCAACCGGCTCGCGAAACCCAACGATGACTTGCTTATGATGACTATCAACGGTAAATTTTTAAAAAAGTACTACGTCTAAACTTGACTTGTACTCCCCTTATCACCAGCCAGATAATCAAGATGTTACCTCTACACTCTTGATTCTTTATCCCCAACAAGTGCCTATGTACAATATTTTTTTCTTCTTTACAAAATCATGTAAAAGTCATCATCTGTATCCAGGAGTCCTGGATACGCAACAGATGATGGATCCTCAAAGTCTCCCCAACAGTCCTCAGGTCCACTGGCACACTCCCGCAGTGACCATTCAAAAACCAATCTCATTAGACGCTAGCCATGTTCATATTAACTCTGAGCAGTCATCCCACCAATCTCTCCAATAGAGCAATTGTCAGGTCTATCTATACTCCCGGATAGAACACACTCAGCAAATCACTCCTAGGAGAGTTGATCGGACATTGGTTCACATCCATATTACCTCTGAACTATCGTCCTAATATTTATTTCCGGCTGAGTTTTCCATGTCCATATTACCTCTGAGAAAATATCTTGGGTCTTGGCTATCGATTATTACGTCCATATTACCTCTAATATCGGTTGTCATCTCCACTTATCATCCGTACTTACCAAGGTACGCCAGCGGTGTTAAGTCCACAAAACCTGCCATGTTCATATCACCTATGGTAGGGCTTGTCCCAAACCTATTACTTGCACTCAGGTGCGCAAGAAGTAATGGGTCTACAAAACCTATCATATCCATATCACCTCTGATAGGGTCTTGTCTCGAACCTATTACTTGTCCTTAGTGAACAAGAAGTAATAGGTCCACCAAAGATCCCCCAGTGGAATGTCCTCAATGGAAGAAAACTGCCACATCTATATTATCTCTAGCTCATTTTTTTCTTCCACCAAAAATATCGAGATCATACCGAACCTCTCCGTACGACTATCGATCGGCTCACGTCTACGTCACTTCTGAGCTATCGTCCTCACCTCCTCCCAATAGTGTTTGCCATGTCCATATTACCTCTGAGCAAACCTTCAAGGTTGGCTATCGATCATCACGTCCACAGTACCTCTGATATCGATCTTCGTCTAAAATTATCATCTGTACTTAAATTTAAGTGCGTCAAAGGTGTTAAGTCCACCAAACTTGCCACGTCCATATCACCTCTAGCAGAGCTTGTCTCGAATCTACTACTTGCACTCCAGTACGCAAGAAGTGATAGGTCCACCAAAGATCCTCCAATGGAATGTCCCTAAATGACAACGGTGTTGTACTACGTCCACATCACCTCTAGTACAATACCCAAGAAATCTTTCCAATGATCGAATCGAATCCTGCATTAAATGGAGATGTGACAGCCTGGAAGCGCTCATCCGTGCGACCCATGACCATGCGGTCCCAATGGCCATGCGACATAGTACCCATGCGACCGAAGACATCTTCTCCATGCTTCTTATTCAAAGTATTCCAAACTTATCAGTTTGAAAACTTTGAAGGGGGTCTTGTAGAAGTATGAAAAATACACGTCCATGCGTCCAACAACCATGCGCCCTCAAATCTCAGAAGAGATCAGGCCGCATAATCACCTTATGGCCCAACAAGGCAACGTCCATGCATCCTAATCAGCCGAAGCAGCCTTGGCTGCAGATGGACCTGACATGGCGTCTAGTCAACAGGATCGTCTCTGACACAGAATCCTGACAAAGAGAATTTTTTGAATGCCTCAAAAGACATGAACATACTAAACGACAGAAGTCTCACGTCAGCACAGAACTTTACTCTAGACGGGTGTGCAGCGCCACGTGGACAGCACAACAAAGACCCCATGTGTCCCACACTCCATGCATCTCTGGCCCCATGTGTCCCACACTCCATGCGTTCAATGCATATCTGGCCCCATGTATCCTAGACTCCATGCGTTCCATGCGTCTCTGACCCTATGCGTCCCAGACTCCATGTGTTCCATGCGTCTCTGGTCTTATGTGTCCCATACTCCATGCATTGCATGCATCTCTGGCCCCATGCGTCCCAGATTTCAAGCGTTTCATGCGTCTTTGGCCTCGTGCGTACCAGACTCTATGTGTCTCATATGTCTCTGGCCACATGCGTCTCAGACTCCATGAAGACCAAGTCTTGTCGTTACAACTGAAGTAGTTCTCTCTAACCAAGTGCGGGCCATGTCAGAATTGACCAAGTCACGCCCGCAAAGGACGAGAACCGCCCAGATCTTCAGCAACGAAAAAATCCAATAAGCGCCCATATGGCAGCTTGGCCTGCTCACGGTTACAGCTGCACCCTGTTAGAAAGGTACACGTGGCACCCTCTAGCATCCATGCGGCCTAGCGCACCCAAGGATGACTATATATACCAGGGTGACATGCCCAAAAGACGGAGAGAAAAAAAGACACACACACAGAGAGGGACACAAAAACAGACAGAGAACAGCAGAGGAGAGGAGAGAGAACAGACAAGAGCTTCTTCACCCTGGGTCGGATCGTCAACGGAGTAAAGGAGCCGTCATAGCGCTCTTTGTCCATCGCCACACCCTAGAATCAAAAATTTGTACTTAGATTGTCTGTCTATGACTGTTTTGTACTTTCTTCTGTTTGTTATTGAAGCAATCAATTTTAGTGGCAAACACATAACCTTATTTTCAAGTATGAAAGTCCTTTCGATTCGGGTTCAATAAAGAAGCCACATGATATATCAGTAACTTTGCACGAGAAAGCGCTCTCCGAAGACATGGAATATCTCATTTTATTAGAATCTCGAAAGTATGATTCCGTGCTCAAGTTTGTGGGGGAAAAAAAACTAAAAAAGATATAATGTTGTAGGAATCCTTATACCTAGAATTCTAGGAAGTTTTGCTTCCAACAACCAAAACCCTCAAGTCTCGTTTGGTTTGCGGAAAGAAAAGAAAAGAAAATCAATTCCTTGATTTTTTTTTTTTTTTTCCTTTGAAAAATTACTATTCCTATCAATTTATCTTTCCGGTGTTTGTAAAGGCCAAAAAAATTAAGCGGGAAAGTAAATCCTTAGTTGGAAAAAGTGAATCCTTGATTGGGTGGGAGGAACCACTTTTCTTCCTATTTTTCTTTCCTTTAGAAATCATTTTCCTTTCCGTCCCATTTCCTCCATGTATCCAAACATAGAAAAAAAAAAGAGTTTTTTTTTCTAAGACCATGATTCCGTGAACCAAATATAACCTCATATGTAAATCCTTTTGAGTTTATGAAGTTTGTAGAGTACTTGCAAATTAATGTGGTAGCTAATGTCGGGTAAAATGAAGATGCTAATAATTAATAATGTGTTCTGCCTCATAACTAGCCACCATAGGCATCTCAACCACTGGGTTGAATAAACATATGAACAATGAGCACCATATATATAATAGATGCTTTGTCACGCGATAAGCTTATATGAGGTTGAATTAAATTGCAACAACTCTAATTTCTACTCGAAGAAAGGTACAACATGCCCACTTGTCCCCAATACATGCAAGTTCAATAAGTTAAGAAGGGGTTTACCAATGACGAAAGCGATGGAAATTGGTTGGAAACGAAAATATCTCATTTTAAGAGTATGGAAAATTAGTGATGAATGCATGGCAGTATCAATCAGTGAAAAGAAAATTATCTCATGTTAAGAGTGCTGATCTCTGTATACGAAGTTACAATTTGTTTTTTTGTTTTTGTTCGACACAACCCACAGTACAGGTTACATCCATCTAGAAGTAAAATCTAAATCAAACATGAAGTCTTACTCTAGACCCAAATGCTTAAGTACCTGAAAGCATCAGAACCCTTTTCTTTAACACCAACATGACTAGATTACAAGATTACGCCAGCATGTTAACGTTTGTACTGTGAACAACATTATTTCTAATAACAGATTGTCATGTAAGTGATATCGACTCTGCTTCCGCATCTGATCAATTTAAACTAATTTCTCTTCGACTCGATCCCATTATAGATCTCAATTACGAGCCAAGACTAGTTTAATTGTGCAAGGTGAACTCAATGTAAGTTTTGAAGTCCAACTTTGATAATTTAACAACGCCGCCGTTGCGGCTGGTCCGTCCGTCACGTGTCGTCGTCCCATTGGCAGGTCAACCGGTGGCGGATCCAAAATTTAACCGAATAAACTGAGTAGCTTATTTGGTTCGGTTTCGGTTTTGGTTCATTTTGGTTCGGTTTCTGTTTTGGATTTTTAGAATTTCGGTTTATTCGGTTTTGACCATTTCGATTCGGTTTCAAACGAATAAACGTCGTATTAGCAGAAGTCTCGTGGCACCTAGAACGCCTAGAATACGATGCTCAACTGATAAAGGTATATAATACAAGTAATAACTTTACAGGTAGTAGTACTTGCCATATGAAAGGTTTTGATGGGAATCTGATGACTTGAGTTCAGTTGAATACTGGAGGCACACTAATGAATGTCGGAATCGAGTATACGCTAACTTTGTCGAGTAGGCTGCCGCCGCTAAAAAATCTAAGAAACATAGGTCAAGGCATCAGCAAGAGGCAGAGTGCCATTTGTATATGGCAACATGACAATACGAAGTTGCGAAGTCCACATCCGGGAACTGAGCATCGTGCCATCAGGGTCCCTTTCTTCCACTTACAGCAAAGAATTGAAAAATAAATAGTGAGGTGAGGGCCGTGAGAGTACTGTTCATCCTTTTCTTGCTGAGTGTGGGCCACATAACGAGGGGGAAACACACTCCCCTCCCCACTCTTGTTTTCAAGTTTGATGGGGCTTCGGACTTGGACAGTTCTTCTCTGCTTAGAATAATCCTGCAAACTCGACGTGATCTTTAAAGAGATCGGTTGATGACCTCTCACGACCGACCTACAATAAAAATCAAGGGACAACCAAAATTAATTTCGGATAGAACAATCCATCCCTCCGGACTGGCCCTATCCACTGAAAGGGAGTGAGTGGGGATAGTTCCAAAGTCCATTTGTGCTTTTGCTAACTAATACTCGAAATGATGATCACACACTTCGGATTATATATATATATATATATATATATATGGTTTCAGTAGGCTTTGACCTGTAATTGTTATATATGATGGTAGGTTAGTTAGCGCAGGATGCGTGCGGTTGATAGATTACTTGAATAGATTATTGCGAAGAGTGATCTAATGCTTGGTTAGGAACAGCAATTTAAGGACTGAGAATGGAAAGGGGTCTATTAGTTCAGTTTAAACAAATCGAGAGGTCAGCTCAGCCTCAGCCTTTTGATTAGGACAAGTCTTTAAGTGGAAACAGATGTTTTTTTTTTTTTTTCCTACTGAAAACTTTTGTCTCATCATACTTACTATAGATTCACATTTAATTGTACATGATTTTGGCTTACTTGAATGCTCCACTTGGTAGAGATAAGGGAGGCGTAGGAATATACTATTCCTCTGAATAATTATCTTCTTTCTTTCCTCCTACCTTTATTCTCTGGTGTCCTCTCCTTTGAGAGTCCAGGCCCCATACCTAATGCCACGAGCGATTTTTATTTCATAGTGCTAAAGTTAATGAAATCCAACTTTACACCTATTGGGCACGCCTAAGCGCAGTAGACATACTAGAGCCTAGCAGAATTCCCATTGATATTTACTGGACCACCATCGAGCACGCACGAACGCTCCTTCGGACTTGACCAGCGCAAAAGTTAAATCATTAATTTCTATGAGAGTTTCTATACGCATAGAACCTGCTAAGAAATAAGGAACACCACCGGTGGAACAAGAACCATTGACAGGCCAGAGAAATGGCAAGAACGAGACTGAGATCATTGCAATGGCAAAGCTAGTGCTTCAGCTTTTGTACTAGTGTCTGCTGTCGTCTATGACTCAAACCTACACATGCTCAATCTCCACCTCAGTACTTCACAGAGTTCGTATTGGCCAACCAAGCCTGCATCTTTCTGCCAAAGATGGGATTATTTACACTATTTTTTTCTATATTTTATCTTTATTAAACGGACCTTTCTTATTTTAAAAATAATTACACAAACCTCTCCAATACTTTATGTTAAAAGTGGTTACTGTAACAACTTTTTACACAAATTATAAAACATAGGAGAGGTCTGTGTAATAAACATAAGACAGAGAAAATATTAGTGTAATTATTTTCAAAATAAGACAAGTCTGTGTAATAAACATAAAATATAGAAGAGGTTACTATAAATAATCTGCCAAAGATGCCTATTGTTAGCGTCGATGGTCCAAAGAATTCACACCTACGAGGACACCAACACAGGCATGGGCATGGACACCAAGACAACTTCGTGCAGAACACGTACATAGAAAAGGATACCAAGAAGGACGACATACATGCGAGAAAATCACGGGAGGCAGCATGGACATGGACATGGACATGGGCACCATGATGATGAAGGTATAGGAGAAGATGAACAAGAACATATTGCTAGGAACAAATAGGGACTTCCCTCTTATGTGGTAGTTTCTCAACAAGACAATGTCTTGGGCCATACAAACAGCAAAGGGAGATGAGTCCTCCTTTGCGTCTTTATCTGATGAAACTGCACTCGATAAATATCAATCTGATTTCATCTCATTTCTGTCAGACACCACGGGAGAAATTATTCAGTGGTCCGGACTCATTGTAAACCTTGATCCCTACCCAATGATATAATGACACAAAACTGCAGGCACCCCAATGCAAGTACATGACCTAGCTTGTTTCAGTAATGGCCACAATGAACCACAAAATACATGATGAATTACAGATGTAAAAGGAAAAAAAAAATTATATATATATATATATATATATATATATATATGAATTGAGTTTTATAACTAACTCCAAGGATCGTCCCATCCTTTAGGACCCTCTCTTCTAACAAAGTCTAGTATTGCCTGCACGGCTTCTTGAACCCTGTTTGAGAGAGCATGGTTACCCCATTCTATCTCAACTTTCTCTGCTCCTCCCAAAGCCCTGCAAAGTCTGCAACAAAAGAATTCTATAACTGCAACTACGTGAAAAGAAAGGAAATAATAAAAAAAGAAATGAATATGGCTGCTTTAACAGTTGGCTACTTGTAAGAACCATACCTTTCTACTAATGCTTTTTTATCGACATACTCAGGAACATACTCATCGGCCATGGAGAAAATAACCTGCAGCCAAACAAAGAGAGAAAACTTCAGATGACCAAAATACAAAACATTAAGTGAGGGGAACTTGCTATGACCGTGTAATGAATTCTTCGACTGTTGGACACTGATTTCTATGAAGGGCCTTCTATCATTCACATGATTCACTCATAAAAATATTTGTCACCTCATCTTCCATTGATACTAGTGTGGTTGTTAAGCTTCATTTAATACTACATTTTACTAGTGCTGAGAACTACCATAGAATATCCTAAAAGCATTTTGGTGTAGAGAGATGGAGTGATGGACAGTACAAGCTATACAACGTTCCTAGTAACAGCAACAAAATCCTACCAGTCATTCAGCATGTCCTCTCTTTACATTAGCTTGAAGGAAACTTCCAAGTTTCAATATCTGCATCTAAGCAATTTGCTATCAAGATCCTCAGTTTGCCTTCCACGTCTTCAACAACTCAGGAAACAGAGCCATTCGTTGCTTAAGATTCTAGGCAATGAACTCGTTTCCCAGATTTCTCTAACAAAGCTCTATTGTTTTGTGGGAGCGATTCAATCCAATGACTATATTCCAAAATAAATCCAAAATGGCCCATTCAACATCATTTGTAAAAATAACTCCACTAGGTTTAATGATTATGATATGTTTGCTCTGGAGATATACGGTCCTCCCTCATGAAGCCAAAAGGATAATGAGGATATACATGAAAGAAGCTCATAGTTAGATAAAGTTTTCTACCACACTATAAATTTTACAGAAAATTAGTTAATTGGTGCATATCAGTCTGGCATGCTCCAACTCTCAACGTGAGAGCATTGCCTATTTGGTCTTTGTTCGTTGCTTGCCCATTATTGTACTAAAAATGACATGAAGCTGGAGATAACAAGATAGGTTTAATGGAAAAAACGTCTCTTGCAGTGCAGAATGGTCTATAGCATTGTAATACCCAGCAATGAAGCTAGGTGGAACATTGCGGGTGCCACGAAACCCCAAGGTTTATTGCTTTATATTACAAACTGATTTCCTAAGGATTTGCTCATTTTGATATATCACAAGTCCCAACAAAATTCTGTCTCAATAAATCCTAGCTCCATCCAAGTAACAACCTTAGTAAGTTATGAAAAAGAGTTTTCATGTTATTTAGGTCTGTTATTTAGGTCTTTATAATGTACTAATGGTTTGGAAGATAAATCACATGGAAAATAAATTAACTATTTATTCCTAGTCCAATCAAATTCATATATAAACCTTTACAATCCATAGTAACACCAAAAGGAGGAGAGAACTTTCCTTCAAATCATCTAGTCACCTTCTTAACATCTATGTGCAGAAATGAGATTAGCTTTAGAGCAAAACTCTAAAATTAGAAGGTCCCACAGAAGGATTGACCAAATTTTAACAGACACCTAGTACCCAGAAATAATCGTCCCAGTTCATATATTTCTAGGAAAGGATTTTATAGATATAAAGGGGTCTGCCATAAAATCTACTAGGATATTTGGTAGTTAAAAAGAAAACCACATATTTCCGTGCACAAGAAGTTCATGCAGCCAGAGAGCAATCCTAGGGTTTGATTTTGAAGATCCTTAACAGAATAAAGGAAACATAAGCCAATTAGTCAACATAAACTATTTCCCTATAAGTAGAGACAAATTTGTGATAAATAGAAAGAAAATGTGAGGAATTTTCTCTATATATTTCTCATTACTTTTACCATAAAATCATAATACTTCTAGTATCATTAAAAAAAAAGCTAAACAGGATAAACTTATCAGAAATAAACTTCATTTTGCAATCATTCCTGATCAAGATTAACATCAACCCAATAGTGCATAGTTTCTAATTATGTGATTAATATAAATTATAATATCATATAAAACAGTATCTTGTATGGCTACACAGGATAGAGAGTAATTAAAAAGATCAAACTTCATTTCTGCATCAACCACAGATGTTAGAATTCCTGTAAAAACAGTTTAAACATAAGATAATAAAATACGTTTAGAGAATTGAAACATAGGAGAGAGTAGACTACCTGACAAGGCGTATTTGACAGATGGACAAGTCTCATTCTCAACTGGTCCTCACTGAGATCTGAACTGAACATGTCATCATCCCCCATGTATGCACAAAGGGAGTGGTACCTTCAAGTCCTTAAATGTCAGTAAGAGAATATGTAAATTGAAACTCATACAATATCACATTTGATAAAATAATTCATCCAACAGTATAAGTCCGTTATCTACTAAGTGTGTCAAGTACTCGATTCATCTCCCTAGAAGAATTATGACATACAAAATCATTAACAACAAGACTTGTCTGCAAAAATAAACAAAATTACTACTAATAGTACTGGGTGAGATATTAACCCACCACCATGAAAAAGACATGCCTAATAATTACTTTATGTGGAGGTACTTCACCTTCTCTAAAACTTCCTATGGTGATAAATTTTTGCCTTGTTTATATTAGATAAGACAACTACGCCCAATTGTTCATACAAAATATGGGTAAATGGCACCGTAAGAATGGATCAGTATTGCAGAAAATCAAGTTCAAGAGATCCATCTTTGAGAATGGAAAATTAGTAGATGACTGAATATTATATGGTTTGTGAGTCTATCCCACTGGAAGGATTGTATATATTTATGAAACCAATTCTAGAAGAATCTGGTGCCATTAATAAGAAAAATCAACCTATAGGAATGTAATTTAAAATAAAGATGCAAGCAAGACAGCCCTTACAAAAGGGAGCAAATGAGAGAAACGAGATTAAAAGAAAAATAGAGCAGTGTGGCATATTGTCATGTACCCTTCTTTGTTAGTCCTACTTAATGTGGCACACGAATTTGTGGGCAAATGATCTTCACATGTCACACAGCTTTAATTTATTTCCTAAAATGGAGAAAATTGAGGGCTGAGCCATGTTGGACCTTACAAGATTGAGCATGGAAAAGGATGTAAAGTGTAGATGAACATCACACATTGCAAAAGGAATCTATAGTTAAGTTACCTAAATAAGGCTTCTTGAAATGTAAGAATTAAATTATGTAAGGCAACAAACTTATAGTAGGAAGTGTTGGAAGATCATGGAACGAAATATAGAATTAAAAAAGATATTCTTGAGAAATTGAAATTATAAGCTGGTATTTTATATGATGATCGTAAATAAAAATAATATAGAAGAACATATAATTTACAGTATTAACACCTTTACACAAAACAATACATTATATACCTGTAGGCAGTTATTGGAGCATCTGGATTCGCTTTTCGAGGCATCAATTCCATTGCCCGACCTTCAGTTATCATGTTTAACGCCAAGTCTATCATCTCAGCCGTCTCGGGAAGAGTTGCTCTATACTCCCGGTCACTAACCGGAGCCTGATTAGCATCCGTCATATCATCAGATCATACAAATAAGGGTTATTGTTAATGCAAGTTCAAGAAACAAAATAATGACTGTTAAAGATCCTTCATAATTTGCTAAAGATGTTGCACCTAATAATGCTGAGCTTTATAGAGTCGGCTTGACCCAAAAAAACTGCATAAAATATAACAATGAAAAGCAGCAGCAGCCTGGACCACCTAGCACCCAACAATCCTCCCGTGTTTCATCAGTTTGGATGCTCAAACTCCTCAGAAATAATGACTGTTAAAGATCCTTCATAATTTGCTAAAGATGTTGCACCTAATAATGCTGAGCTTTATAGAGTCGGCTTGACCCAAAAAAACTGCATAAAATATAACAATGAAAAGCAGCAGCAGCCTGGACCACCTAGCACCCAACAATCCTCCCGTGTTTCATCAGTTTGGATGCTCAAACTCCTCAGAAATGTGGTTTGTAGTTTGTAGTTGGTGTTCATAAGATGGGAGAATAAATACCAGATGGGGACTAACCCAGTGCATCAAGGCCAATTCTTGCTCACATTATCAGATAGTCTAGCAGGAGGGAAATCAGAAATGCCAAAACCATTATGTTAAGCTGAAGTCCAATTAGGAAGCTTTTTGGCATAGTTACATTTTTCGACCATAGAAGTTGTCTTTATGGGTTTTCTCCCTTTTGGGACTAAAGCAACTTTCTCTGGATGCTTGCTTAATTTGGAGGTCATTACGTCAGGTCAAGGTTGTGTCTAGTTCAGTTGATCCCACCTTAGGTAGCCTTCACAACCTTTTAGTTTGAATGTATGGGGTTCCATGGTTGCCCTGGAGTATGATTTGAGAGGTTTAAACTTTAAATTTTAAAATCATACACTTTGTTTTGCAGTCAATAGCACTGGAGTGATTTTCCATGATTTTCTTTAAGTACCGTGTAACTTCAGCATTGATATGAAATTTTGTCATTTTCATGATTCTAAAATAACTATCAGTACACATTGGGCTCTGGATGTAGAGACCAGGTTACAAAAAGAAAATTACCTGCAAGATGACTCCACGAACAGCTCTAGAACATGCAAAATTTGTATGCATATAATGAACAATGTCCTGCATGCATATCCAAAGGGTTCTAGAATTAAATGTATTCTTCCAGCTATGTTGTACGAAGAATCTAAAGACTAAAGCATAAACAAGTGACAGATACACCCACCTGGCAACCAGTACTGTGTCCAAGTAGCACAACCCCCTCAGAATTTTCCTTCTCAATTAAATGGCCAATAAGCTGATCAAGCTCCAAGGAATCCTTCAGAGTACAAAACGAAATACACTGATTTGGTCAAACCATGTATATATATATATATATATATATATATATATATATATATATATATATATATGAACAAAACCAGCTATGTAAGCAGGGAGGTAATATATAAGCAGGGAGGTAACAAAGCATGTCTAAAGCTGGACCTCAGGAAATCCTACGATATGGTGAACCGGGACTTCCTTTGCCACATCATGATATGTATGGGATTTGACAGCTGGTGGGTGGACAGGGTGAGGGAGTGTGTATGCTCTGCATCATTCTCGATTATGGTTAGGGGCCAGCCGGAGGAATTTTTCGGAAGCAGCAGAGGCCTAAGACAAGGGGATCCCCTCTCTCCCTATCTCTTTGTGATGGTTATGGAATTCCTCACTTGTCTTTTGGATGATGCGACAATGGATGGATTGATTACTCATATATTTCGGAAGGTGAACCCAGTGGTTTCTCATCTAATTTATGCTGATGACCTGTTGGTGTTCGTCGATCCGTCTGACATATCCCTTGACACTCTTAAGCGTATATTTGATACCATGAAAAATGGTCGGGTTTGCAGCTGAACAAGAACAAGACGCAAATGTTCCTGAATCGTACTTGTGAGAATAAAGAGGCATGGCTGGCCAAGATAGACATAATGGAAGGAATGCTTCATGTGAGATACTTGGGTCTTCCACTCTCAATCAACTATGTTGCTAATGCGGAGTGTGAAGGTCTTCTCAATTACACGCAATCGAGACTAGAAGGATGGCAGGCGCAGATGTTGTCCTTTGGAGGGAGGATTGAACTTATTAAAGCCGTAATTGAGGCGGTTGCTCTTTTCTGGCTCCAGTCCATTATGTTGCCCAAGGGTACGATGAAGAAAATTAAAAGCATGCGTGCAAACGTCCTGTGGAAAGGAGGCATACATGTAATTAGTTGAGAGGAGCTGTGCCGGCCTAAAAAGAAAGGTGGAGTTGGACTGCGATCGTTGGGTCTTCTCCGGGAAACTGCATATCTCAAATTATTTTGGAGATTCATCAATGGTAAGTCTCTGTGGACTAAATGGATCAAGGGAAGATACTTTCCGAAAAGGAACTTCTGGTCAGCTAGTAGCAACAACTTCTCGGTCACCGTTAAAGGTTTGCTGAAGACGAGAAGAAAGGCTAAGGGTAAGTTGACTGGAGTCATAGGATCAGGGGCCCAAACCAGCATTTGGCATGACTCCTGAATTGGGCACACTAGCCTGATTGAGAGGGAGGAATGACATGTTTATGAGTTGATGGGCTCTACGGATATGGTTAGCAGCCTTATCCATGAAGGAGAGTAGAAGATCCAGGGCCATTTGATCGAGGCAGCCCATGCGAAAGATATCCATACAGTGGAGATTGATAGACAAGCGATGGAGAATTACTGGACCTAGGCAGATGTGGAGAAAGACACTTTCAAGTTCAGTACATCCATGAATCAGATACAGACAGTTCATGAGGTTGATTGGGTGGAGATGATTTGGACCAAAGAGGTTGCAGTCAAAATGTCGTTGTGCTTATACAAAGTGATCAGGAATAGGCTTCTTACTCGAGACAGGTTGAGCAATTTTGGCATCCATTGTGAGGACATGAAGTGTTGTTTATACAATAAACAGGATGAGACCAGGGATCATATGTTCTTCGTTTGTGACGTCAGTTGGGAGATCTAGAGTGCGCAGAAACGTAAATTGGAACAAATCCATAATCATTGTAGAGAGCTTGTTGCTGTCTTGAACGATACTAAAGCTCAGAAGGGGAAATGAGAGAGCTTATCGCCGTCTTAGAATAATTTTTGGGACGGTGGTATGGCATGTTTGGAGGGAACGCAATCAACGTATCTTTGAGGGTCGATCCCTTAGTACTTTTGTTGTACAAAGAAACATAAATGCTGACATAGATTTCTTAGACCCCAGTTGACTCATTTTATAATATGGGATAGATCTAAGTTGTAATTATCGTTGATCAATAATATTTACCTTCTTAAAAAAAAAAAAAAAACCAGCTATGTAAAGGATTGATAATATAGCTCATATGAAGTTTAGCAATCAAATTTTTTGATAGTTATGGCCCTTATCGATATGCTACCTCCGCCCGATTTGAAGAAATGGATGTCGTTAAAGTTAAACATCTCGGCTCTGTTATACAAATCAAATCATTAACCATCTAGTTTATGATGTGATAATTCAGTGTCTTCCTACATGATTTCTGCAAATCATGGTGACATGCAGTTATTATGAATGAAACATCTAATAAAGTTTCCTACTTGATCTATATGGCTAAAACCACATCAATATAGTAAAATGGACCACTTATCCCATGTCCTTCATAATACTATACCCAAGGCAACCAAAAAAGCAGTCTGCAATCAAAAGAGGAAACAGAGTTCTCACAACACCATGATTTTCAATGGCAGCACCACAACTAAAGTTGTTTAAAACAACATCAACAACAAAGCCTTTATCCCAAATTTCCGTGGTCGTCTGTAATTGTATACATTCTTTTAATGTCAAGGCTTCTATCGTTAATTTACTGAATTATGCTTGAATTGTATATTCCCTATCCTCATGGAAGATTATTTAGTAAAGAAAAAGTTCAAGTTTGGTTCCAAAATTCTAGTCAAGTGAAGGTTAAAAGAAAATTCACCAAAACTTGGTGCAACATATTAAGATGGGTAAAGATAGTATTTTGCAATTTGCATGGAGTTGGAGGTAGTGTTCATATAGTTTGTCTACTCAATATAGTCTTTAAGAAACATGTTTTATTCTGCGAATGAATCATTTATATTGACAGCTCATCTGAACAAGAGAACTTTTGTATAATGGGATAGTCGCAAAAGTTTATTCTCCTCGGCCACTTTGATGAGCCTGCCTACAAGAAGTCGTCATCATCCAAGCCTGGGTCGACTTACCTTCCGGATTGCACTTTAAACTAATCCAACCAAGGAGCACCCTCAAAGTTCCCTTTGACTATAAAGAATCCAAACGAAGAGGTAAGATGATACAATTTGATATAGGGAATTGCATTCATCTCTATGACACATTAGGCCAAAGAGTTGAGGAATGACATTCTCTAGGCTGGAGAGAAAAAGATAACAAATGAACGCAAACAATTTTATGGTCAATGCAGAATTATTACTTGCTCTAGGCTGGAGACTCCATATCCAATATAAGATGATGATAGCAGGGGTTGCACCAGTGACCAATTTTCATTCTCCAAAGCAATTGATAAAGGTTCCAGGTACCTGCAAAAAGTGAAGTTCCTCAAATTACAAAAAAGGCCTAAAATTAATTTAACAATCAACAAATAAATATTGTGTTGATTCTTATCCAGCAATAAAGAAGGGGAAAATTGAACTGAGGCAGGCATCAAATATGCCAAGGAATTGAAATTAGCATCATACAGTTCCATTAAAGGAATCCACCAAAAGCAGTATACTTTATGACCATGATTGGAACAATGCAAGAAATATCAAATACTATCAGAAATTTTGAAATTTTATCATAACACCACCCATACAGTAGAACTTGTAAAAGGACTTTGTACACAGATGATGTATGAACTTTTATCAGTTGTAAAACAACATACTCAGTTGCAAGCAGCCCATCTGTCAATCCACCAACAAAAATGACTTGCTGATTAAAATCACCAGTTCTAAAAGCCACCTGCAAAGGGAGCAATTGAAGACATTTATTTAATGACAGGCAGAAAAGTAATCAAAATAATACCAAAATCAATAATGCAAACTTGCAGAAAGTGGAAAAGGAGGAAATCATCTGCTTCAGCTATCTATGCCTATCGTTCCAACTTATCAACCACAAGATAAAATCGTAACAACAATACATGACATTGTAGATTTGGAGTTGCAAAGCAAAAGGTTATTATGCTTGCCAAAATCTTTGGCTTAAAACCTAAAACCCTATTCAAATCACAGCATCAGAATCACCAGTCTCAAGACCTTGATTAGGATAATGTGGACAAATTTCTATGATTGATGGTTCCAGCAGGACAATCAGAACTAGAACTGCAAAAAACTTTTGGATTAACAGGTCGGGAAGTGTGAAGAATTCTGAAAGTTCTCAAATATGCACTTTTAGTACCATAAACCTTGAACAGCTGCAAGAAAGATCAGCCTTCAGTTTTTTTTTTTAATACACGACTTACCAAAGATCAGACAAAAACAAATGACTCGCGGAACAACCAAGCAATAATTTGTTGCTACCAACTAAAGCTTAAGAACTTTATCTGAATATGTTTCTAATGGCTCTAGTAGGTGAAATTTCTTCCTATAAAGCAAATTTTAAGGGCCTGCAAGTACATATGGGCATTCAAAGCAGTATCTTCTCCTTTGTATATAACTGGGAAAAAATCTATAGCCAACAACTACACTTGGTCACCTAATTAACAACCCTAACCAATTTGTAGTAACTTTCTAACTAATTTGGTTAAAGCTCCATGTCCAAATTGACAACCTGAAGTACTGCAATTGCCATCGCAAAAGATTTCTTCCTCAACAAACTTTTGTTTAGGTCCCCTTGTACTTGGACAAGAGCACCATTAATTACTTCTAAAATTTACGTTTCTATCACTTTTATATCCAGGGGTTCATATTAACTTATACAATAGTACTGTGAACTGATGGTAGGCATATCTCTGCGATCTATGTTTTCAACAAACACATGGAACTTGTTTGCTTTGAAATCTAATCGGATGGCTATTAGTATTACAGTATTACACATTCTAATTCAGGAGGTTACATTATTAATTTATTAAGAAACCATTTATTCTGCTAGATTGTCAATTCATTATCCTCAAAGGAAAATTAATTATGGTCTTCCTATATGTAGCAAATTTTCCGTTAACTTTCTGAACAGTAACTGATTATGCTGCATAAAAAATGAAATTCCCAGATTTTTTTACAGCTTGAACCTGTTTCTCAAACTGATCGTCAACCTCAACTAATCAATGATTGATATGAACTTTCGATCTTCCTGAGGTATGGTCCTTTTTGACCTTTCCAATCCATATAATTGGCTTTCCCAATAAGATAGGAACCAAGTAATTTTCCTTATGGGAATAGGTCCAATAATTTGTCAGAATATGTAGCTCTTTTCTCTCTCTTCTTAGATGCAAATAGTGTCACTTAGATCAATGTATGGTGTTAGAAGTTCCTTCCATCGGCACTGAGAAAATATAGATGAGTTATATTGTATCCTTGCAAGTTCTAGAACTGTGTTTAGAAAGGAGCAGCAGTGGAAAACAAGCACAGTTCCAGTCAAAAATGTTTGCTCATGTCAGAAACAGAAAATGGATGATTTATGGTCAAGAACAAGGTTCCAAATTCAAAGACTCATGTAAGTTTCGTACAGCCAGCCATGAAGATACCTATATATTTCCTTTGACTATAGTCAAACCTAGTCAAGATCATCTGACTTTTATACATTAGACTCCTGGTCATTTGTTGTTTAGATACCAAAATGAAATGCCAAAATCAAACTTAAGATCTTAGTCTCTTAGCTAACTTCTGATAAGCAGAAGAACCAAAATACAAATCTGAAGAAACTACAGCATGGCACTAGGCAGTGGTGTAGCCATGATTTAGATACAGCGGGATCAAAATCGACTAGTAAATTTTTAATCCAAAAAAATTATAAAATTGTAAAATTATAAAAAAAAATTGCATAAATTAGTCACAAAATCCTATTTTCTATAACTAACCTTTGTCGTCTATTCTAGTTTTCCTATTGTAGCTGGTTCTTTTTCAGTCAGTTCTAAAAACCATTGACATTAAATAAAAGTACACATTTTTAACCCAATATAATCAGAATCTTAAACTTTAATGTTATTCTAGTTAGGTCATACAAGGTTTTTTTAATCAATTTGACCAGTTGATCGAGAAGATTTAGTGTATCTTAAAATTCATACCTGAATCATATAATTTTAATCATGAACCTTACCATCCTAGGGTCTTATGATGATTAAATATTGTTTTCTCACTCAAGTAAAAACAAGATTAAAAATATTTCATTTCCAACTACTAATTTACTTTGACTTCATATTTTTTGATATTTTCTTAATCGGAGAATATTATACTAGCAAACAATTTTATTTCATCAAATAGCAAATTAAATCTTGCCATCTAATAAGAGTAAATAAGGACAAAATCAATTAGGACATAAATCAATTAGAGGATGAATCATTTAAAAAATTAGGATAAAAATTAAATATATTTAGAGATGTTATATGATAAAAGATGGAGAGAGAGGTGTGGCACGACGGGAGAGAGAGAGAGAGAGAGAGAGAGAAGAAGAACATGAAAAGAGAGCCCTCTTTTGACTATATATATATATATATTGTTATGTGACCCCGCTCGTCCTATTCTAGCTCCGCCTATGGCACTAAGTGACTATCTTTAACATTGAATTGATTCCTCCACATGAAAAAGTATTTTGCATGGACAATGATACAACACGACACATTTTGGACAGACGGATTAGGCATCTGTTTTGGTGCGGCCTACTGACCTAGTATATTTTAGACAGTTTGTGGTATCCGATACGTGTCTGACATGACGAGACACGGATACGGCATAGATATGGAGTGTCCGGCCTTCTTAGACAAGACCATCTTCATGAAATAGCAAGTATAATGCGTTCATCAAAGCCAAGATTTATGTGGAGAAGCCCTTTTGAATCCAGGAAGCATGGACACTCAATAATCGATGTTGTGTCATGTTGAATAAATTGAACACGTCCAAAATACACGAAGGCTTGTGTTGTATTCGTGTCCATGCAAGAAAGACCCCGATTCATTCATAAGCATAATAATTACCGACCACTGTTCCTTAACTAAAGCCAACCCTGATGGTGCATTTGGTACAAGGGATTTTTTTTATAGTTCTCAGAAAATCTACGGATGGGAAATACTCACGGAAGACAATTTTCCCACAAACGATGGAAACATATTCCCTCTGAAACAGAGGGTCATCTTTATTTTCCACGGAAATGGAATTATTGTTTGGTCAGATTCTTGTTAGTAGGATCCGAGTTAGGTTAGGGTCTGGTTTAGATTCAAACATCATAACAAATTTTCTCATGAATTTGATGTCCGGGGTCTTTATTGCCTAGGAATATATAATCCTCAGCAGTATTGTAATCAGTGAATCAAACCCAACCTAAAATCTATACACAAAATCCTAAGGTGCCTTTACTTCAAAACCCAATAATCGCACCTAAATTTTGTTTCTTTTACTTGTCACCACTGATAAGCAATCCAATTCCCGGTCCAAAAAGAAATAGAATAGCAACCCCATGAAACTAGTCCACAGAAAAATTCTACTATACAAAAGTTGTAAAATATCTACTACTTAGGAAGCACTCACATTCAAAAAACTATATAGTGCCCCGCTCCTAGCGAGAGGCACTGTATGGAAAATCCTGTCGGTATCAATTGACCGAAACAAAGTGAATTGAGACCATTCCTATCTATGGATTGCCTTCTTTGGAATTGAGCCCTAAATACAGTGAATCGTGTCTTGGAGAATGAACTCTATATAAGAGTCTTTTTCTCGACCTTTTCATTGTTCGTTTTCGCTAAATGCTTTCGTTATTGGCTTTGTGAATGCGTTTTCGTTGATGTTTCGATAGATGATTTGCATTGTTTGTCTTCATCGATTTCCGTATTCATATCGAATTCTAAGAAAAAGATATAAAGAGTAATGAGCATTTGCTAGTACAAATGCAGATGAACGCGTAATCAAGGCTTGATCGAAGCGTAGAAGTTCTTTCTCTCGGCAATTCTCCAATAGTGAGTAGCTTTGATTCTTCGATCATTTATCTCTACACCTTAACAAAAGAATATCTTCATTTCTTTGTTGTGTCCTTCCAAGATAAAAAAGAGTAACCATAATGTTGTGGGCTTTATTATATAGAAATATAGATTTTTGTACTATTGTTATATAGAAATAAAACTGTGGAAAAGTTTGGGTCCGTTGGATCGCTAGTTGTAATAAATCTGTATTATGTAGTATGGTATTTCGAGCGATGGCTCGAGAAATGTGGATTTCAAATGAGAATATGTCTATAGTTATTTCAAGTTTCTACTATCATGGATTCATGCATGCAATATTTTAACAACTATATTTCATATGTATGCATGGTCATGTACAACTTGTGTATAAGATTTTGTTTTCTCGAACAGTAATCGCGGCCACATAACCGATTCGGCCTAAGAGGTACAAGGATAATTAGTGCTAAAGTATAATGCACAGGGACCAATGAGGCAAGATACCTGCACTGAGGGAACGTCGTAATTCCCTGAATAGTCCAAGATGATGTGTTTACTCGTGGTCTTCATATAGACAAGCTACATAGCTAATGTTATCTTCTGTAAGGAAGAATATACTAATCCTTATTATAGGAAAAAACAATTGTTTGTGGGTAAGAATCACCGTTTGGTGATACATATTATATATTTATATTCATATCTTATGAATTGTTAATTGACATAAGAAAAGATAGAAAGATCATTAATAATCATGTATGCTTCCACATAATTACTGTGTTAATTTTGGTAAGTCGGGTTAATATCGCTCACACACGTCTCCACAGGTGTTGGAAATCAATAGGACGTACAGAGGTCCTAAAATCTCGTTCAATTATCTAACTCTGCATAAGTTTTGTTTATATTTTAAAGCTTCCAACTTCAGTTTTTTGAAGACTTCCACTGAAGGTATTTTTATTTTATTGTTAATAAAGGGATGTGATGTATGGAACGATGTATCTTATTTTGTTGTTTTAAAGTTTTAAGCCAAGTTTGACACTTTTCTACTCGGCTGTTTCGAAAGTCTATGTTTTCGTTGTAAATTATCAATAAAGAGTTATTTCTTATGTATTATATTGTTATTCAATTTCTCTGTTTTATCTGCTTCAAAATTCTATAAAAACAACTATTTTACCAATGTACACGAGCACGTCTTGTATAACCACAACTTAGACTTGTACACATCACACACAGTGGCGACTTATCGATTCATCGGAATTGGAACACGTATCGACATGACACATGGCCCACTAAAATCAATATTGTCTCAACATCGCCATCTTTGTACCATCATGTATTTCGTGCAACCCAGACCTAAGATCTATATACAAATTTCTAAGATATATTCATTTAGAAAGCCACTAAACCACACCTAAGGTTTGAATTTATACTTTGACTATTTCTCGTGGCCAATATCTCCTGCAGATATTTCAGTATCTAATGCAATCCCCTCCCCTATTTGCATTCACATTAGGGGATCCAAATCCTTAAAGTTTGTTCCTTTATAGTTACGTTGTCACAGGCAAATACAATTTCCAACCGAAAAATCCAAGAAATAGTAGCACACGAAAAACTAGCCTGAGCCCACAGTAAATTCAGCCATACAAAAGTAGTACCATAGTTCTATAACCGTCATTGTGTATGTATCGTGTCCGTGCAGCATAGTCTACACTTCTTATCAAAATTAAATCTTTAACAGAAAATTCACACAGAGAAATGAAATTAGAGCATATTGCATGAGGAAAAAGAAGTAGGTTCAAAATTCCAAGCGAAGAAACCAAACGTCCATACTATGGACGTATTGGTTGATTTCACAATTAACCCATTCAGTCCCCTTAAAACCCACCTTAAACCCAAATTAAATCCAATTTTAATTACCTTAATATATATGTACGTGTGTTGCGCGTATTTTAATCGTATTTTAATTAACTTTTTTCTGTACTTGGGAAGAGCAAAATGCATCAAAAGAGCAAACTATATTTCCTTTAAATTTTTTTTCTATATGTAATTACTTAGCTTCCCTCATTAAATTTAATAAAACAATTTTAATTAGAAAGTTAGGTAAGGATACATTTGGAAGAGATAAATTCACGGTGAAGCCAAGTATTCTTATTATATAGTAGTATAGATTAAACCAAAAATATCCGGCCAATGAAAGAAAATGGGAGAAACACCCCTATTAAGGATGTTTTTCTTACATCATGCGTCCTTAGTAAGGGCGTGTTTTTTTCATATGAAAACTCCCCTTAAGTTTTTTTTTTTTAAAAATCCCTTAGGGAGCTTTTAGTACAAAAAAAACTCCATTAATAATGGATTTTTTTTTTAACTTTAAAAAGACCTTAGCAACACACTATACGCTCTTGCACACAGAGCAACAGTCAAAAAAAATGTAAAAAAAAGGCCTTTAGCAAGGCGTTTCCATCGTATTATACGCCCTTGCATCCTTACTTGTTTTTTAAGTAAAAAAAAGTATTTGCTAAAGACGTATCCTTCAAATTATAAGCACGTGTATCCTTCATTTTTTTTTAATATTTACATTAGTCACCTCTATGTTTTATATTTATTACACGGGATATACCTACTTTGAAACTAATTACACAGTGTACCCCTATATTTTATATTTCTATAGAAATGTATAACACTAACTACCCCTGTGTTTAATTTTTTTTTTTTCTAAAGGAGAGGGGTACCTCGTGTAATTAGTTTCAAAGTAGGAATATTCCATGTAATAAACATAAAATATGGGAATAGTTAACGTAAATAACTTATTATTTTATTTTAAACCAAGTAACGTAAAAAAATAAAAAATAAAAAGTAAATATCACACCATACGCCTAGGCGTATCTTCCTTAATCCTGATTCCTCACCTGAACAGCTAAAGCGCCCTTAGTAATACACCGAACTACTTTCTCCACATGAAATTTCTCAAAACTTTAATGCTCTACCTGAAAATTTCTGAATCTTTAAAAAACTAATTTTGGATCCATGAACCAAACCAAGGAGTGAGCTTTTAGTATTGACCTGGGCGGACTTGGGGCCGTACTTGAAGAGTATCCCGCGGAGCTGGTTCTTGCGTCCGCCGGAGGCAGCGGCGGCGAGCGCATCGGCGGGGATGGGGTTGTGGTTGGAGTTCCCGGCGGCGGCGGCGGAGATCTTGGCGGAGCGGCCGCGGACCAGGCCGGAGAACCAGTTAGAGGAAGCGGCTGCGGCAGCGATCGGGGAGGTGGGAGAGGAGGGATTCATTTCAATGGAGATCTCCGACTGTTGTTCTTCGTCTCTTTCCTCTCCCTCTCACCAAGTCCATGTGATTTGGTTGAAGAAGAGAGAGAGTATGCGTGGGTTTTTAATGGGTTTGGTTTCGTGTGGGCTGGCGGTCCGAATTTTATGTGGGGTGGAACAATAAATAAGATTTTGTTTACTTTTTTCTTATTTTGAATTCAAATAATTTATAGAATACATTGCATATTCACCGGTCTTTTTTTTTCAATTTTCTATCTTAGATTAAAGGAATATTTAGACTTTGAGTCTCTAATAAGTTACAATATTTGTATTTGGGTCTCTATAACACTTATAATTAGTGTTTGGGTCTTGGAAGTAATGGTTGACTCATTTTATTGTGTATACCCACAACCTATTAAATAATATGTTAAAAATATTAAAATATTTCCAACCAGTTGGATAGTTTTCTTCAGGTCCGGACGGATTTTTTTCTCTATATCCCACAAGTGGGTGAATATGATCATTTCTTCTCAGCAAATTATTGTTGTCTCCGAGCATTTCTTCTCAACAAATTAATGTCTCCGAACACAATTAATATTTTGTGTATAAATCAAATAATTAATTTAGCTAGATTAGTTACTTTTTAGACAATATGCATGCTATATTTACAATTATCTGAGAATTGTTAATTAGAGTAAATATATCTACCTATATATCTTTATGAGTGTAAAGTTGTAGTGATCAATCGTCATTTTCTTTGGTAACACGTACTTGCTTCGTGCAAGCCATTCCGATCCCTCCTCGCCATGAATGTAATGCACTTGAAATGACCATGTGTACATATATATATGGCAAAATAATTAAGGCACTGGACTCGTGGTTCGGGCGCTAAATTGTATGGCAAAATAATCAAAGTGTCCAAAGTAATAAAAAAAAGGCACTTGACTCGTGTCTCAGACATTGATCAAATGACAAATTGTGATTTATGGACACAAAATTTGATCAGTTGTGCCTACTAATATATATGTAACATTGAGCAAATATAGAAGTAAATAAAATGAATAGAAAATGCAAGGGTTTTATTACTATGCAAACATTATGCAAACATTCAACTGTATAAAATGAAATAAACCCACATTGTCTTCATGTTCAAAAGTGAATCCAAAAATGAGTATGTCGTGAAGACTATCAAAAGTGAGTCCAAAAAAGAAGTGATTCTATCCCACCACTAATCTAAAAGACTATTCCCTCATTCTAATTCCTAATCCTACCACCCCTAACTATGAAGCTAGATCTGCTCAATAATTGGCCATGAGATCTGAGATACTTGTGTAGTTGGGATTACTTGAGTAACTTGAGATGTTTGGGTTGCTCAATAGACTGACTGGGTTGTGTTGCTGAAGCATCTCCATTTATTGCACCCATAACAGCAGTTGTTGTTGCACCATCTACATTTGTTGAACCATCTCCAACAGTACTTGATGAAACTTTTCCAACTCCACTTCTATCACTATCGGTTGTTGCACCATGACCTGCTTTGGTTCTCCTTGAATGTGGTCCATAGTATGTGGTTAAACATATGGTTTCATATCACATAAATTAATAAGTTCAGTATACATGTTTATGAATAAAATTGAGACGTCAAACTCTCGTATAACACAAACCTCTTGGGTTTACACTAGCATCTTGACCCTTGCATGTTTTCCTGTTGTGGCCAAACTAGAAACATTTGCCACACATTCTTGGAGCCTTGTTATTTCCACCCTGACCTCATCTCTATCTCTTTTCCTTTGGGTTCTTGGCCTCCCAACTGGTCTGACTAATTTTGGGGGTCTGACATGATAAGGACTTGGTTGCTACAAAATATGAAAGCACACATTAGTAATAAGATAAATACATGGTGAATGCAAAATACAATTGAGTTATTTATATTAGGCCATATTAAGCTATGTTCAAGTGGGGAGATTTGATACTTGTACACCTTCTTGTAGATTTCCACACTGAGAAATGGGTCTACAAATCTGTACCAAATATAACAATTAGAAAGAAGAACTCTACAAATATAACAATCAGAAAGATGAACTCTACAAATATGCAATAATTGTCAAAACAAATGCTAACAATATTGTCAAAACAGATAATCACCTTGTGAAAATTGTACCTCTGGAATAAAGTGCATCAATAACTGCATGCACACATGGGATGCCACTAATCTTCCAATAACCACAACTGCAAGTATATTCATTTAAGTGTACATTCCATGACATTTCCTTGTTGTCCAATACAGTCCAAAGCCAATCAGTTGAGGGTCTTCTTCTATATTGGTGGCTTCTTTCCTTGTGCTCCAATAAGTACCATCTACCCTAGGCACTACCAATCCATCCTTCCACAACAAACCTTATTTTTTTTTCTATCAAAGAACAATCTCATCATCATCAAATAGAATTTCTCTACAAACTTACATATAGGAATGTCATGTCCCAATTCCAAAATACGTGGGACTAGGAATACGTGAGCATGCCAGCCGTATGTATATGACAACTCCAATATATGAAAACCATAACACATACGTACGTTATTATGAATAACAATTCACAAGTGGTATATAATGCCACAAGTCACATGCAATACTAATCTCATCCACAAAACCAATAGAAATAAATAACCAAATATGACAATGAACCAAGTATGAAATAGTCGAGAAGACCCATGGTTGGGTGAAGACAAATCCACTACCAAACTAGAATATAAAAGAAAATATAATAAGTACATCATCTAATTATTAGAGAGGCTCGAAGAAAAGACCTCCTCGAAAGAGAATAAAGTAGCAAGTTCTGATCCGTGCTTCTGCGAATAGTCATGATCGTTTACACCTGGAAAGGGACCAGATTCTCAGTGGAACATAACAAGATACATAGAAATATGCCAAAAGTACAGTATATAAACATGCAAGAGAGACAAGAAAATAACCACAAGAACCGATAAAACTATGACAATATGACGTCTACGAGGGTGGCATACCATGAGAACAACGGTATCAATCATGGCTAAAGGTAAATCGGGTTATAGGAACAGCAATCCGGTGAGGCACTAACAGTCATATCACTGGTCTTTATCGCATTTCGGTAAGGCACTAACACTAACGACCGAGGGGTCAAGTGAATAAATCTCTATCGCAGCCCGGTAAGGCGCTAACGAGTCAAAATTTTATCATAATAGCCAACGCCTAATAACGATATCCCCACCTAGGGAACTAAGGAATCAAGTCAAATCGGTCAAAAAAAGGTCATGGACTAATGGCAAGTCAATTTTAATACATAACCACAAGATTATGTCAAGTCGTACGCACAAGGTGGAGCATATATCAAATACGTGACGAGAAAGTAGAGACGAGCATCATATATGGAAGACAAATAATACACGCGCACGTAAAACAAGAAAATAAGACTAGAGCAACATGTGACAAATCAAATATGACAAAGAGCATCAAGAAATTATATACGACAAGAAAATAATAATTGAAAAGGAAAGCATACAAATACTATACAAGAGTTGGCAAGGTATCTTGCATGCTCCGAAAAAGGAGGAAGTCGCAACTCAAGACGTCGTCCGATCTATCTGTCGCATAAATTAAACAAGTTAGATCTACAAAAGTGGTTGGATATATTTTCTAGTCTAATCTATTTTAGTTCAGAATAAAATAATCTAAAATACTATTTTAATTTAATTATATTCTAATTTTAAGACTAATTCTAGATTTTGGTTTAAAGAAAACTAATTTTACGAATTCGAGATTCGTGGCATGTAAATCGAGGCATTCTGTTGACCAAAAAGTCAATGACACAAAACCAAGATTTGTGTGTAAAATTTTGTAGATTTTAGCCATACATAACTTTGGAATCGACGGTTTCACCAAATCTCGAACCAGTAAAAAATTATCGCATATATGGCGCACAGATGGCAATTTTCTGTGGTTTTTTAGTTACTTCTAGGTTGCACAAAATTTCTAGAATAGTAAACTAGTATATTTAATTCTAATAAAAATATATGTTATATTTCATAATTTCAGATTTCTGAAATTTTAAACGGATCATGATTCCGAGTTCGGGATCTCCCGGAATCTCAAAAACACTGAAACGTATCAGATTTCGGACAACTGACACTCCACAAATTTTCCAAAAATTTATGTTCAGAATTTATGAAAATAAATTAGGTATTCAGAAACTATACCTCGAGATGGTTCAAACGCAAAAAACGGTGACGCGTTTGTAGCCCGGAGCTAGAAGATATGGCTACGCGAAGTTGAGAAAACCCTAGATGAAATCTCCTCAAAGTCTCTCTTTCTCTCTCTCTCTCCCCTCTAATTTCGGCGAAAATAATGAAACCCTACCTATGCGCACACACACACACACACACACACACACACACACACATATATATATATATATATATATTGGCAGTAGCCGACGGGTGAGCCCAGACGGGTAGGTTAGGGCTGACTATGTATGCTGACTGGGTATTTAAATATGTTTTAATATCCAAAAATTATTTATTAATCAGTTTTAACCTAATTAACTCAAAATAAATATAAAAAATATCAGAGAATTCCCAAAAAATTCTAGTAAATATAAAATACCATTATAAATCATAAAAAAAAATACTTGGGGCCATTTTATGGTCATAGACTTTAAATTCTAAAAGTCCTAGAAAATTAATTATCAGCTCATTTTAAAACCAAATAATCCAAATAAATTCCAGAAAATTCTAAATAAATTACATAAAATATATTTAATCATTTTAACCCTAAAATAAATATTTGGTAAAAAAATATGCAAGTATGGTCACACATTAAATTATTAAAGCCCTAAAAAATTATGTTTCATAGGTTTTAATTACCCAAAAATTCTAAAAAAATTCTAAAATAGCCTGAAAATGGTTCTAAATAAGTATTTGTATAAGTAATTAAATCAAAGAAGTTATTTTCTAATTAATCAACAAAATAGCATAAAGAAATCTAATAATTTAATATAAATACTAAAATTAAAAATTATGGAGTTTACATTCTACCCAACTTACAAGAATTTTTTCCTCGAAATTAAAACTAAACCACATTCGTAAAAATTCCCTATAGTCATTAACACCTTTTTTGCTTACTTGGAACAACATACCGATGGTATACTACAGTATACCGACGGTATATCGATTTGTTGGAATCCAGACTTTCTGTATTTTTCCTATCTTTGGACCGGTATATCGACGGTGTACTGGACTGTACCGATGGTATACCGATCGTGGTCTTTCTTTATGAATTCTTGGTTTTTCATGATTTCATTTTGATTCTTCTGGCTTTGGCTTGGACATGCGATGACTTGACCTAACTAGCATGAACTTACCAAACTTCAGATGACTTGACTTAACTTGGCTTTACTCGGTTCCACCCAGCTTTGCTCGGCTATACTTGATGATATGATTGACTGTACTTGACTTGGCATGACTTTACATGGCTTCATCAGACATATCTTGACTTGGTTTCACTTGGCTTCACCTGGATGGACTTCGCTTCACATGGTTGTACATGACTTTACCTGGCTTCACATGGCTTTACCTGGCTTCACATGGTTTTATATGGCTTGGTTGTTGTCGTGGCTTACATGAGTCCGTTTGTGCAATGTATATTAAAATTATTTATATTACTATTAGAACTTGTTTTGTTGCATCATGTCTAGGATGGATTATGCGGAATGACACACCTGAATTCATACAAGAAAAAGCTAGGGTTATTAACTAGAGATTTGCATAGTACATGGCTAGGGATTTTTCTAGATTGCATGTAGTCCTGGTTATTCATATGGTTAACTTGTGGAGTATCTTGTGGAGTATCCAGTGGCGTATCTTGTGGAGTATCTTGAGGAGTATCACTGGTTTTTGTGTATGGATATCCCGGACGGACTGCAGTGGCATTCTATCAGAAGGAACCCTAGTATCACATTGCATTATAATTGTTAGTAATTAGAATTGTGATAACCCTAGTTAGTTAAAGTATCAACCCATACTTATATGATTTGCCGTGATTGATGGATGATGGTTAGTCTAGTCTTTACATGATCAAACCTTTATTTTTTGCACTTGTTATTCTATTTTGCTTATCAGTTCAAGATATGTCTCATTACAAGTTTACAATATTTCTTTTATTATCCTGAGATTATTACATTCAGTCTTTACTTTCAGTAGTTGTATTGCTTGAGTTATTGGTTTAAGTTCCTAGATTGGCTTCCTTTGTGGTACTTGCTATATGGGGTCTGACCCCACTAGTTTTGCATGACCAGATCCAGTAGAAGCATCGGAGGATCTTTCGTACTTTCTTGAGGATGGTGACCACTAGGAGCACCAAACTACTTGAGTGGGTTTTCTTACTTTCCCACTTTGATATACATTCTAATTTTGTTGGCATTTAGCCACCGAGCATGTGTTTAGATCGTGTTTTGGTTTGATCAGTTATCCTACGGGCAATAACATGATTGACATATCATAGGGTTGATCATGTATGACTTAGATTCTGGATAGTTTTTTTTTTCACTAGCTTCATGATCATTTGAATATTATAGTTTGGGATGCTTTACTATTATATTTTAGTTTATATTACATATTGTTATTATTCATGTTGTTCTTATGGTTGAGACACTAGGATTTGTTGGACCTAGGCTTGACTGTTGGTTTGTAGTAGTGACCACTCATATCTTACAGCTTCACCGTATATACGGAGTACCGGTGTGCTCTAAATATACGTAGCTGGCATTGTCAGTTTCGCTCTATAGTATTCTGGTTTTGGGGCATAACAATGAGGCCAGTGTGCTGCATGCGGCCAGCTTATCCCATGCGTCTATGATACTTGTAGTAGCTTAACTTCTTATGATTTGTTCTCTCATAGTTTAACTATTTCCATTGTTTAGCCTATTTTATACTATTTCTATTGTTTAGCCTATTCAGTTTAATTGTTATGAATACAAGCTTTCTCTAAATTTCTTATAACCTGATTTATGACAACCTGCTAGAACCTGGAATTCCCTGATCATGGATTATATTGACACTGTTAATCTTGAACTTTCGATACCAAACTTGCACTGATATTCCAAATAATAGCTCATCGTATCGAGTTAACCTGACATGTACCGATATTTCTGGCTCGACGAAGCGCACTCCTGATATGCTAGAATTTTCTGAACTAAAATGCTTGAACTAAGAAGATAACTTTTCGTGGTTGATTTGCTTGCCCATGTCCTGAATGTACTTATCAAGCTACTATCATGTCCTATCCTACATCATGTCTAAGGTAAATTCCTGAGCACCACGATCAGAAATTCTTAATAACTTGCCTAGGATAACAACTAGAATAATGAATTAGAAGTATCTAGAGAGATTTTTGGCTACATTCAATCCCGGTATCCCAGCGACACCTGGTGGATTTGGAGCTCTCCGTCGTGAGGGGCACACTTCCAGCACGCCGTCGAGTATTGTATTTACCTGTAAATTACTATACATGATATAATCTATTCTATTTATCCTTACGCCTAGATAACCCGGATAGTCTGCAGGGCATGTGGATGTATGGAATCTTAAACTGCATGTGTTAGTAACTAGGACTGTGATAACCCTAGTTAGCTAATGATAGCAAGCTGTAGGGCATAATTGGCCATGATCGCTTGATTTTTAGTCTAGTCTAGTCATGTCCTGATTTATTTAACAACTGATCCAAAAAATGTAATATGATTACTGATTTCATATAGCCTTGTTTAAATATTTTAGATATTCTTGTTTAAATACTCCAGAACTGTTTAACTATTATTCTACCTGCTGCACTTATTTAACTGCTTCTTGTTCTATTTCTTACTGATTTGTTTGTATGCTAGTTTTAGTTCCTAAGTTGGTGTAGTGCCCCGCTCCGCGTCAGCACTATGTATCAGGTGAGTGGGCAGAACTTCGTTCTTTGATTCTTGTACGCCTTAATAATGAATCTGAGTATTTTGAATGCTTGTTTGCTTAAAGAGAATGATAGAACCTGCCTTGCATGCTAATAATGAACTCACCTATCTCGTATTTGAAACGAACATGTCTGCTTAACTAAGAGACCCTAAAACGCTTGTCTAAAAGTATGTGTTTGCATGAACATGTTTCACTATCGCCTGTGCTTCGAGAGAACCATATCGTGTGCTTGAATGTGTTCAAAGATAAGGCGGCTTGCCCCACAACAAAGATATATGGTCTGATGGTTCGTCTCATCTATATCCTAGAGTTTATTTGATAGTGTTTCATGCATTTGCATCGGTCGAACAATAGCTATTGGTGGAAAGCAACCATGTGTTACGGCTACTACAAAGATAGTGGAAAGAAACCATGTGTCATGGCTGCCAATAGCATCAGATAAATGAGTCATTGGTTAGCTGGATCAACCGCTGCCGATCTTGAGATACTCGGGGACCGTACTGTATATAAGATAGTTCATTGTGTTGGCTTGGTAGAGGACCGCCCCTAAGTATGCATTGTTCCTAGATGTGCATTTGTCCCTAGAGTCTTTGAGTATAGCTCATGAGACACGCTGCGCACACCCTAAAATAGAATAATTGGCTTGTATTGCTTGCTTGCTTATATCGCATATAAACTCTGTTTCAAAAAATGTTTTAATAAATAAGTAATATGACTCTGTTCTTATGCTGCATGTAACGAACATAGGTAAAACTAGAAAGATCACTAGTAATGTAATGTTTTATAACATGATTACTTAGTGTTGGTTTTAGTGAATGCTTGCTTCTGTTCAGTTGTTTATTCTCACCAGTACTTATAAAAGTGCTGACCCACCAATATTTTACTTGCTTGCAGGTACTGGATCATCCGAGGGAGCGATAGGCGTGCCTCATCCCCAAGACCCAAAATTCGTGTTTCAATTGCCTCGAGCTGCTATCGTATAAAAGGGGCATAATATATGGAACGATGCCTTTGCTAAGAGAAACCCAGTCCCTCGATTTGCCCCAAATACTCAGATGGTTAAGTGCTTGCAACAACGTCCCTCCGCTACTTACTCGATTGATGCGATGATAGTCCAAACTTTAACGATGTTGTCTTGTGCGGGCGCAACCCTAGGCTCGTACGGCATCATATTCCAGTATTAAACGGCCATACGCGCCCCGCGGGAGCGTCGAGGCGCGGTGTGTAACGCCCCACAACCGCTTGGAGCGTTATGCTGAGTCGGATCGAATAAATCAAATGCTGGTTACATTTGAAATATTGGATTTTGGGAAGAAGTATTAATTGAGTTGGTTTCAATGTGTAGATGGCTAGCGGGTTCGATGGAAATCAGGTGTTCGTTCAGAACAGTACTGAATAGCTGGATGGGAGCGATAATGCCGTCTTCCTTAGTCCGATCGGTCAGATGATTCGGAGAGCACGGCCTGCTCGCACGGTCATACCAGTTGAGTAGATCGCGCTTGCATCGGACCACGGGTTCAAGGGATTGGCCGTATCGGCAGGACAGGATGCCTAACGGGATCAATCATTGTGAGTGGGCTCTTTTCCTTCTCCTCTACTCCTTCATTCCTTAATAATATGGAAATACATAAAAGGCTTGAACACTTGGGCTGAAATATCGAGAATCACTACACTTAGGTGTACATAGAGTGTACGTCGTTGGCTTGGTAGGATTGTGGCTTGAAATGATTTACGCGTTGGATAGTTGGGGCGATAGTTGGATTATGCATTTGAGGCAGTCGGTTGGATACTTGGGATTATACTTGGACGGTTGGAATGATACAATGAGGCAATAGGAATATCAGGAATTCGGGCGAGCGAGCGTGTATCCGTGCGCGAGTATCACTTGGTCGCTTTATTTTACAAAGCGAGCAGTTGTGGTTCGAAACCGAACAACTGCATCAGCGAGGGTATTGTGCCGCTTGATGGGGCATCATGCCACGAATGCGACATTGCGCCACTGAAACGACATTGGGCCATGGGATTGCTTTGAGCATGGGTGTTGCACCAATTTGGACTCTGTGTTGAGAAGAGGCATTGTGCCTATGGAAACACTTGATATTTTGGTGCCTTGGGCTATATGTTGAGGTCGAGATTTGGAATCCTTGGTTATGGATATTTGGTTGGATATCGGTTGAACGAGTCTAGGATCGCTTGGTGGGGCGAGAATGTGCGATCCTCTCGTCATACCTATGTGTCTACATTATCACGGACAACCTGTGTGGCACAGGGTTTCGTTTCCTGGAACGGGATGAGGTACCGGGGCACCGGGACCATTCCACCATGGAGGAAACAATGACATCGGGCAATTAGGCGCAGTGCTGGTAGTCCGATACCACCAGGAGGGAGTAGCTGTCCATCCCTGGATCGGGTAGGATTGCCCTATTGATCTTGGTCCGATCAATGTCCTTTATGGCTTTTGGCCAGTGACTTCATTTAGAATAAATATTGGCTTGCTTTACTTTGGTTGGTTTGTTGCATCGTGTAGGCGCAGCCACCTTGCCTTGGCAAGAGTGTGCATTTGAGATTGGAATATAAACTTTGGTTGAGGATGGATATTGAGGCGAGACTGATGGTTTGATATGTTATCGTGCAAGCGATGGCATTTAGTTAGACGAGTTGCATGTTAGTTCCTTCGGGTTGGATTTATATAACTGCTTATCGTTTGGTTTGAGTTGAATGCTTGCATGCGTAAACTGCTTTACAGCTTTCCTTAACATGTCATTCATATGCCATGAAACGAATCTAGGATTCAACTAGAAAGATCACCATTTAACTGTGTGCATTCACTATTTTTACTTAGTGTCGGCTTAGACGAGTGGGTTACCCCGCTCACCAGTACGGCTGTATACTGACCCACGTTTGTGGCCAATATTTCAGGTACGTAGGCGTAGTGGCGCTGCTTGGATATACGGGACAAGATGTATGAACTGTAAGTATCTTTGTGGGCTAAAGAAAAGAGCAAGAGCTTTTCATCGTCTCCGTGGCATCGCCTTTGTGGCATTGCCTTCGGGGCATTTCATTTGGACCCTATCGAGAGCTTCGCTGCGTATTACTCTGATGTGTTCTTGGTACACTAAATGGCTTCCGCTGTAACTTGGTTGTTTCGATGATAACTTTGGTGTTTAACAACATCGCCTTGTACGAGCGTAACTCCAGGCTCGTACGGCATCACGTCCCGATGGGAACGATTGTCCTGCGAGAGAGCTGCAACGGGGTGATTCTCGTTCAGCAGGGACTATCGAGCTTGCGGGAGATTAGGGCATGACAGATTGGTATCAGAGCGCCTGGTTCATTTTCTCGGACTTGGTCCTTCGCTTCATCACAAACTCTAAAATAGCTTCCGCGTGTCGTCTAGCTCTTGACTCTACTCGGTGCAGTATTGGATGTTTCATGCAATAAGTCTATATATTGCTGGTTGTGGCTGCATGTTATTCTTGGTTGGTTTTCGTAGGATCGCTTAGTCTCGTTAGGCGTTGTTGCATTCGTGCAGCAAGTCGGTGGCGTTGTTGCATTTGTGCAACAAGTTGTGGGCTTTCGTTGGGTTGGCTTGGCTTATCGTTCGGGGAGTTCTGATTGCCTCAATGGATCAGTTGGTTGGTATACGAGATTTGGCTATGCGGTATATAGTGAGTAGAAATATTCGATGGGAATGAATCATTGCACGAGTTGCTCGTCTAGCGACTGTGTTGGATAGAAGTTAGAATTTTGGCTGTGGCGCATCGGTTGAGCATGTTTGAGTTTAGCTTGGGAATATACGGATAAGTTGGTACGAGTTGCTCGTACAACAAATGTGTGGAACCATTAGATATTGGGTTGGATTTTTCGGAAGAGAGCTCGATGCACGGGATTGCTCGTGTTGTGAAAGTATCAGACGGTTTAAGAAATAGATGGATAATTCAAGCATTGCCTGAGTTTTGTGTCAGACTCGAATTGGGAAAGGCATGATCACACAATTGGGATGGTTTGAACGGATTTTGGATTCTGCAAGGAAATCGTAATGCGAGTAGCGACTCGATTCGGAGTGGTATATGGGATACCACATTGTGGGCAAGGCATTGGAATACTTAAGTTGGACATCAGTGGGAATTGCCTGAACGGACTCAAATATTTAGGAATACAAGTTGGTTGGTGCACGTCTGCTGAGTTGGAAAGAATAAAAATAAAGCAAGCGAATATTGAGTTGAGTATATTGAGAACGGAATGGTGCAAATGGAAGTATCGTTGAACTTAATAAATGGACGGGATCGGAACGAACAGTTGGGATACGCTTGAACGAGCGATGGGTTAATCGAATGATAGCGAGCATGGACTACGATTTTGGGCAACACATTTGAGCTGATGGTTGAGCAATGAAACACGAACTTGGCTTGGAGGAACAAAGCGATGGATTCATACAAACTTGGAGATTTTAGATATTGCTGCTCGAGAAGTCAACTCAGGTTTAGCAAAAATAGAATTTTGGGCAAGATGGTGCAACAATGGTAGACGGATTCTTCGGAAGACGTGGACAAATTATGGCAACAACGAAAGGCAAAAGATTATGGCGGATTGACTTTTGAAGATAGCTAAATGTGGGAGCAACGTCGGAACAAATCACTGTACGGCTCGTGTAAGTTGGATGTGCATTGTGGGATGCGACAAACGGACATGAATTTGAGCAAGTCTCGAGTTTTGAGAATCATTGCAATTTGTAGTGCGATAATCGAACATGCAATTCAGAAATTTGATGGATTCAGGGCAGAACGACGG
Source organism: Iris macrosiphon (assembly GCA_036927795.1). Taxonomy (NCBI): domain Eukaryota; kingdom Viridiplantae; phylum Streptophyta; class Magnoliopsida; order Asparagales; family Iridaceae; genus Iris; species Iris macrosiphon. The sequence goes on along the minus strand of JAYESA010000004.1, from coordinate 336,281,553 downwards.
ATTGATGGAAGACGGTTTCAACGAGCGCGGTACTCGGATTCGGAAGTTCGCTCGGATGGATGGTTGAAATTTTGATTCGGATTTGCAGATAAGATATAGCATGGTTTATAGTAACTGTCCATCGTGATGACTTATAATTATCGAGCGTAGCTTCGGGACAGCTGACCCTAAGCGACCGTATCCGCTGAATCGGATATGATTATGGTAAACCCATAGAACGACCCTTGAGGCGGAGTATTTGGGAATGCGTCAAGGGCGGATGCGAGACTGAGTGCTGGATTTTAAGAGACCCTTGGGATAGTCTTCAGCTGAAGATGCAGCCGAAAGATCGAAGCGATGGTGGAAGTAGCCTAGTCAACTGATGAGATTCAGAGTCGCAGATTTTTATCGATGGCATCGCCTCTGACTCATCGTGCCCTGGAAGGGAATAGCATTCATATGAATTGACGACTGTGAAACTAGCTCGTGGAGTTAAAGCAGCGGCTCGTTCAGATCAAATCCTTGCGAATACTGGAAGGGACAGATTTGCCTCAGATTTACAAGATGTCTCGGAACTTATTCTGAGAAGCGTGCTCGTTAGGAAAGCAAAGGTGATATCCTAATGCTTCGAGGCAGTAGAAGCAGCGCGAAGAACTATTCCATGCGCAACCTAGGAATTGTGGCGAGTGTGTCCACGTTGAAATCGTGGCGACACTATCCCTTTGGCGTGGCGGCGAGATCTTCGTGGATCACACGAACCTCAATATAGATGTTCACCCAGCGAGGTATTGAGATTGAGGAAAATGTGTTGGACTGAGCTAATCTAAGCAAAGTTGATATTTGGGTAAGTCGCATAGCTGGGGTAGATCAGTTGAGATGATCGTTCGGTGCACGAGGTATATATTTCGAGATGTTGCTAGTGCGGATTTCAGAAATAGTTGGATGGATTGAGTTAGAACACGAACTGATTGAGTCGGTAGGAAACCATCGTATTTGAGAATAGTGCTCAATCGAATATGTTGGAATGGAAATCGTGATTTGGTTCAATTGGGAGTGAAGCAAATGGATGCCTCGAACATAAAGATACCCTTGTAACTTGTTCAAATTTGCTATCGCAAAGCTCGGCTGAAATACATGTATTTTAGGGACGCCTTAAATATGTGTACGATCCAAAACTAAGCGATACGAGGAATTCGTATTGAGCTGCAAGGAGGATGTGGGACTTCGTGAAATTGTACGAGCGTTCAGCAAAACGAGATGCGGAGTCAGAATCGTGAATATGTGAGTCGCCTAGAGCAGATCTTGGAATTTGATTATGGTATATGATAGGAATGAGTACCAGCACGGTTCGTGGACGAACCTAATTCTAAGTGGTATATTATGTAATGCCCCATAACCGCTCAGAGCGTTACGCTGAGTCGGATCGAATAAATCAAATGCTGGTTACATTTGAAATATTGAATTTTGGGAAGAAGTATTAATTTGAGTTGGTTTCAATGTGCAGATGGCTAGCGGGTTCGATGGAAATCAGGTGTTCGTTCAGAACAGTACTGAATAGCTGGATGGGAGCGATAATGCCGTCTTTCTTAGTCCGATCGGTCGGATGATTCGGAGAGTACGGCCTGCTCGCACGGTCATACCAGTTGAGTAGATCGCGCTTGCATCGGACCACTGGTTCAAGGGATTGGCCGTATCGGCAGGACAGGATGTCTAACGGGATCAATCATTGTGAGTGGGCTCTTTTCCTTCTTCTCTACTCCTTCATGCCTAATAATATGGAAATACGTAAAAGACTTGAACACTTAGGCTGAAACATCGAGAATCACTAGACTGAGGCGTGCATAGAGTGTACGTCGTTGGCTTGGTAGGATTGTGGCTTGAAATGATTTACACGTTGGATAGTTGGGGCGATAGTTGGATTATGCATTTGAGGCAGTCGGTTGGATACTTGGGATTATACTTGGACGGTTGGAATGATACAATGAGGCAATGGAAATATCGGGAATTCGGGCGAGCGAGCGTGCATCCGTGTGCGAGTATCACTTGGTCGCTTTGTTTTGCAAAGCGAGCAGTTGTGGTTCAAAACCGAACAACTACATCGACGAGGGTGTTGTGCCGCTTGATGGGGCATCGTGCCACGAATGCGGCATTGTGCCACTGAAACGGCATTGGGCCATGGGATTGCTTTGAGCATGGGTGTTGCACTAATTTGGACTCTGTGTTGAGAAGAGGCATTGTGCCTATGGAAACACTTGATATTTTGGTGCCTTGGGCTATATGTTGAGGTCGAGATTTGGAATCCTTGGTTATGGATATTTGGTTGGATATCGGTTGAATGAGTCTAGGATCGCTTGGTGGGGCGAGAATGTTCGATCCTCTCATCATACCTACGTGTCTGTATTGTCACGGACAACCTGTGTGGCACAGGATTTCGTTTCCTGGAACGGGATGAGGCAACGGGGCACCGAGACCGTTCCGCCATGGAGGAAATAATGGCATCGCGTGATTAGGCGCAGTGCTGGTAGTCCGATACCACTAGGAGGGAGTAGCTGCCCATCCCTGGATCGGCTAGGATTGCCCTATTGATCTTGGTCCGATCAATGTCCTTTATGGCTTTTGGCCAGTGACTTCATTTAGAATAAATGTTGGCTTGCTTTACTTTGGTTAGTTTGTTGCATCGTGTAGGTGCGGCCACCTTGCCTCGTCAAGAGTGTGAATTTGAGATTGAAATATAAACTTTGGTTGAGGATGGATATTGAGGCGAGACTGATGGTTCGATATGTTATCGTGCAAGCGATGGCATTGAGTTAGACGGGTTGCATGTTAGTTCCTTCGGGTTGGATTTATATAACTGCTTGTCGTTTGGTTTGAGTTGAATGCTTGCATGTGTAAACTGCTTTACAGCTTTCCTTAACATGTCATTCATATGCTATGAAATAAATCTAGGATTCAACTAGAAAGATCACCATTTAACTGTGTGCATTCACTATTTTTACTTAGTGTCGGCTTAGACGAGTAGGTTACCCCGCTCACCAGTACGGCTGTGTACTGACCCACATTTGTGGGCAATATTTTAGGTACGCAGGCGTAGTGGCGCTGCTTGGATATACGGGACAAGATGTATGAACTGTAAGTACCTTTGTGGGCTAGAGAAAAGAGCAAGAGCATTTCATCGTCTCCGTGGCATCGCCTTTGTGGCATTGCCTTCGGGGCATTTCATTTGGACCCTATCGAGAGCTTTGCTGCGTATTACTCTGATGTGTGCTTGGTACACTAAATGGCTTCTGCTGTAACTTGGTTGTTTCGATGATAACTTTGGTGTTTAACAACATTGCCTTGTACGAGCGCAACTCCAGGCTCGTACGGCATCACGTCCTGATGGGAACGATTGTCCTGCGGGAGAGCTGCAACGGGATGATTCTCGTTCAGCAGGGACTATCGAGGTTGCGGAAGATTGGGGCGTGACACGGTGATTCGAGTCCGGTGTACTGAGGCATGGTGATTCGCGTCCGGTCTGCCACGGGGGAACGGTGGTCGGGCGGCCTTCGGGGTCGGGGCGTGACATAATGGTATTAGAGCGGATTCGATTCTTGGCCCAATCCGTTTCTATGACTCCGAGAAGTGATCGAAAATTGTATTGCAATAGAGCGTTCCATACAATAAGTCCATAGATATTCTCTAAGTGCAAATATTTTCTGGACTTGATTGTTTCGATTGAGTACGGGGAGGGATGGGGACTATCACTGCTCGGGATATCGAGAAGTTTATCCTTGAAGTTTCAAGGACGAAACTTTTTGTTGGTGGATAAGTATGTAGTGCCCCGCTCCGCGTCGGCACTATATATCAGGTGAGTAGGCAGAACTTCGTTCTCTGATTCTTGCATATCTTAACAATGAATCTGAGTATTTTGAATGCTTATTTGCTTAAAGAGAATGATATAACCTGCCTTGCACGCTAATAATGAACTCACCTAGCTTGTCTTTGAAACGAACATGTCTGCTTAACTAAGAGACCCTAAAATGCTTGTCTAAAAGTATGTGTTTCCATGAACATGTTTCACTATCGCCTGTGCTTCGAGAGAACCATATCATATATTTGAATGTGTTTAAAGATAAGACGGCTTGCCCCACAACAACGATATATGGTCTGATGGTTTATCTCGTCTGCATCCTAGAGTTTATTTAATAATATTTTATGCATTCGTATCGGTCGAACAATGGCTATTGGTGGAAAGCAACCATGTGTCACCGCTGCTACAGAGATAGTGGAAAGCAACCATGTGTCACGGTTGCCAATAGCATCAGATAAATGAGTCATTGGTTAGCTGGATCAACCGCTGCCGATCCAGAGATACTCGATGACCGCACTGCATATAAGATAGTTCATTATGTTGGCTTGGTAGAGGACCGCCCCTAAGTATGCATTGTTATTAGCTGTGCATTTGTCCCTAGAGACTTTCAGTATAGCTCACAAGACCCGCTGTGCACACCTTGAAAGAGAACAATTGGCTTGTATAGCTTGCTTGCTTATATCGTATATAAACTCTGTTTCAAAAGACATTTTCATAAAGAAGTAATATGACTCCGTTCTTATGCTGCATGTAACGAACATAGGTAAAACTAGAAAGATCACTAGTAATGTAATGTTTTATAATATGATTACTTAGTGTTGGTTTTAGTGAATGCTTGATTCTGTTAAGTTGTTTATTCTCACCAGTACTTATAAAAGTGCTGACCCACCAACAGTTTACTTGCTTGTAGGTACTGGATCGTCTGAGGAAGCGATAGACGTGTCTCATCCCCAAGACCCAAAATTTGTGTTTCGATTGCCTCGAGCTGCTATCATATAAAAAGGGCATAATGTATGGAACGATGCCTTTGCTAAGAGAAACCCAGTCCCTCGATTTGCCCTGAATACTCAGATGGTTAAGAGCTTGCAACAATGTCCCTCCGCTGCTTACTCGATTAATGCGATGATAGCCCAAACTTTAATGATGTTGCCTTGTGCGGACGCAACCCCAGGCTCGCACAGCATCACGTCCCGGTATCAAACGGCCATACGCGTCCCGCGGAAGCGCCGAGGCACGGTGATTCGCGGCCGGTGTACTGAGGCACGGTGATTCACGTCCGGTCCACCGCGGGGGAACGGTGGTCGGGCGGCCTTCAGGGCCTTCAGGGCCGGGGCGTGTATAGCTTGCTTGCTTATATCAAATTTTTTGGAATTTTCGGTAATTTTTAATTAATTATTAAAAATGTCCTTCAGGGATTAATATTTTTATGGATTAAAATCATTATTAAAATATTACAAAAATTATATTTTTGGGTGTATTATTAATTATAAGATGTTTTATAATTTTTTTGGAATTTATTGGGCTCAAAAACTATTTTTAAATTGCTAAAACCCCCGTTTAAATTGAACCGGGTTGAACCGGACTTAACCCGGTCCAACTGAATCAGACCGAACCTTAACAAAAATGAACCCAACCCTAACCCTAACGGGTCAGGTCCTACCGAACCCGACCCGACCCAAACCCCGCTCCCCTCTCTCTCCTCTCCCCACGAACTCCCTCAACCCGACCCCGCGGTCAATGACCCCCCCCCCGCTCCCCCGCGATTCCCGGCCAACCGCTCCGCCTCCGCCCACGACCCCACGTCCCCCCCGCTCCGGCCTCCCCGCTCCACCTCTCCCCTTCCCTCCCCTATATAAACCCCCTCGAGTCACCGTCACCGCCACCGCCAGCTCCCTTCCCTCTACCGCGCTCCGGCCGCCTCCACGAGCCCCACGACTCTGTCGGCCCACCTCAACAGCTCCCCCGCCGACTCAACCCCGTTGACGACTCTCCGGCAACTCCAGCGAAGACAAGCAGCCACCAAGGCAACCGTCGCCACCGCCGTGCGTCGCCGCGACGTCCTGCCACAAACAGTATACACCAGTGAGGTATCCCTCTTCTAGCCCTCGTATCTCCCTGTACGTTGTCCCATTTTCTATTATGTCAAACCCTGTGCGAAGATCGCGTGACCCCCTCGAAACTCGTGTAACTCGTTTGGAGTATCGCGTCCTGTGTAGGTTGCAAACCGCGACGCAAAAACAGGAAAATAAACCCAAATTCTGAAAATTTAGAATTTGTCCCGAACTCGCAAGTTCACAACCATTTTGCGTGCAACCGGTTAACTATTTTCAAAATCCACTTGAACAGTAATTTAGACCTTATGACCAAGTTTTAAAACCTTATTTTGGTTCAATTTATTGTGTTTAATTCGAGGGTAAAAATGACCAAAATATTGGTATTTAAATACCTTGATTTTTTCTAAAACTGCGTGTGCTCCGCTAAACGGGACGACTTGATCGTGCGCAAACTTTATCGAAAGGTGCGCGCCGTCGATACGGACGTGTAGGATTTCGCAGAAGTTGATTTGGATGTGCGTGCACACCGGAATCAACGCGTATCCGTCGACAACGCCCCGCATCGGCCCTGTTCTGGAACTCATTGTAACTTTGTGTACGCTCGTCATTTCGAAACGAAACTTGCGCCATCGGACTCGTAGTATTTTTTTGGTCCTGTGACCCAAGTTTGGTACGATTCTTAGAACGTTGACAAAATCCCGTATCGTGGGCCCCATGGCTCCACTTAACGGACGATTTTGTGATCGGCTCATCGAAATCCAGTTCTGGAAATTGCGTTGGGTTCGTATCGTCGTTCTGGACTTGTAGACACTAAGTTTGAAGAAGTTGGAGAACTTTGTCTCTGACACATTTTTCGGTGCGAAGTGGGCCACAAGTGGACCCCACTTTGACTAGAAACTGTCACTTTTGCCCCTGTGTCCAAATTGGACTTATGGACAGGCAATTCTAACTATTTGATATCTTCTGAGCATGATGGTAATGTTTGTTTCAGCATCCAAAGATGTTCCTGAAGATTCCACGAATACCAGAGCCGTAGTTGGAAACCAAACACCAGGCAAGTGTACCTTGCCAACTTGCAGTGATTCCTGCTATAGAATTTGCTTGAGTTCTTTGTACATATATATATACTCTTTATATAAATGTTCAACCTAGGACCGTGTGACATTGCTTAGTGTTTGAATAACATTCGGGTATCGACGTCGTACGCGGAGTCGTGTAACGTCACTAGAGATTGATATCGTGACACTATATACATCTTCGTGCTTGCATTATCAAGTACGTCATACCTCAGGACACTTGATACTATTCATGTAACATAACCTTTCTGAGTTATTCATGGTGACTCTGTATAGGGTACAGGATGCGTGACATGGACTTTATTGCATATGCTTAGCTATCATTATGACTCGCTGCATCAGTTAGAGGTCATGATCTTGCGTGACATGGACATGCGACATCGTGGACTTGAGACGTGTAACACCTTTTTTTTAAAAATATTTAAAAATGAGTTTCCTAGATTTTTCGATAATTTTTAATTAATTATTAAAAATGTCCATCAGGGATTAATATTTTTATGAATTAAATTAATTATTAAAATATTATAAAAATTATATTTTTGGGTGTATTATTAATTATTGGTTGCTGTGCAATTTTTCTAGAATTTATTGGGCTCAAAAACTATTTTTTAATAGCTAAAAACCTAGGTTTTAACTAAACTGACCCAAACCGGACTGAACCGGATCTTGTTGAACCAACCCAAACCGGACCCAACTAAACCCTGCTAAACCAACACCTAGCTGGTCGGATATGAACCCGACCCGCTAGCCCGCCTATCCGCCGCCCGCTAACCCATCTCCCTCTCCCCTGTACTCCACGACCCCCCCCCCCCCCCCGCGGTTCCCGGCACGACCGACCGCCCCGCCCGTGGCCAACTGCCACGACCCCGGCCACGTTCCCCCCTCCACTCCGGCCTTTCCGCTCCCCGCCTCTCCCCTTCCCTCCCCTATATAAACCCCCCGAGTCACCGTCACCGCCACCGCCATCTCCCTTCCCTCCACCGCGCTTCCGCCGCCTCCGCGAGCCCCACGACTCCGTCGACCCACCGTAGCCACTCCGGCGCTGCCGACCCCCGCCAACCACCAGCAGCTGTAGCACAGCAACCCGCCTCCACCGCAGCTCCGCCGCAGGCGAGCTCCATCACCCCGTGGTCGCCGCGCCGTCAACAGCATACGACCTGCGAGGTACCTGTCTTCACGCTCGTGTAACTCCCTGTGTATTGACCCGTTTTCCATTCTGTCGAATCCTGTGCGAAGACTGCGTGGCCCTCTCGAAACCCCGTGCAACTTGTTTGGGGTATCGTGTCCGGTTTCGATCGTAAATTGTGACACAAAATTAGGAAAAAAAACCTATTTCTGAAAATTCAAAAATTTGTCCCGAACTCGCAAGTTCACGACCGTTTTGCGTGCAACCTATTAAATGTTTTCAAAATCCACTTGAATAGTAATTTAGATCTTATGACCAAGTTTTAAAACCCTATTTTTTGTTCAATTGATTATGCTGTGTGTTGTGTTTTATTCGCGGGTGAAAATGGCCAAAAACTTGGTTAATTAAAACCCTGATTTTTCTCGGAACTGGGTGCGTCCCGCTAAATGAGGCAACTTGGTCGTGTGCGAACTTTACCGAAAGGTGTGCGCCGTCGATACGGACGTGTAGGATTTCTCGAAAGTTGATTTGGATGTGTGTGCACACCGGAATCAACGCATATCTGTCGACAACATCCCGTATCGGCCATGTTCTGGAACTCGTTGTAACTTTGTGTGTGCTTGTCATTTCGAAACGAAACTTACGCCATCAGACTCGTAGTATTTTTCTGGTCCTGTTACCCGAGTTTGGTTCGATTCTGAGAACGTTGACAAAATTCCGTATCGTGGGCCCTACGGCTCCAGTTGACGGGCAATTTTGTGATCGGCTCATCGGAATCCAGTTCTGGATATTCCGTTGGGTTCGTATCGTCCTTCTGGACTTATAGACACTAAGTTTGACAAAATTGGAGAACTTTGTCTCTGGCACATTTTCGGTGTGAAGCGGAACACATGTGGACCTTGCTTTGACCAAAAACTGTCACTTTTGCCCCTGTATCCAAATTGGACTTATGAACAGGCAATTCTAGCTATTTGATATCTTCTGAACATGATGGTAATGTTTATTTCAGTAACCGAAGGAGTACCTAAAGATCCCACTGTAACCGAAGCAATCTTTGGAAACCAAACCCCAGGCAAGTGTACCTTGCCAAACTTGTAGTAGTTATCTGACATTGTTTCTTGAGTTATTCATATATATATACTTCTGTGATGTACATAGTCAACCCAGGACCGTGAGATGTTGCTTAATGTCCGAATAATATTCGGGTGTCGATGCCGTACGCGGAGTCGTGTAACGTCACTAGAGATTGATATCGTGACCCTATACATTTTCGTGCTTGCATTATCTAGTACGTCATACCTCAGGACACTTGACACTATTTATGTGACAGAATCTTCTGAGTTATTCATGGTGATTCTGTATAGGCTACAGGACTTGTGACATAGATATTACATATGCTTAGCTATCATTATGACTCGTTGCATCAGTCAGAGGTCAAGATCTTGCGTGTCATGGATATGAGACGTGTGATTAGATTGGGCGGGGAGAAACACACAGGCTACAGGCTGGCTACAGGCTGATTATATATATATAACTCTTATTAATGCGGTGCTCAAGACTCTAAACCCGACCTTGGCCCATTACGTGATATCACTGCTACCGGCTCCCCGACACAGAGCTTGTAGTGATTTCAACCTGAGTCCTAGTGATGCTCTCAACTTGCATATCACTTAGTTACATAGTTTACCCTATTGTTTCATCTATTATTGCACTGCATTTATTTTGGCTTGAGTTATTCTTGTACCTTGCTATGTCCCCTGAGGACCTGGATTCGGATTATGTCCCCAGGTTTAGCAGAGGAGATCTATCCCGAGGTGTACGGGACAGGAGCATACATTGAAGCAGTACCAGAACCCGAGGACGAGGTTGTGCCAAAGGATTTCTCCTGAGTATTGGCTTTACATACTCAGTTATTTTTGTTTCTAGTTACTTTATTTTTCTGTCTATTGAATTGATGTATCAAACTTATTCTTGGGTTATTCCCCGAGACACTTTTATTGAGACTTGTTAGATTATATTTTATTTTGATTATTCTGGCATTGATCTGTAATTACCTTCTGTGGATGAGATTAGAATTAGACTGTGGCTTGTATCGTAGACCTATTTATTGTTGTTTACAGCTTAAGTACACCCTAATGGGTCCATTAAATTGGGTTTGCCCTTTGGTGTGTGCTGCTGGCCATTGCCACGTGGCTAGTCCCTCGGTATTTTGGGATTGGGGCGTGACATAGTTTTTGTGGTGGCCCATGTAGATCTACAACTAAATTGTTTCGGTTTCAACTAAGGGACCGAGCAAGCCTGCGATAAAGATAGGATAAGTTATAGGATCTCATCCACTTGATTAATTCGTTCTTGACCTCTATATCGACTTCAAAATAATTTATTGATTTGCATCCTGCCTTGATTCTTCTGTACGCTTCTCATAGTTTATTTTGGATACAGAGTAATGGATTCACAAGCATGCGACGAGACTCCCGCGGGAACACCACAAGTTGCAGTGGTCACCTACGACGATGAAGTGACACCAGTGGGTGGAGGTCAATCAGCTCAACAAAGCCATCAAGCAGGTCAACCTACCTCAAGATTTCGGCGAGACGATATTCCACCACCGCCGCAGTTTACTCCACAGATACCTCCATTTCCACCAGGACAACCTATGGATGGTCAGCAAATTTTCCAAATGTTCTGCGCAATGATGCAAGCTCAACAACAGATTCATCAAGAGGCTCAGCGTCACGAGGCAGAGAATCTGAGAAATAGCATAGTGACTGCACTGGAGCAGGCGAACCTACCAGCTCGACGGCCATCGACGGGCTCTATCACCGATTTTTGCCAACTGAAGCCCCGCACCTTTTCTGGAAAGGAGGAGCCCACTGAAGTTCATGAGTGGCTCACAAACACTCAACATCAATTAGAAGCAGCTGAGCTTTCAAGAGATCGTTGGATGATTATCGTCCGGATGCAGTTAACGGACAATGCACATCACTGGTGGCTATCTGAGGAGAGATGGCTCGGAGCAGACCGAGTCACTTGGGAGGAGTTCTCCAGACTCTTTCAGGAGATGTACATTCCATCAACTGCTCGATCGGAACTTTGGGACAAGTTCAATCACCTCACTCAAGACAGTATGACAGTGGAAGAATACAATGCGGAGTTCATTCGTCTGAGTCGCTTCGCCCCTACTCTGATTCCGACCGAAGAGGAGAAGGCTGAGAAGTTCTTCGACGGACTAAACTTTGATCTACAGAGATTGATCGGATCCGTTGCACCTACTTCATACACGGACGTCCTTGCTGCAGCCCGACGCATGGAGCGCGTCACTAGGAGAGAGTCCAGCCTTAAGCGGCCATTCACATCAGCACTAGCCAGAGCACCACATGGAGAAGCTGCAAAGAAACCTCACCTGCAACATGCACCACAGAGAGCTGGATCACAGTCCGTAACCCTTCCTTCTTGTCACTACTGTGGCAAGGTAGGCCATGTTGAGAAGGAGTGTAGACGTAAATTAGGATTATGTTGTAAACTCCCTCACCCAAAATAGGTATTTTGTGTATATTTTATATTATTATATTTATTATAGATGTTGAATTTATTTAGAGTATTCTCTTAGTTAATTAGAAAATAATTTTTTTAGTATATTTACTTATATAAATATTTATTTAGAATTATTTTTAGGCTATTTTAGATTATTGAGATTTTTCCATAATTTTTAGTTAATTAAAAACTAGTAACACTAATTTTTTAGGACTTTGAAGAATTTATTTTATGTTCAAACTTAATTAAAAATATTCCAAAATTTTATTTTAGGTTCTAAATAGTCAAATATATTTTCTAGAATTTTCTGGGAATTTTTTGAATAATTTTAGTATTTATTGGGAGTTATTTAGACTAATAACTAATTTTTAGGACTTGTAGAATTTATTGTGCAAGCCCAAGAATATAGAATGGACCCAAATTATTTTCTAGGGTTTATAATATTGTTATATATTTTCTGGAATTATTTCAGAATTTTTGGAATAATGTTAGTATTTATTTTTAGTTAAATGGGTAAAACTAATGTTTAGAGCTTCTCCTAATTATAGTAGTAAACTTATGAATATAAAATTATCCCAAATATTTTTCTAGGGTTTATAGGTTCAAAATATATTTTATGTAATTTTTCCAGATTTTTATGATTATTTTTAATATTTATTTGGAGTTATTTAGATTTAAAATGACTTAAATAATATTTTGATAAAGGCAAATCAAAAATAAATAATATAAATAAAACCATCCAATCAGATTCTGATACGTGTTAGCCTATAGATATCCATTCAGCCGCAGGTACATCTCTCTATATATATAATATGATAACCCTAATTATCCCATTATTTAGAGAGAGAGATTTTGGAGAATTGCCATCTAGGGTTCCTTCATCTTCCAGAAGCCATTGCGCATAGCTCCGGACTCCAAACGAGGCCTAGTTTCTTGCGCTAGAAAGATATTGAGATTAGATTTCAAATTATATAAATTGTTTTTCGAAATTATTAGTAGTAAATTTTGGAAAATTCGTAGAGCACAGCATATCCGAAAATAGACGTGTTTCGATGTTTTTGTAATTTCGGGAGAACCCGGAATCAGAATCACGAACCGTTTAAAGTTTCGGAAAGCTAATGTCGAGATCATCGACATATATTTTTCCCAGAATTTAATTCGAAGTATTTACATACTGTTAATTCTGTAGAATTTCTAGGTTAGAATTTAACCATCGGTGCACAATACAAAATTTGTATGTGCCATAATTCCCAAACGAATTTGAATTCGGACGAGCCATAAATTCCAAAATATTTTTGACGATGAAATCTATAGGAAATCATGCATGAAAGTTGAGTTTGTGTCGGTTGACTTTTCGGTCAACAGATCGCCTCGATTTGCGTGCCATGAGTCTCGAGTTGATAAAATTTAGTTTCTTTGGACAAAATTTAGGAATTAACATAAAAATCAGAATAATAAGATTAAAATAGAATTTTAGAGTAATTATTCCAAAATTAAATAAATTAAAATAAATTATCTTTTGACGTGATAAATTTGTAATACATAGGCTATTTGGACTGTGACTTGGACTCTGATTCATACCAGCAGCAGGACCCCAGGCAAGATACCTTGCCAAATTGCTTACAGTATTTTGCATGCTTAGTATATTTTTGTATATTTATTGCATTTCGTTTTATTCTTGCATGTGTAGTTTTCTTTCAGTCATTACTATGTATTAGATATGTTGACACACACATGGCACTTAGTATCATAGAGGACAATCATTAGGCGTATGGACTTTTAACCACTCTGGTAACACCGTAGTCACTAGAACGCACTATGGTGGGTCATGTCCGATGGTCGCTACCCCCGAGGTATGTCGATTGATGGAGTCCGAGGGTCGCTACCCCAGAGGTATGTCGGCTGATGATGTCCACTGACGAGCGTGAGGTTTTGAGGATTAGATCGAGTAGCCTACCCTTGCCCATACGTCAAAAAGTTGTCCTCATTTGCATTCATATAGATGGTCTTGTACAGCGTACTTATTTATTTTCAAATAATATGCATGTTTACTGTATTCAAGTTGGCTCGTATTTTCTGTATCTTGTTACGTCCCTCTGAGGACCTGGTCCTCTGCTAGGTATATCTGTTCTTGAGTATTTGCAGGAGCGCAGATTTGGATGGTTACATATGATCCGAGGATGTCTTTTCTTCGAGTCCATAATTGATAGCTGGTATTCTTATATTGTGTTTATTGTGTTGTACTCATATTGTATTTGCTCTTATATTCGAGTTGGTAGTGGATTTGTTTCCATCCAACTATCATCCTTAGATACTTCTTATTGAGATCTAGTTTCATAGATACTGGTTATTTATTTCTATATGATTTTGGTGGATGAGATTTAGATTTTACCCTGTGACTTGTATTATATTTTATACCACTTGTGGATTTGATATTCATATTACAGCGTACGTATGGATTTGGTTTTCATATATTGGAGTTGCCATACCCATGCGGCTGGCATGCTTACGTATCCTAGTCCTACGTATTTTTGGGACTGGGGCGTGACATGTTTTTGTGGTGGCCCATGCAGGTCGAGAGCATATTGTCTCGATTACGTTATTGTACCGAACAAGCCTGCACCTAGGACTAGAGTATAGGATCTCATCCACAATTGACTATGACTCATCTTTCTTCTAATCTATTATGTTTGAATAATTGCATCCTGCTTGATTCCTGTACTCCCATAATAGTTCCTTTAGTATAGTCTCTCCTAGAATATAGAAGTTCTTGTTGTTAGATGATAAGTAGGGTAACCTTCCTATTAAGAGTACAACTAGAGTGCTGACACACCACTAAGTTTAGGATGTCTAGTGAACCCTAGAATTCCTTATCTCTAGAATTGGTTACCATTACCCCCGGATGTGTTATGAGGACTTGAGAGTAGTATAGACACTACTAGAGTTAGTTAGAAGTTTACCATTATGGTTGCCCCTAGCATTGAGAAACCAATATAAAACCAAAATGAATATTAGGACTGAACCTAACCCACGCCGTTAGATGAGTATTGGAGAACCATAAATTTAGATTCTTGTCTTGAGATAAGCAGACAGTACCTTAGAAAGCCAAGAGCAATGCATAGAATATTTTCCTAATCATACCTCAAACTCAGAGACTAGCATACCCCTTTCCCTTGGAAAACCATGATGCTATCTAGAGCCCCTCTATTTTCATATATTGTTCCCCTGTGACCATAGCGTTCTCTAATTGTGCGATGACCAAAATTACGTTCTTCTTTTCTTTATCTTTCAACTCGTGCCACCTGACACTTCTGATAGTAGGTCAAGTAATTTATTTCTTTGTTAAGGACACATAGTTTGCTAGGATTATAGTTGTAATCTTGAATTTTGAAATTGTGTGCTTAGTAGTTAGAACTTGATAGTTAAGTTATTCTTGTAAATTGAGACATGGTGCTTATCCCTTAGTTTTAAATTGCGTAACTTGTACCATACCTCAATACGAGTTATATTCCCTTTCCCTTGAGGCCAGTAACTGTCCCATTCTTACTATTGACACTTGCACTATGACTAAGAGTTAAGACGACCATGACCTATGTAATATAAGAGGATACCCTAACAAGTACCAAGACCCCTTCTCGAAAACCTTAACAGGAGCTTCTACGGTACCCTTAAGACTGTCACAATATTAGTTTATTGTTTTAAGTTGGGTAGTATACCTCATAACCTAGTATCACATCGCCTTTTGACCTATTATTGAAGTATGATTGAACAACATTAATTGTATACTAGCATAAGACGACAGTGGTTATTCAGACAATAGAAGTTAGAGGTCCTTGCCCACATTTGGTCGACTAGCGACATAGACAAGGAGGTTGTATGATAACTGTAGGGATTGTAGAGTCTTTTATTATTGTTGCTTAGTTGTTTTGTTTTGTGAACTTGAATTAATTTGTACCTTCTTTCGTCATCATCTAGCATACTTATATTTGCTGCACTACCTTGACTTATGCTGCTATTATAGCCTAGTTTTGCAAGCTTACTCTTTTATCGAGCTTGATCATGAGATATGTATTATTGGGGACGCCTACTAATACATTTCAGAATCAGTGTATTAAGGTCTAGCTAACCTTAGTGCGCTTGATTCACCCTTCGTAATACTACTTTACGTGGATTGAGATATGTAGTGATTGGTAGACGAATATACTTGCCCTAGTCATGTCTGAGCGTATCGTATCGGCTACATAACTGTACTAATACGAGCATGTGAATAGGAATTATCAAAATAGAATTTCAATCCATAACTACTTTAACAATTCCCATTTGAATTCTTTAAACGCCTTGATCCCGATACTTCTATTCTATTACCTCGCCCTTGAACTCTTTATTATTGATCTCCGTCTTCCCTTATTTCAGAAAGACGAAACCTCGTGCTTGGTATAAGTTTGATACACAGAGAGGACTAGATATACCCCATAGGCCGATCACATACTTAAGGATTATTCTTTCGTAATTAAGGACATATCACATTTGATATAATCGGCGTTGAAGTTTTGAGGATTGAATGACATGAGTAAATAAATTAAGGAATATTTTTCTTAAAGTATATAGCCTTCTGTGACAGATGGATAAATTCTAAGTTGGGTAGCAGTGCATTGGCAACTCGAGAGGAATTTCTTTTAAATTGTGACCGAATAAGATTAGATTGGGAGAGATTCAAGCCATTTTAATTTTGAGAATTTTAGAAGAATGACTAAGATGATGAGGATTAATGAATTTTAAAAATCTTGATATTGAGGACCCAATATTTATACCTTAAGTACATAATTTAAATTTTTGAGTATTGAAGGCAAAATCATCAATTTGAATTTGAAGGATAAATATATAATTTCAGACTTGAACATTGGTGGACAGCATTTAAATTATTTTTCAATTTGATGATTTAAATTAAGAATTAAAATTTGATGGTTGGACTACCTATTTGAAATATTGAGGATGTGAATGGAATTTAAAAAGTTAAAGAATACAAAAAAAAAGTTATAAGTGAAAATAGGAATAATATTGTACTCGAATTACTTCTAGAGGAGATTACGATAGTTGGAGATCGTGAGGTAAAATTTGATATGGGTTATTTAAATCTTGAAGATATTATATGGATTCAATTTAAATTTGGATATTGATGATTTGGAAAAGTGAGAAGAGATTACAATAGGTTGAATTTTGATTTGAACAATGATTATCTCAATTTTGAAGTGATCGCAATAGATTTGAATAGATTTTGTTATTCAAATTTTTGGAAGAGATTGCGATTGACGTACCTTATGTACGAATGTGAAGGATTTAACAAATTATGTCTTATTTTAATTTCGAGGACGAAATTATTTTAAGTTGGGTAGATTATAAACTCCTTCACCCAAAATAGGTATTTTGTGTATATTTTATATTATTATATTTATTATAGATGTTGAATTTATTTAGAGTATTCTCTTAGTTAATTAGAAAATAATTTTTTTTAGTATATTTACTTATATAAATATTTATTTAGAATTATTTTTAGGCTATTTTAGATTATTGAGATTTTTCCATAATTTTTAGTTAATTAAAAACTAGTAACACTAATTTTTTAGGACTTTAAAGAATTTATTTTATGTTCAAACTTAATTAAAAATATTCCAAAATTTTATTTTAGGTTCTAAATAGTCAAATATATTTTCTAGAATTTTCTGAATAATTTTAGTATTTATTGGGAGTTATTTAGACTAATAACTAATTTTTAGGACTTGTAGAATTTATTGTGCAAGCCCAAGAATATAGAATGGACCCAAATTATTTTCTAGGGTTTATAATATTGTTATATATTTTCTGGAATTATTTTAGAATTTTTAGAATAATGTTAGTATTTATTTTTAGTTAAATGGGTAAAACTAATGTTTAGAGCTTCTCCTAATTATAGTAGTAAACTTATGAATATAAAATTGTGCCAAATATTTTTCTAGGGTTTATAGGTTCAAAATATATTTTATGTAATTTTTTCAGATTTTTATGATTATTTTTAATATTTATTTGGAGTTATTTAGATTTAAAATAACTTAAATAATGTTTTGATAAAGGCAAATCAAAAATAAATAATATAAATAAAACCATCCAATCAGATTCTGACACGTGTCAGCCTATAGATATCCATTCAGCCGCAGGTACATCTCTCTATATATATAATATGATAACCCTAATTATCCCATTATTTAGAGAGAGAGATTTTGGAGAATTGCCATCTAGGGTTCCTTTATCTTCCAGAAGCCATTGCGCATAGCTCCGGACTCCAAACGAGGCCTAGTTTCTTGCGCTAGAAAGATATTGAGGTTATCTTTCTAATTCTATAAATTTTTTTTCGAAATTATTAGTATTAAATTCTGAAAAATTCGTAGAGCACAGCATATCCAAAAATAGACGTATTTTGATGTTTTTGCAATTCCGGGAGAACCCGGAATCAGAATCACGAACCGTTTAAATTTTCGGAAAGCTAATGTCGAGATCATCGACATATATTTTTCTCAGAATTTAATACGAAGTATTTATATACTGTTAATTCTGTAGAATTTCTAGGTTAGAATTTAACCATCGGTGCACAATACAAAATTTGTATGTGCCATAATTCCCAAACGAATTTGAATTCGGATGAGCCATAAATTCCAACATATTTTTGATGCTGAAATCTACAAAAAATCATGCATGAAAGTTGAGTTTGTGTCGGTTGACTTTTCGGTCAACAGATCGCCTCGATTTGCGTGCCATGAGTCTCGAGTTGATAAAATTTAGTTTCTTTGGACAAAATTTAGGAATTAACATAAAAATCAGAATAATAAGATTAAAATAGAATTTTAGAGTAATTATTCCAGAATTAAATAAATTAAAATAAATTATCTTTTGACGTGATAAATTTGTAATACATAGGCTATTTGGACTGTGACTTGGACTCTGATTCATACCAGCAGCAGGACCCCAGGCAAGATACCTTGCCAAATTGCTTACAGTATTTTGCATGCTTAGTATATTTTTGTATATTTATTGCATTTTGTTTTATTCTTGCATGTGTAGTTTTCTTTCAGTCATTACTATGTATTAGATATGTTGACACACACATGGCACTTAGTATCATAGAGGACAATCATTAGGCGTATGGGCTTTTACCCACTCTGGTAATACCGTAGTCACTAGCATGCACTATGGTGGGTCATGTCCGATGGTCGCTACCCCCAAGGTATGTCGATTGATGGAGTCCGAGGGTCGCTACCCCAGAGGTATGTCGGCTGATGATGTCCACTGACGAGAGTGAGATTTTGAGGATTAGATCGAGTAGCCTACCCTGGCCCATACGTCAAAAAGTTGTCCTCATTTGCATTCATATAGATGGTCTTGTACAGCGTACTTATTTATTTTCAAATAATATGCATGTTTACTGTATTCAAGTTGGCTCGTATTTTCTGTATCTTGTTACGTCCCTCTGAGGACCTGGTCCTCTGCCAGGTGTATCTGTTCTTGAGTATTTGCAGGAGCGCAGATTTGGATGGTTACATATGATCCGAGGATATCTTTTCTTCGAGTCCGTAATTGATAGCTGGTATTCTTATATTGTGTTTATTGTGTTGTACTCATATTGTATTTGCTCTTATATTCGAGTTGGTAGTGGATTTGTTTCCATCCAACTATCATCCTTAGATACTTCTTATTGAGATCTAGTTTCATAGATACTGGTTATTTATTTCTATATGATTTTGGTGGATGAGATTTAGATTTTACCCTGTGACTTGTATTATATTTTATACCACTTGTGGATTTGATATTCATATTACAGCGTACGTATGGATTTGGTTTCCATATATTGGAGTTGCCATACCCATGTGGCTGGCATGCTTACGTGTCCTAGTCCTACGTATTTTTGGGACTGGGGCGTGACATGTTTTTGTGGTGGCCCATGCAGGTCGAGAGCATATTGTCTCGGTTACGTTATTGTACCGAACAAGCCTGCACCTAGGACTAGAGTATAGGATCTCATCCACAATTGACTATGACTCATCTTTCTTCTAATCTATTATGTTTGAATAATTGCATCCTGCTTGATTCCTGTACTCCCATAATAGTCCCTTTAGTATAGTCTCTCTTAGAATATAGAAGTTCTTGTTGTTAGATGATAAGTAGGGTAACCTTCCTATTAAGAGTACAACTAGAGTGCTGACATACCACTAAGTTTAGGATGTCTAGTGAACCCTAGAATTTCTTATCTCTAGAATTGGTTTACCATTACCCCCGGATGTGTTATGAGGACTTGAGAGTAGTATAGACACTACTAGAGTTAGTTAGAAGTTTACCATTATTGTTGCCCCTAGCATTGAGAAACCAATAGAAAACCAAAGTGAATATTAGGACTGAACCTAACCCACGCCGTTAGATGAGTATTGGAGAACCATAAATTTAGATTCTTGTCTTGAGATAAGCAGACAGTACCTTAGAAAGCCAAGAGCAATGCATAGAATATTTTCCTAATCATACCTCAAACTCAGAGACTAGCATACCCCTTTCCCTTGGAAAACCATGATGCTATCTAGAGCCCCTCTATTTTCATATATTGTTCCCCTGTGACCATAGCGTTCGCTAATTGTGCGACGACCAAAATTACGTTCTTCTTTTCTTTATCTTTCAACTCGTGCCACCTGACACTTCTGATAGTAGGTCAAGTAATTTATTTCTTTGTTAAGGACACATAGTTTGCTAGGATTATAGTTGTAATCTTGAATTTTGAAATTGTGTGCTTAGTAGTTAGAACTTGATAGTTAAGTTATTCTTGTAGATTGAGACCTGGTGCTTATCCCTTAGTTTTAAATTGCGTAACTTGTACCATACCTCAATACGAGTTATATTCCCTTTCCCTTGAGGCCAGTAACTGTCCCATTCTTACTATTGACACTTGCACTATGACTAAGAGTTAAGACGACCATGACCTATGTAATATAAGAGGATACCCTAACAAGTACCAAGACCCCTTCTCGAAAACCTTAACAGGAGCTTCTACGGTACCCTTAAGACTGTCACAATATTAGTTTATTATTTTAAGTTGGGTAGTATACCTCACAACCTAGTATCACATCGCCTTTTGACCTATTATTGAAGTATGATTGAACAACATTAATTGTATACTAGCATAAGACGACAGTGGTTATTCAGACAATAGAAGTTAGAGGTCCTTGCCCACATTTGGTCGACTAGCGACATAGACAAGGAGGTTGTATAATAACTGTAGGGATTATAGAGTCTTTTATTATTGTTGCTTAGTTATTTTGTTTTGTGAACTTGAATTAATTTGTACCTCCTTTCATCATCATCTAGCGTACTTATATTTGTTGCACTACCTTGACTTATGCTGCTATTATAGCCTAGTTTTGCAAGATTACTATTTTTAAATAATATGCATGTTTACTGTATTCAAGTTGGCTCGTATTTTCTGTATCTTGTTACGTCCCTCTGAGGACCTGGTCCTCTGCCAGGTGTATCTGTTCTTGAGTATTTGCAGGAGCGCAGATTTGGATGGTTACATATGATCCGAGGATGTCTTTTCTTCGAGTCCGTAATTGATAGCTGGTATTCTTATATTGTGTTTATTGTATTGTACTCATATTGTATTTGCTCTTATATTCGAGTTGGTAGTGGATTTGTTTCCATCCAACTATCATCCTTAGATACTTCTTATTGAGATCTAGTTTCATAGATACTGGTTATTTATTTCTATATAATTTTGTTGGATGAGATTTAGATTTTACCCTGTGACTTGTATTATATTTTATGCCACTTGTGGATTTGATATTCATATTACAGCGTACGTATGAATTTGGTTTCCATATATTGGAGTTGCCATACCCATGCGGCTGGCATGCTTACGTGTCCTAGTCCTACGTATTTTTGGGACTGGGGCGTGACATATGTTTAGCTTGCGGATCCAATCAGCATTCAGTGAAGGATTGCCCTAAGCATCGAGAGGGAGCAACAATGGTAAATCGACAAGCTTTACCAGTACCGAGACCACCTTTGGCAACCCAGGCAGCACTTTTTCAGCAAGCCAAGCAACAGCAGAGGACGCCGCCACAAGGACGCGGACAAGCTTTTGCGATGACCATGGAGGACGCACAGACTCGTGGAGTAGCGAATACGCGTAAGATTTAAGTTATTTATAGTTATCTATTCCTAGCATTGCTTTAGCACGTGCCCGTTAGATCATTTCCTTAGCATTAAACCTGATATTTTGAATTTGTTAGTACATGCTACCCAAGCTGTAAATTTTCTAGCTCTATTCAGATTTCTTTTACTTATCTCTCATTGCCTAGAAAAATATCTTATTTCCTTTCCTACATGTTCTGCTTGATCTTTCTCTCGCTCTTCTTATTCATGATTCTTAATCCCTTGTGTCGTGTTGCACGCATGTTTTGCAACCGCGTCATCTCTTCTGACCGGTTATGCTTTCTTAATTGCGAGAATGCAATTCTTTTAAGGTGGGTAGATTGTAACACCCTTTTTTTAAAAAATTTAAAAATGAGTTTCCTGGATTTTTCGGTAATTTTTAATTAATTATTAAAAATGTCCTTCAGGGATTAATATTTTTATTGATTAAATTAATTATTAAAATATTAAAAAAATTATATTTTTGGGTGTATTATTAATTATTGGTTGCTGTACAATTTTTCTGGAATTTATTGGGCTCAAAAACTATTTTTTAATAGCTAAAAAACTAGGTTTTAACTAAACCGACCCAAACCGGACTGAACCGGATCTTGTTGAACCAACCCAAACCGGACCCAACTAAACTCGGCTAAACCAACCTCTAGCGGGTCGGATCTGAACCCGATCTGCTAGCCCGCCTATCCGCCGCCCGCTAACCCATCTCCCTCTCCCCTGTACTCCATGACCCCCCCCCCCCCGCGGTTCCCGGCACGAACGCCCGCCCTGCCCGCGGCCAACCGCCACGACACCGTCCACATTTCCCCCTCCACTCCGGCCTCCCCGCTCCCCGCCTCTCCCCTTCCCTCCCCTATATAAAACCCCTCCGAGTCACCGTCACCGCCACCGCCATCTCCCTTCCCTCCACCGCGCTCCGGCCGCCTCCGCGAGCCCCACGACTCCGCCGACCCACCGTGGCCACTCCAGCACCGACGACCCTCGCCAACCACCAGCAGTCGCAGTACAGCAACCCGCCTCCACCGCAGCTCCGTCACCGGCGAGCTCCGTCACCTCGTGGTCGCCGCGCCGTCAACAGCATACGACCTGCGAGGTACCTGTCTTCACGCTCGTGTAACTCCCTGTGTATTGATCCATTTTCCATTCTGTCGAATTCTATGCGAAGACTGCGTGACCCTCTCAAAACCCCGTGCAACTCGTTCGGGGTATCGTGTCCGGTGTCGGTCGCAAATCGTGACACAAAATTAGGAG
The DNA here is from genome assembly GCA_036927795.1 of Iris macrosiphon. Taxonomy (NCBI): domain Eukaryota; kingdom Viridiplantae; phylum Streptophyta; class Magnoliopsida; order Asparagales; family Iridaceae; genus Iris; species Iris macrosiphon. The sequence goes on along the minus strand of JAYESA010000004.1, from coordinate 336,258,465 downwards.
AGAAAAAAACCCCATTTCTGAAAATTCAGAAATTCGTCCCGAACTCGCAAGTTCACGACCGTTTTGCGTGCAACCTGTTAACTGTTTTCAAAATCCACTTGAATAGTAATTTAGACCTTATGACCAAGTTTTAAAACCCTATTTTTGTTTAATTTATTGTGCTGTGTGTTGTGTTTTATTCGGGGTAAAAATGGCCAAAAACTTGGTTAATTAAAATCCTAATTTTTCTCAGAATTGGGTGCGCCCCGCTAAACGAGGCGACTTGGTCGTGTATGAACTTCACCGAAAGGTGCACACTGTCAATATGGACATGTAAGATTTCGCAGAAGTTGATTTGGATGTGCGTGCACACCGGAATCAACACGTATCCGTCGACAACATCCCGTATCGGCCTTGTTCTGGAACTCGTTGTAACTTTGTGTGTGCTTGTCGTTTTGAAACGAAACTTGCGCCATCGTACTCGTAGTATTTTTCTGGTCCTGTGACCCAAGTTTGGTTCGATTCTGAGAACGTTGACAAAATCCCGTATCGTGGGCCCCACGGCTCTACTTGACGAGCAATTTTGTGATTGGCTCATCGGAATCCAGTTCTGGATATTCTGTTGGGTTCGTATCTTCGTTCTGGACTTGTAGACACTAAGTTTGATAAAATTGGAGAACTTTGTCTCTAGCACGTTTTTCGGTGCGAAGCGGGCCACATGTGGACCCCGCTTTGACTAAAAACTGTCACTTTTGTCCCTGTGTCCAAATTGGACTTATGGAAAGACAATTCTAGCTATTTGATATCTTCTGAACATGATGGTAATATTTATTTCAGCAATCGGAGGAGTACCTGAAGATCCCACTGTAACCGAAGCAACTGTTGGAAACCAAACCCCAGGCAAGTGTACCTTGCCAAACTTGCAGTAGTTATCTGACATTGTTTATTGAGTTATTCATATATATATATATATATATATATATATATATATATATATATATATATATATATATATATATATATACTTCTGTGATGTACATAGTCAACCCAGGACCGTGAGACGTTGCTTAATGTCCGAATAATATTTGGGTGTTGACGCCGTACGCGGAGTCGTGTAACGTCACTAGAGATTGATATCGCGACCCTATACATTTTCGTGCTTGCATTATCATGTACGACATACCTCAGGACACTTGACACTATTTATATGACAGAATCTTCTGAGTTATTCATGGTGATTCTGTATAGGCTACAGGACTTGTAACATAGATATTACATATGCTTAGCTATCATTATGACTCTGCATCAGTTAGAGGTCAAGATCTTGCATGTCATGGACATGAGACATGTAATTACATTGGGCGGGGAGAAACACACAGGCTACAGGCTGATTATATATATATAACCCTTATTAATGCGGAGCTCAAGACTCTAAACCCGAGCTTGGCCCATTACGTGATATCACTGCTACCGGCTTCCCGACACAGAGCTTGTAGTAGTTTCAGCCTGAGTCCTAGTGATGCTCTCAACTTGCATATCACTTAGCTGGTTACATAGTTTACCCTATTGTTTCATCTATTATCGCACTGCATTTATTTTGGCTTGAGTTATTCTTGTACCTTCCTATGTCCCCTGAGGACCTGGATTCGGATTATGTCCCCAGGTTTAGTAGAGGAGATCTATCCCGAGGTGTACGGGACAGGAGCATACATTAGAGCAGTACCAGAACCTGAGGACAAGGTCGTGCCAGAGGATTTCTCCTGAGTATTGGCTTTACATACTCAGTTATTTTTGTTTCTAGTTACTTTATTTTCCTGTCTATTGAATTGCTGTATCAAACTTATTCTCGGGTTGTTCCCCGAGACACTTTTATTGAGACTTGTTAGATTATATTTTATTTTGATTATTCTGGCATTGATCTGTGATTACCTTCTGTGGATGAGATTAGAATTAGACTGTGACTTGTATCGTAGACCTATTTATTGTTGTTTACAGCTTAAGTACACCCTAATGGGTCCAATAAATTGGGTTTGCCTTTTGGTGTGTGCTGCTGGCCATTGCCACGTGGCTAGTCCCTCGGTATTTTGGGACTGGGGCATAACAAGACATGTGATTACATTGGGTGGGGAGAGACTTACCATACAAAAGGCTGATTATATTATATATATATATATATATATATATATAGTTATCTGGAGGTGCCTTAGACTCTGACACAGAGCTTTGGCACATGTACTGGCCCTTCGAGAAAATGCTGCTATGGGTTTCCCCGACACAGAACCTACAGTAGTCTCAGCCTGAGTATGATTAATGCTTTGACTTGCATATCACATAGCTGGTTACATAGTTTACCCTATTGATTCATTTATTATTGCACTGCATTTATTTTGGCTTGAGTTATTCTTGTACCTTGCTATGTCCCCTGAGGACCTGGATCCAGATTATGTCTCCAGATATAGCCGAGGAGATCTATCCCGAGGTATACTCAATTATTTCTGTTTCTAGTTACTTTATTTCCTGTCTATTGAATTAATGTATCAAACTTATTCTCGGGTTGTTCCCCGAGACACTTTTATTGAGACTTATTAGATTATAATTTATTTTGACTATTCTGGCATTGATCTGTGATTACCTTCAGTGGATGAGATTAGAATAGACTGTGACTTGTATCGTAGACCTTTAGTGTTGTTTTACAGCTTAAGTGTACCAAAATGGGTCCATTAAATTGGGTTGCCCATTGGTGTGTGTTGCTGGCCATTTCCAAGGGTCCAGTCCCTCGATATTTTGGGACTGGGGCATGACATGGTTTTTGTGGTGGCCCATGCAGGTCTAAAACTAAATTATTTCGGTTTCAACTAAGGAACTGAGCAAGCTTGCGACAAAGATAGGATAAGTTATAGGATCTCATCCACTTGATTGATTCGTTCTTGACCTCTATATCGACTTCAAAATAATTTATTGACTTGCATCCTGCATTGATTCTTCTGTACGCTTCTTATAGTTTATTTTGGATGCAGAGTAATGGATCCATAAGCATGCGACGAGACTCCCGCGGGAACACCACAAGTTGCAGTGGTCACCTACGATGATGAAGTGACACCAGTGGATGGAGGTCAATTAGCTCAACAAAGCCATCAAGCAGGTCAACCTACCTCAAGATTTTGGCGAGACGATATTCCACCACCGCCGCAGTTTCCTCCACAGATGCCTACCTTTCCACCAGGACAGCCTATGGATGGTCAGGAAATATTTCAAATGTTCTGTGCAATGATGGAATCTCAACAGCAGATTCATCAAGAGGCTCAGCGTCATGAGGCAGCGAATCTGAGAAATAGCATAGTGACTGCACTGGAGCAGGCAAACCTACCAGCTCGACGGCCATCGACGGGCTCTATCACCGATTTTCGCCAACTGAAGCCGTGTACCTTTTCAGGCAAGGAGGAGCCCACTGAAGTTCATGAGTGGCTTACAAACACTCAACATCAATTAGAAGCAACTGAGCTTCCAAGAGAGCGTTGGTTGACTGCTGTCAGGATGCAATTGATGGGCAATACACATCATTGGTGGCTATCTGAGGAGACACGGCTCGGACCAGACCGAGTCACTTAGGAGGAGTTCTCCAGACTTTTTTTAGGAGATATACATTCTATCTACTGCTCGATCGGAACTTCGGGACAAGTTCAATCGCCTCACTCAAGACAAAATGACAGTAGAGGAGTACAATGCAGAATTCATCCGTTTGGGTCGCTTTGCCCCTACCCTGATCCAGACAGAAGAGGAGAAGGCTGAGAAGTTCTTCGACGGACTAAACTTTGAGCTACAGAGATTGATCGGATCCGTTGCACCTACTTCATACACGGACGTCCTTGCTACAGCCCGACGCATGGAGCGCGTCACCAGGAGAGAGTCCAACCTGAAGCGTCCTTTCACATCAGCACCAGTAATAGCACCGCATGGAGAAGCTGCAAAGAAACCTCACCTGCATCAAGCACCACAGGGAGCTGCATCGAAATCCCTAGTCCTACCTTCTTGCCACTATTGTGGCAAGGCAGGCCATCTTGCCAAGGAATACCGACATAAATTGGGATTATGTTTAGCTTGCGGATCCAATCAGCATTCAGTGAGGGATTGCCCTAAGCCTCGAGAAGGAGTATCGATAGTAAATCGACAAGCTTCACCAGCACCGGAAGGATATCAGCCGAGGCCACCCATGGCACCTCGAGCAGCACTCTTCCAACAGGCCCATCAACAGCAAAGGGTACCACCACAAGGACGCGGACAAGCTTATGCGATAACGATGAAGGACGCACAGCCTCGTGGAGTAGCGAATGCGCGTTAGATTTGAGTTATTCATAGTTATCTATTCCTAGTGATGCTTTAGCACGTGCCTGTTAGATCATTTCCTTAGCCTTAAACCTAGTATTTTGAACTTATTAGTGATTGATAACCTAGTTTCCCTAAGCTGTAGTTTTCTTTGCTCTAACCAGATTTCTTTACTCTTGAATTACCTAACTTTCATTGTTTAGGAAATAATTTAGGTGTTTTGCTTAACCCTCATCCTTTGATTTCTCCTTGATCATGATTCTTTGTTTGTGTCGTGCTTTGAACATGTCTTACAACCGCGTCATCTCTGTTATCGGTTATTTTCTTAATTGTGAGGACGCAATTCTTTTAAGGTGGGTAGATTGTAACACCCTGTTTTTAAAAAAAAAATTAAAAATAAATTTTCTTGAATTTTCGGTAATTTTAATTAATTATTAAAAATGTCCTTCAGGGATTAATATTTTTATGGATTAAAATATTTACTAAAATATTACAAAAATTATATTTTTGGGTGTATTATTAATTATTGGATGTTATATAATTTTTTTGAAATTTATTGGGCTCAAAATCTATTTTTAAATTGCTAAAAACTCCCGTTTTAATTGAACCGGGTTGATCCGGACTTAACCCGGTCCAACTGAACACCGAACCTTAACTAAACTGAACCCAACCCTAACCCTAATGGGTCGGGTCCTACCCAACCCAACCCGACCCGAACGCGACCCGACCTAAACCTCGCTCCCCTCTCTCTCCTCTCCCCACGAACTCCCTCACCCCGACCCCGCGGCCAACGACCCCCCCCGCTCCCCCGTGATTCCCGGCCAACCGCTCCACCTCAGCCCATGACCCCACGTCCCCCTCCGTTCTGGCCTCCCCGCTCCACCTCTCCCCTTACCTCCCCTATATAAACCCCCTCGAGTCACCGTCACCCCCACCGCCAGCTCCCTTCCCTCCACCGCGCTCCGGCCGCCTCCGCGAGCCCCACGACTCCGCAGGCCCACCTCGACAGCTCCCCTGCCGACTCAACCCCATCGATGACTCCTCGGCAACTCCAGCGACGACCAGCAGCCACCGCGGCAACCGCCGCCACCGCCGTGCGTCGCCACGACGTCCTGCCACAAACAATATATACTAGTGAGGTACCCCTCTTCTAGCCCTCGTATCTCCCTGTATGTTGTCCCGTTTTCTGTTCTGTCGAACCCTATGCGAAGAACGCTTGACCCTCTCGAAACCCGTGCAACTCGTTCGGGGTATCGCGTCCTGTCAGTCGCAAACCACGACGCAAAAACAGGAAAATAAATCCAAATTCTGAAAATTCAGAATTCGTCTGGAACTCGCAAGTTCACGACCGTTTTGCGTGCAACCTGTTAACTGTTTTCAAAATCCACTTAAACAGTAATTTAAACCTTATGACCAAGTTTCAAAACCCTATTTTGGTTCAATTTATTGTGATGTATGTTGTGTTTAATTCGAGGGTAAAAATGACCAAAATATTGGTATTTAAATACCCTGATTTTTCTCGAAACTGGGTGTGTCCCGCTAAACGGGACGACTTGGTCATGCGTGAACTTCACCGAAAGGTGCGCGCCATCGATACGGACGTGTGGGATTTCGCAGAAATTGATTTGGATGTGCGTGCACACCGGAATCAACGCGTATCCGTCGACAACGCCCCGTATCGGCCCTGTTCTGGAACTCGTTGTAACTTCGTGTACGCTCGTTGTTTCGAAACGAAACTTGTGCCATCGGACTCGTAGTATTTTTTGGTCCTGTGACCCAAGTTTGGTTCGATTCTGAGAACGTTGACAAAATTCTGTATCGTAGGCCCCACGGCTCCACTTGACGGGCGATTTTGTGATCGGCTCATCAAAATCCAGTTCTGGAAAATCCGTTGGGTTCGTGTCGTCGTTATGGACTTGTAGACACTAAGTTTGATGAAGTTGGAGAACTTTGTCTTTGACATATTTTTGGTGCGAAGTGGACCACATGTGGACCCCACTTTGACCAAAAATTGTCACTTTTGCCCCTATGTCCAAATTAGACTTATGGACAGGCAATTCTAGCTATTTGATATCTTCTGAGCATGATGGTAATATTTTTTTCAGCATCCAAAAATGTTCCTGAAGATTTCACGAATACCAGAGCCGTAGTTGGAAACCAAACACCTGGCAAGTGTACCTTGCCAACTTATAGTGATTTCTGTTATAGTATTTGCTTGAGTTCTTTGTACATATATATATATATATATATATATATATATATATATATTCTTGATATAAATGTTCAACCTAGGACCGTGTGACATTTCTTAGCGTCTGAATAACATTCGGGTATCGATGTCGTACGCGGAGTCGTGTAACGTCACTAGAGATTGATATCGCGATACTATATATATCTTCGTGCTTGCATTATCAAGTACGTCATACCTCAGGACACTTGACACTATTTATGTAATAGAACCTTCCTGAGTTATTCATGGTGATTCTGTATATGATACAGGATGCGTGACATGGACTTTATTGCATATGCTTAGCTATCATTATGACTCGCTGCATCAGTTAGAGGTCATGATCTTGCGTGACATGGACATGAGACATCGTGGACATGAGATGTGTGATTACATTGGGTGGGGAGAGACTTACCATACGAAAGGCTGATTATATTATATATATATAGTTATCTGGAGGTGCCTTAGACTCTGACACAGAGCTTTGGCATATGTACTGGCCCTTCGAGAAAATGCTACTATGGGTTTCTCCGACACAGAGCCTATAGTAGTCTCAGCCTGAGTATGATTAATGCTCTCACTTGCATATCACATAGCTGGTTACATAGTTTATCCTATTGATTCATTTATTATTGTACTGCATTTATTTTGGCTTGAGTTATTCTTGTACCTTGCTATGTCCCCAGGGGACCTGGATCCGAATTGTGTCCCCAGGTATAGTCGAGGAGATCTATCCCGAGGTATACGGGACAGGAGCATACATTGGAGCAGTACCAGAACCCGAGGACGAGGTCATGATAGAGGATTTCTCCTGAGTATTGGCTTTATATACTCAATTATTTCTGTTTCTAGTTACTTTATTTCCTGTCTATTAAATTGATGTATCAAACTTATTCTCGGGTTGTTCCCCGAGACACTTTTATTGAGACTTGTTAGATTATAATTTATTTTGACTATTCTGGCATTGATCTGTGATTACCTTCAGTGGATGAGATTAGAATAGACTATGACTTGTATCGTAGACCTTTACTGTTGTTTTACAGCTTAAGTGAACCCTAACGGGTCCATTAAATTGGGTTGCCCATTGGTGTATGTTGTTGGTCATTATCACGGGTCCAGTCCCTCGATATTTTAGGACTGGGGCTTGACAGGGCGTGACATAATGGTATTAGAGAGTATTCAATTCTTGGCCCAATCCGTTGCTATGACTCTGAGAAGTGATAAAAAATGGTATTGCAATAGAGCGTTCCATACAATAAGTCCATAGATATTCTCAAAGTGCAAATGTTTTTTGGACTTGATTGTTTCGATTGAGTTCGAAGAGGGATGGGGACTATCGCTGCTCGGGATATTGAGAAGTTTATCCTTAAAGTTTTGAGGACGAAACTTTTTGTTGGTGGGTAAGTATGTAGTATCCCGCTCCGCGTCGGCACTATGTAACAGGTGAGTGGGCAGAACTTCGTTCTCTGATTCTTGCACGCCTTAATAATGAATCTGAGTATTTTGAATGCTTGTTTGCTTAAAGAGAATGATAGAACCTGTCTTGCATGCTAATAATGAACTCACCTAGCTTGTCTTTGAAATGAACATGTCTGCTTAACTAAGAGACCCTAAAATGCTTGTCTAAAAGTATGTGTTTGCATGAACATATTTTACTATCGCCTGTGCTTCGAGAGAACCATTTCGTGTGCTTGAATGTGTTCAAAAATAAGGCGGCTTGCCCCGCAACGAAGATATATGGTCTGATGGTTCATCTCGTCTGCATCCTAAAGTTTATTTGATAGTGTTTCATGCATTCGCATCGTTCGAATAATGGATATTGGTAGAAAGCAACCATGTGTCACAACTACTACAGAGATAGTAGAAAGAAACCATGTGTCACGGTTGCCAATAGCATCAGATAAATGAGTCATTGGTTAGCTGGATCAACCATTGCCGATCCTGAGATACTCGGGGACCGCATTGTATATAAGATAGTTCATTATGTTGGCTTGGTAGAGAACCGCCCCTAAGTATGCATTGTTCCTAGATGTGCATTTGTCCCTAGAGTCTTTGAGTAGCTCACGAGACCCGTTGCGCACACCCTGAAAGAGAACAATTGGCTTGTATTGCTTGCTTGCTTATATCGCATATAAACTCTGTTTCAAAAGACGTTTTCATAAAGAAGTAATACGACTCTGTTCTTATGCTGCATGTAACAAACATAGGTAAAACTAGAAAGATCACTAGTAATGTAATGTTTTATAACATGATTACTTAGTGTTGGTTTTAGTGAATGCTTGCTTCTGTTCAGTTGTTTATTCTCACCAGTGCTTATAAAAGTGCTGACCCACCAACAGTATACTTGCTTGCAGGTACTGGATCGTCCGAGGGAGCGATAGGCGTGCCTCATCCCTAAGACCTAGAATTCGTGTTTTGATTGCCTCGAGCTGCTATCGTATAACAAGGGCATACTGTATGGAACGATGCCTTTGCAAAGAGAAACCCAGTCCCTCGATTTACCCCGAATACTCAGATGGTTAAGTGCTTGCAACAATGTTCCTCCGCTGCTTACTCGATTGATGCGTTGATAGCCCAAACTTTAACGATGTTGCCTTGTGCGGGCGCAACCCCAGGATCGTACGGCATCACGTTCTGGTATCAAACGGCCATACGCGCCCTGCGGGAGCGCCGAGGCGTGGTGATTTCCGTCTGGTGTGCTGAGGCGCGGTGATTCGCGTACTGTCGGCCGCGGGGGGGACGGTGGTCGGGCCGCCTTCGGGTCCGGGGCGTGACAGTTGGCTCCCTTGTGGTACTTGTTGTTTTGGGGTCTGACCCCACTGGTTTTGTAAGGCCAGATTTTGGAGCAGGACCACAGGATCTTCCGTACTTTCCTCCTCAAGATGGTGAACACCATGAGCACCCAAGGACATGATTGGATTTCTTCTTCATCACCCACTTGATCTTGTACTTATACTTTTGAGACATTTAGCCACCGAGCACGTGTTTAACTCATGTTTTGGAAATTGACATTCTAGCTTGTGGGCCTACATGTAAAGCATATTCTAGACTATAGCTAGAGCTGATCATGTAATATTGTACTATTGCTAGTTCTTCATTTTATAACTAACTTTATGATCATCTGTGTATGTATAGTTTGGAATGCCTTACTATTATATGTTTGGTGATCATATATCTTATAACTTTCTGCTTTCTTGAAATTGAGACACCTAGGACTCTTGACCCAGGAATAACTATTGGATTGTAGAGTACATGTGTGTTGTAGTACACAGCAGACCTTGCCGTGTTCTGAGCAAGTGAAGTTCTACACTGGGTTAAGGGCTAGGGTAACTGGACCAATGCAGCACGAGTGTTGGTGCTGCCAAGGGGTATAACAAGGAAGTTAAGGAGAGGGTCTGCATTTCTTGGGCATTGCCAGGCATGCAGTAACACGATAAAATAATAGTAACTTGAAGTAAGGATCTGCACATCATGCAGAGTAGCAGTAAATTATTGCAGTTGGTAGTGCAAGTGATGGGTTTGGTGAATGCAGGGTAGTGAGGGTGCACTTGGGGAAATATTGGTATCAGTGGACTAGAGTGTTTTTCAATGTGCACTGTGAAGATAGGATAGCAGTAAGAGTATCCAGGGAGTGAAGAAGATAAAGTTAAGTGTATCAAATGGTGTATTAGTTGAGGGTTGGTATCAGTGAGGTATTAGAGAGGGTGACAAGTATTAGGGTGGTGTGTCTGAAGGGTAAGAGTGAGGATGTTAGAGTTTGCAATGTATTGGAAGTTAACTTGGTGTGTATCATTCCTTAGTAGTGAATTGTGAAGGTAAAGTTGTATGTGTAGGGGAATTTTGGTTAGTTGGTGTAGGTCAATGTCGTTTCTGTGCAAGGTTTAAATTCAAAGCAATTGAGAACTGCAGGTGGATGTGAAGCCATGCCTGTGCACTAAGAGTGTGTATGTGTGTTAGTCTACATGGGTTATAGGGTAGCTATGTGTGTCAAGTTAGAAGACCCTATGAGAGAGATAGTTAAGTCATAGGGTGTTTAGTGTCATATATGTATATGACTAAATAGATAGCTAATTATCATATTAAGCTAGGGTATACATATTTGGGGTGTGTGTTAAGGGACACTTAGGTATCTAGGTATATATACATATGACTTTAGAGAACCAGTTATAGGTATTGAGATGTATATAAAGTTAAAGGTTAAATTATTGGATTATGTAATTAGGTGTGAGCATAGCCTCATATACGTATAAACATTATTGTAAGATTATGAGATTTAAGCATTGGCCAAGGTATTGGATTGAGGTGAATCATATCAAGGAAATTACCAGGTGATAATATAATAATAAGTAAGGTATTGGTTTATAGCTTGGATACTTTATAGTATTAGTATATATAAGTTATATACATAGTAGTAATAGCTAGTATAGCTAATATCAATAAAGTATTGATCTAGAAATCCAAATATAACCTAATTAGCTACTGTTGATTTAGTTTACCTAGTTTGACCTAGTATGATCTAGTTTGACTTAGTTCGACCTAGAAATGGCTCAGAGACCTAGTATCAAGCTAGTATAGCATGTTTATAATTCCAAAACCCTGTTTTGACTTGATATTTCATATTTAGGTCCTTGAGACACTGATACGGATAATGTTTGACATTCTACATCGAATTTCAGGTGTGTACATTCTCTGATAGTTTATATTATTTGATAATTACTATAATACAAGTATTTAGAAATGTTTTACTTGATTTCTGACACGATGGGACACAGACTAGTACACATATGGATCCTCAGGCATGATATGTTATTACATGTTTACACTATTTCTCGTATTCTCGTATGGTTATTAGACAATGTTTAACATTAGACAATTTCTTGAGTATATTGCATTGTAACATGTCATGGTTGGATCCATTGTACTAGTCGGGGAGGGAAAAGTGCTAGCTAGATATATGATTAAAACCCTAGCCAATGTTCAATGTTTAAGTAGACAATATTTATCCACATTAAAGTAGACAATGGTAAACCTAAGCTGATCACATATCTAATTAGTATTTCAAAATACTTAGTATAGTTGTCGTCCTTCTCTATATTCCATTTTATTGTGAACAGTTTATGCCATATTGCTCTAGATTATCTGCCTCTTTTCTACCATACTTGTCATGCCCCAGTCCCAAAATACCGAGGGACTAGCCACGTGGCAATAGCCAGCAGCACAACTCCAATGGGCAAACCCAATTTAATGGACTCGTTAGAGTGCACTTAAGCTGTAATAAATTTTAATTCAGTCTACACCATCTATCACAGAATAATTATAATTCCATCCATAAAAAGAAACATAACTAAATATGATAAACTAATCAAGATAATAGATAAAAAGAAATATAGTCTATCAACAAATCCAAATAAATAGTGTCTCGGGGAACAACCCGATAAAATAAGTTAATTCATAAGTCCATGAGTCAAGATATAAAATAACTGGAAGCATAAATAACTGAGTATGTAACAGAATACTCAGAAGAAATCCTTTGGCACAACCTCATCCTCTGGTGCCAGTACTTCTCCAGCGTCAGCTCATGTCCCATAAACCTTGAGGTAATCCTCCTCTGCTATACCTGGGGACATAATCTGGATCCAGGTCCTCAGAAAAAATAGCAAGGTACAAGAATAACTCAAGCCAAATAAAATACAGTAAATAAAAATAGATCCTCAGGACAAGCTATGTAACCGGTTATGTGAAATGCAAGTTGAGAGCATCACTAGTACTCAGGCTGAAACCACTACAAGCTTTGTGTCGGGGAGCCGGTAGCAGTAATATCACGTAATGGTCCAAGCTCTGGAACAGAGACTAAAGCACCGCAATAATAAAATATATATATGTATGTAATCATCATATAGCCTGTGTGTCTTTTGTCATGCCCCAGTCCCAAAATACGTAGGACCAGGAATACGTGACACGCCAGCTACGCATTCGACCAGACTCTGGTCTGACTCGAATACGTATAAGCTGTATAATATAGAGGGCACTATCTAGATATCCCATAAATATAAACCTCTATGTCTCAATCCATAATGTACATCAGTATACAAGAAAGAGCTATATGTGCTAAAGTCGGCCGCCCAATAACACACAAACTCGAATAGACTCGAGAAGAGATGAGTTTACAAAAACTAGGCTACAACAGTAGATGAATAATCAATATGAAATAAGTAACCATAATGCCGATAGAAATGATATGAGTACCTGGTACAGTGCCCGCAAGATATGCCACTCCATTAGTATCTCCAAGTGCACCGTAATCGTCTATGCTGCAAAACTGGCAAGAAATCAGGTCCTCAGAGGGACGTAACAAGGTACAGAAATACAACATGCCAAGTAAACAGAAAGTACAAGTGCAACGAGAGGGTACTCTATCATAACAAAACAAGTGTGACATAGTTTAAAGATAATGTTCGACGCGTGGGATGTCCAAAATAAAACCGTAGCTCCGGACACGAAAACACACGGAACGTACTGCAGCTCTGGGCAAAGAGTCACACGGGTGATACCACTATACTAGATACATGATCACTACATAGACATATTTAAGCGCGTGCAGAGGAGCCCAAACATCTAGTAACTGTCTTCTCCTTCCCAAGCGGTCAACGATGGTGCGCTGAACCTGAACCTCTATCTAACAGTCTCGACACACAGAAGTAATCTCAACAGACGCGACCCTAAGGTCGTCCCAGTCTCTGATCATGATGTCAGTATCAGGATACAGGAATCTGGCACAATCACAGTGTATGAGTGTGTCCTGGGGTGTCGATATACTCAGGTACGTATATCGAGATGCTACAAAACATCCAACAATCATTCTAAGATGTTACGACGAACGTCTGCACCCGATTGTGATCCGGACGCGAAGTATCGAACGTCAACATAAAAATGTGCACAATGTGCATAAAGAACAACAAATATCTGTAATCTGAAATACAGGGTGGCAAGGTACACTTGCCTGCGTGCGACTGCTGATGATGGGGTTCCGGTACCACGTCCAAGTCCTCAGATCCCGCAGTACCTAGAGATGAGATACAAACCCAATCAATAATCTATCACACGTTAAACAGGGATGTGACACACGTCTAAATATAGGCTATAATCTCAGTTACAAGTCACATAGACACTAATCTAGAGGGTTGACCAAGGTTGACTCGGAGCACGTTACATCTAATCAACTAATCCCCTGTACAATATCTTCAAACCCAATCTCAATCACGATATTCAGTTAATCAATCTTTGGTCCAATCCTCAGATTTACCTCAGTGTTCCCAGATGTTAACATGCACGTTGACGTCTTAAGCTCAAATAAATAATTAATATTCTCTGTCCTCAATCATGGTCTCATCATTTGATATTATACCTATTTCACGATCGAGCACCTGCTCCCAATGCCCATCAACATTTTAAGATCATTAATTTTCAGCAATAGTTTACAACAGCTAAAACAACAATAACCCACATGCGTATATATATTCTATGTCCTCAAACAACTTTATCAACAACTTTCAATATTTACCCAAGGTTCGATGTCCCTCTACCATTTTTTAATTAATCTGCTTCTTGGTATTAATCACTGTGTTCTTATCACCATCATTTCCCAATCGTTTAAATGCATGCACAACAACTTTAATCAAAACACATATGTTGATTGAAAAGCCCTAACATTTTAAGCCTAGCATTTATGAACCTTATTTACTAACCATGTAATTACCTCAAAATTCCCAATACGAACATAACCCCAAACAAAGATCCAATATTCCTCAAACCCTAACTTGATGTATCTCTATTAATTTATTTCAAATACTTATGTAGGTAAACCCTAACCACTACAATAAATCCTAATCACATATTATCACCAGATTATTTATACTACACTATACTACAAAACAATATTTAAACATGTAGAGAGGGGGAGAAGTCGTTCACCTTGGCGAGGTGACGATGTTGGCCGGTGGGGTCAACAGCGAGGTGGGGGAGGCCTGCCGGAGTCAAAGTCGTGGTGGTCAGGGGGTGCTCGGCTGAAGGTGGTGGTAGCCGGTTGTGGTGATGGGGCAATGGCGTGTGGGTGTAGAAAGTCAGAGTGGAGGGGCCGGGGCTCGCCGGAGTGTTGTTGAAGACGAGGGTGGTGGCGTCTGAAGTCAGGTCGAGGGAAGCTCCGGCTGGGTGCAGCAGCTCGTGGAGAAGCTGCCGGGGCAGTGGCTATCAAGGGGTGGGTGGTTGCACAGTGGTTGATCATGTCGGAGATCAGCCAGTTGGCCGGAGGAGTTGGTTGATATAGGGTGGCCGGGGATTGCAGTCGGTCGAGAAGGTCGAGGGAGACGGTACAGCGGCTCATGGGGTGGAGGAGCTTGCCGGGGATGTAAAGGAAGGCGGTCGGTTGAGTGGAATGGCTGGTGGAAGAAGCTCGCCGGTGCAAAGCTAGCTGGCCGGAGGGGGAGCTGTACAGCGGATGGCTGGAGCGGCTTGGGTTATGCTGGAGGAGGTCCGGAAGAGCAGCATCTCAATACAGTCGAAGGGTGGCCGGGCGACTGTACGAGGAGGCCGGAGTTAGGGTGGCCGGCCGGATCTAATGAAGTTGGGTAGTGCAGGCTGACCGTGGCGCGGTGGCTGGAAGTACGGTGGTCGTGGTGGCTGCCTTGCTCGGCCGGAGTGAGGCTCGGGATGGGGAGGACGGAGTTGTCGATGCAGTGGTCGAATCCGCGGGGAGGTGGTCGGGGAGTGGAGCTGGGGCAGTGCCGGGGGTAGTCGATGGAGGTGCGGGGGATCTCGGCCCGGGAAGGAATAATATTTGGCCGGAGTTAGGGTATTTTTTTGAAGAGCAGTTGAGGATAAAGAAGAAGAAGAAGAAAATAAGAAGAAAGGAAGAAGAAGAAAAAGAGAATGGGATTCGGTTTACATGGAGAAGAGGGAGGAAAGAGAGAGGGGGGGTGTTCAAAGCTCCCTTGGGATTAGGGCCTGCTTGGTATGTGTGCATTAAAAAGACATTAAATAGGGGAGGTGGTGTGGGAATGTGTGGTGGAGATGCTCCAATTCAAATGGAGGGCTAGGATTGAACATGGAGGAGTGGGCTTCTTCATGCAAAGGAAGGGGAAGAGGGTTGACTACGGTCAATGAATGGTAACCTCTCCATTTGGTCTTGGCCAATGAGGTGAGCACACCTAATTCAATAAATTGCAACTAAGCTCCTTAAATTCGGAAAATTGCATGAACACATAAAATGATGCAAAAATTATGGAGAAAATGGTGTTTGGTGATTTGCACAGTGAGGGGGTATTGTGTGTGTGGCATGGGTTTAATTTAATGGGCATTGGGATTAATTGGGGATTAAAAATAGGATTAGAAAAAGTTGGTATCCCCGATTTAAATAGAATTAAAGTGTCCCGCGCTTTTAAATTAAATGGGGGCACTTGGGGTCAAAATTTGGAAATGACACAAAGGTCAAAAATGGTGGGGACTTGGAGTCAGTCTTGGATCCTTTAGTTGGTCCGACTCAACGGGTTAAGTTGGTATCTCAGAATTGAGGGTAACGACACAGGTGTCCGACACGGAATTTAATTATGGGATTTCGGTTACGGAAAATTGTGCAATTAATTTAGAGCACAAGAAAATATGATTTTGAGTGTCGGAAAAGTCCAGCGCCTAAATTAGCGAGTCAAGTCAGAAGTACAATAGTCCGATAGAATTTATGGGCTGATATTGGGCTCCGAATAATTTAGCAATGATAGGGCGCGCCAAGGGTTTAATTAAATGAAATAACAGACACAAGCAACTCTACTCTAAACCTCGACATTTTCTGCTAATCCAAAATTTTCTAAATCCAAACCTGACTATTTATAGAATTAATCGAGGGGGTTTACATCTCTCCCCACCCAATGTAATCACATGTCTCATGTCCACGATGTATCATGTCCATAACACGCAAGATCATGACCTCTAACTAGTACAACGAGTCATAATAATATCTATGTATATACAAGTCTTATGTCAAGAATCCTGTAAGCCTATACAGAATCACCATAAATAACTCAGAAAAGATTATGTCTCATGAATAGTGTCAAGTATCCTATGGTATGAAGTACTTGGTAAAGCAAGCATGAAAATATATAGGATTGTGGATTCAACTCTCTAAGTAACGTTACACGGCTCCGCATACGACGTCGACACCCGAATCTTGTTCGGACGTTAAGCAACGTCTCACGGTCCTAGGTTAAATAGGTACAACATAGAAGTATATAGAAATAACTCAAGCAAATAATATCTTAAGATCTACTGCAAGTTGGCAAGGTACACTTGTCTATATTCTGAGCTCCGTTAGTTGCTCCAAGGTAAGTGGAATCTCCAGGTACGCCTCCGGATGCTGAAACAAACATATTATTGCTCTCAAAATACTTGAAATAGCTATGATTGACTACCCATAAGTCCAATTTGGACACAGGGGCAAAATTGACAGTTTTGGGTCAAAGCGGGGTCCACATGTGGCTCACTTCGCACCAAAAAATGTGCCAGAGGTAAAGTTCTCCAAATTTATCAAACTTAGTGTCTATAAGTTCAGAACGATGATACAAGCCCAACAGAACATCCAGAACTAAATTTCGATGAGCCGGTCACAAAATTTCTCGCCAAGTGGAACCGTGGGGTCCACGAAATTGTGTTTCGTCAACGTTCTCAGAATCGAACCAAACTTGGGTCACATGACCAACGTAACGCTACAAATCCGATGGCACAAGTTTTATTACAAAAAGAAAAGTACACACAAGATTATGATGAGTGTCAGAATAGGTTGATACGAGATTTTTCGACGGATACGTATTGATTTTGGTGTGCACGCACATCCAAATCAACTTTCGCAAAATTTCACACATCCTCGTTGACGATACACACCTTTTGGTATAATTCTCAAATGACGAAGTCACCTCGTTTAGCGGGACGTACCCCATTTCGAAAAAATTCAGATTTAGAAAACCAAGTTTTCGATCAATTTCAACAACGAATAAATCACAGCATACAACAAATTAAAATAAATTAATTGAATAGATTAAATCTTGGTTATGTTGTCTAAATATTGTTCAAGAGAAATTTAAAAATATTAACTAGGTTGGAAGAAAATCAGATATGAACATGGATGATTGGGACAGTTTCTGAACTACAAAATTGGTCAATTTTTTTATGTTTTGTATCACGAATTGCGACCGACACAGGACACGTGTCACTACCACATTCCAAAAATAGGGGTATTTTTGACTTTTTATATATTATTAATATCATGGTATTTATATTAAATGATTTCTCGATATGTGTATTTAAATTAAATAATTGTATGAGATGTGTATTTAAATATTTACAGTGTTCATTAATGTTTGAGCTGGTAGACTTGACCTGGAAGCCCACTAGACGAACACCTATCCGAATTATAGGATTACGTGTTAATTGTATTAATTAGAATTTAAAATATTGGAGGTCGTAATTAATTATCGTAATTTATTTAATTGTTGCGCATTGCCGTTACTTCGATATTTGGAGCGCTATCCTAGCTTTTGCCTTCTAACAAATTTTACAACCTTGCCCTAGACATACCTGCCTTCCGTTCTGAACTTTTTGCAACTCATAATTATGCTCTCTTGTGCATCATTTTAGCCGCACAATAATCGTCGCGGACGTTTATTTATTTTCTGATTAAATTCCAACTTTGTATCGTTGTGCGTTCCAATCAAAATTGGAGGCAATCTTGACCCATTTTCCGTGCAACCCAAATTAGGGTAATATTCTGTTCTGAGTCTTCTTCACTAATGGTATTTGTGACCCGACCTAATTTTGGCCCTATGTACTCCTAATTAATTTTAGAACACAGCTAGCATTTATTTCTAATTAAATTGAGGATACCATTTTGACTGATTATGTAAATCCTGACTTAATCCAAATACCCCACTAATTAAGCCCATGCCAAACATACAACACCCCCTCACCCTACAAAATTCCAAACACCGAATCGTCTACCAAATTTTTATCATTTCATGTGTCTGTGCAAATACCCAAATTTAAGGGGGCTAATTTGCAAATTTGTATTAGGTGTCAACACCCTATTGGTTTAACCCAAATAAAGAAAATCAACCCCCCTATCTTTGACTAGTCAACCCAACCTCTCTCTCTCTCTCCTCTTTTTGTTGTATTTTTCTCCATGATGAATCGTGGCCATCCATTTAAAATAGAGCCATCCCCACCACACAATCCCTTACATAAACCTCAACCCTCTTCCCAAAGCAACCCCATCCCAATACTTGGCCGGCCCTAATTCCTAGGGGGTCACCTCATCTCCTCCCACATACAAAAACCCACCCTCTCCATAGTATTTTTTTCACAAAAACAAACCACCTTCACCAACACCAAACCAACCCTAGCCCTCCGACCACTGCATCCTCCAGCCCGACGGTCCGGCCAACCTCCGGTCATCTCCGACACCCACCCACCGAACCAGCCTCCACCCCCCAGGCCCTCGGTCGAGCTCTCCGACCAAGCTCCGACCCCCGCAGCAAGTGTCACGACCCGCACCCGGAATTGGGGCACGAGTACGCGGGTACGTCCAGCCTACGCCACAGCATCGACGGTAGAACCCTGTCAAGGTCATGATACTACCTAAACAATCTCACACGAGCATCCAATCTCCATAAGGAGGCACGAATGACACAATATAATATGAACACATACTCAATCATATGACTATAGCATGATAAGATATCGAACAAAAAGAATTAAATACAACACAAGTCTAAATGTAGTAATCTAACTCAAACAAAATCCATGTCTCAACAAGTATGCCGGAGACAAATCCGGTACCAAATAGTCTACTAAAAGAACTAACTAGAAAACTAGTGATTCCGGCTAGACCTCCCGGAATCACAACTGAACTACCAAGTCCAAGTCTGCAGCTACTCACCATAGGGTCCATAAAGTGTTGGATACCGATCCTCTAAGGCATAGTCTGGAAAAATATTTTCAGTCAGGAAGGAGCAAAGTACAAATCTCAAATAACAGTTCCATTTAATTGATAAGGACTATAAAGCAATAAACAGTTGATGCTAGATACTGAGAAGACAGTGAAATAATATAATGGCAAAATAGAGAGACATGCAATGTAAAGAGACAGGCAATATAGGAAATATGATACAGTTAGTGCATATATGAAATGGAGAGAACAAGGTACAGGATCATATACGGGTGATGTAGTATATGATCTAAATAGAGTACTGTAATCTATTCTACGTGTTTGAAATAGTAGTTTCGAAATGTGATCGACTTGGGAACATGTACGAGAGCTATATGGCCTGGCTAATCATATGTGAAGAGCATGATTAACACTTACATTGTTCTACACTTGTATAAAAGGGGTATGATCACATTTCTTACTAACTACTTCCCCGCCCCCAACTAGTACTATGGGGATCCAACCATGACACGTCACGATACACGAGCAATATCCAATCTATCATGTACGATGTCTAATATACATGTCGTGTACAATGTCAATACGATAATCAATGTAACATCTCATGACTGCAGATCTAAGTTATATACTAGTCCGTATAGCACAGTGTCAAGGATTTAGATGTAACATTTCTAGATTACTGAACTTATAGAAATTATCAACAATTGGAAATTATCAGAGAATGTACTTGCCTTGGGTCCTTAGCTGGTAAATATTGATGTCCTGTTCCAGAGTATCGCCTGGATGAACCAACAGTCCTATAGACATATCACAAATATAACACTTGTATCAGATGCTACACTAACACACAATAGAAATACACTGGCCTTAGGGCTATGCCAAGCATGGCACTAGTCAACTAGGGTCATCTAGTAGTAATACATATATAAATATACATTTATACTCAGAATATATATATATATATATATATATATATATATATATATATATATATATATATATATATATATATATATATATATCAATTTAATACGTATAATGTATATATATAAGTGTATATCAGTAATTTTGTACAAAATACGTATAAGTGTATATACACTAAATAGAAGTATATAAATATATATTTATATGTTATAAATATACATAACACATTTATTCATAACAGCTATATTTAAGAATAAACATGTATACATATATATGTACTAGTGAAAAATATATATTTGTTATATCTATATATATGTATATATATATACTAAATAAAAAATACATATACTATATACTTGTATATATATACATCAATACACACATACTAGAGTATACATATACCAATATGTATATAGTACATATATATACCAATATAATTATATCATTCACTAATATTAGTACATACTAATATACTAATTTAAATTATACTAGTATACTTTTTATTAAATAGATATTATAAAAATAAACCAATATACATATATACATATATATATATATACCAATTAAATTAAAAACATACACATACATACACATTAATTATATATATATATATATATACATATACATTAATTATATATACATATACATTAATTATACACGTATATGTACATATACTTTAATTATATACATACATATATCTACACATTAATTAAATATACAAATACATATACATTAATTATATATACATATACATTAATTATATACGTATATGTACATATACTTTAATTATACACGTATATGTACATATACTTTAATTATACACATACATTAACACAGTGAAGGAGGAAAGAGGGGGAGGAGACTCACAGGGGGTGGCCGCCGGGGTGGCTGCCGGGCTGCAGCAGGAGGCCGTCGGACTGGCTTCAAGTGGTGGTGGTGGTGATAGGTGAAGAGGGTGGTGGTGATAGGTGAAGAGGGTGGTGGTGTATGGTGAAGATGGTGGTAGTGTATGGTGATGGTGGTGTAGGTCCGGGTGGCTGGCTGGGAGTGGGGAGCTAGGAGGAGGTCGGGGAGAAGCTGGCCATGGTGAAGCGGCCGGAGAGAATCAATGAACAGTGGGAGAATGAGGGAGAAGTCGAGAGGAGTTGGGAGGTGGGGCAGTCGGGCTGAAGTATTGGAGGAGGAGCAGCCAGGCTACTGTGGACAGCCGCGGGGGATGAATCGGGTGATTGGCCGGAGAAGGCTGTGTGGTGGTGGAGTAACGTTGACGGCTCGCCGGAGCGGGGAGCTAGGGGGATGAGGTCGGGGGAGATGGAGGGAGATGCACGGGGGCTCGACTGGGGAGTTGGAGCACCGGGTGGCAGTCGGCTCGTGGCCGGGTGTCGGTTCGCCGGAGTGCGGGATGGAGGGAGAGCTTGGCGCAGGGGTGAACAGCAGAGGGAGAGGTGGAGGATGGCTCCTCCGGCGGGTCGGCCGGAGAAGAGGGCCGGGAGGTCGGGGAGTTGCACAGTGGAGGGGTTGGGTTTTCCCCCCTCTACTTTAAATTCAAAAAAAAAAACTAAAGGAAAGAAGAAGAAGGGAAGAAGAAGAAGAGAAAAGAGAAGAAGAAATTCCTACGTTGGAGTGAGGAGGGAGGAGAGAGAGAGGTGGGGGCTTGTTCCCTAGGTTTTTGGGGATTAGGGCTTTCTTGGGAAGGGTGTGGGTGAGGTGACTTTAAATAGTGAGAGAGGGTGTGGGAATGAAGGGTGATGATGCACCCATTGAATGGATGGCCTAGATTTGTCATGAGGGATTCTTCATGTGGGTGAGGGTTGGGTTGACTAGTCAACATTAGGGCTCCTCCATTGGTTTGAACCAATGGGGTGTTGACACTAAATACAAATTTGCAAATTAGCCCCCTTAAATTTGGATATTTGCACAGATGCATAAAATGATAAAAATTTGGTGGGCGATTCGGTGTTTGGCATTTTGTAGAGTGAGGGGACGCTGTATGTTTGGTATGGGTTCAATTAACAGGGCACTGGAATTAAATTGGGATTTACGGAATCAGTTAAAATGGTATCCTCAAATTAATTAGAAATAAATGCAAGCTGTGTTCTAAAATTAATTAGGAGGACATGGGGCCAAAATCAGGTCGGGTCATCAATACCATTAGTGAAGAAGACTCAGAACAAAATATTTTCCTAATTTGGGTCGCATGAAAAATAGGTCAAGATTGTCTCCAATTTCGATTGGAACGCACAACGATACAAAGTTAGAATTTATTTAGGAATTAAATAAACGTCCGCGACGATTTTTGTGCGGCTAAAAATAAGGTACAAAGAGCTATATTATGAGTTGCAAAAATAGCAGAATGGAAGGCGGGCATGTCTAGGGCAAGATTGTAAAATTTGTTGGAAGGCAAAAGCTAGGGTAGCGCTCCAAATATTGAAGCAAGGGCATGGCGCAATAATTAAATAAATTACGGTAGTTAATTACAATCTCCACTAAATAAATTCTAAATAAAATAATTAAATACATAATCCCATAATTCGGATAGGTGTTCATCTACTGGGCTTCTAGGTCAAGTCTACCAGCTCAACCATAAATGAACACCGTATATAATAATATATTTAATTACACATCTCACATAATTACTTAAATTAAATATACTTATCATGCAATTACTTAATTGTAACTACCATAATATTAAATATTATAAAAAGTCAAAAATATCTCTGTTTTCGGAACGTGGTAGTGACAGCTGGCCTGCAACTCCGGCACGGCTCAACTTCCCCATCCGAGCTCCTCCCAAGCTCCCTCTTCCCACTGCTCGCAGATCAGAGCCCGACTGGACCACAACACTACCACCGTTCACCATCTCCGGCCTCATCCCAGACTACAACCAGTCGACAGAACTCGACTGACCTGAGCCGCCGCATTCTCTTCCTTGGCCCATCCCCTCGCCGGAACAGTTTCCTCCACCCGCCAGTCCATCGGATCCACTGTTTCCTCCTCTTCCCTTCATCTCCTTCCTCCGCCCTCCCTGTCGAACAACCCGGAGCCCCGCCTCTCTCGATCAAAACCTCTGATCACTGCCATCCCCCGCCTGAAGCCTGCCTGAACCGACGACGAGTAACAGCGCCACGAGCAGCACCCTTACCATCGTCAGCAACTCCGGTGGCCCCCTACCCGAAGCTCCATCCCGAGCTCCTCCCAACTCCTCTCGAGCCTACCCCGACTCCTCTCTACACCCGTTTTTCCCCGCCTGAACACCCCTACCGGCCCTCAGCTCCATCACCTCCACCATTAGAGCCACCATCATCATCATAAACCACCACCACTGCCAGCAAGCCGAGCTCCCCTCCGGCGGCTGTGCTCCACCACCACCACTGTCAGCTGCACCCCGGAGCTCCTTCCTGCATCTCCGACTCCACCACCACCACCACCACCACCGGAACCACCAGCCGACCCCCGGTGAGCTTCCCTCTTCCCTCCTTCATACGTATATGTGTGTGTAGATGTTTATGTATATGCGTATTTGTGTGTGTATGTGTATGTACGTATATACGTAAATGTGTACATGTGTATGTGCGTATACATGTATATGTATATTATGTATTTAATTAATGTTTAATATGTACATGTATATGTATGTATTTAATAGTGTATGTGTATATGTTTAATATGTATATGTATATGTATATATTTAATATAATTTGGTATACATGTATGTGTATATGTATATATTTAATATGATTGGTATATATATAAATACGTATTTTAGTATATGTATTAATTGGTATATGTATTATTTGATATATATATATATATATATATATATATATATATATATATATATATATATATATATATATATATATATATATATATATATATATATTCCTAGTATACGTATAATATTTGGTATGTATATGTATACATGTATATAGTTTAAACTCAATTTGTATTAGTATTAGTGTATTTTAATAATATATATAGTATATATATTAATTGGTATATGTATATGTGTGTGTGTGTGTGTGTATATATATATATATATATATATATATATATTTTGTATATACTTAATATATTTTCAATATATAAAATTGGTATATATGTATATATATATTTAGTATATGTATGTAATTATTAATTGGTATATGTATATATGTATTTGTATATACACTTAGTATATTTTAAAATTGGTATATATGGTATATATATATTGTTCAACTAATGTATATATTATACATGAAATTAAATGGTACATGTATATATTGTATATGTATTTAATTTGGTGTATGTATATATATATATATATTGTAAGTATTAATGTTAGTTTAAAATAGGTATAATGTATTTTAGATGTCTATCTATTAGATGACCCTAGCTGACTAAGTGTCATACCTGGTATAGCCCAGAGGCCAATGTTTTATGATTGTGTGTCAGTATAGCATCTGATACAAATGTTACATTTATGATATGTCTATAGGACTGTTGGATCTTCCAGACGATACTCTGGGACAGGACATTGGTATTACCAGCTAAAGACCCAAGGCGAGTACATTCTCTGATTAGCTTCTTATTTATGATATCCCCTATGTTCATTGTATCTAGTATAAATATCTATATTCTTGACATGCTGGTTATACGGATTGGTATATACGGATCTCGTCATGAGATGTTATTCCTTGTTGATGGTGTAGCTCATACAAGACTTGTTTCATTGTTATCTTGTGCATGTACAGACACTGATTTCTGGGGAGATTTGCTACCTCCCTAGGGAATCCTGTGCCATAGCGTACCATGGTTGGATCTACTATACCAGTCGGGGGTGGGGAGTATTTTAGTGTAGATATGTGTTCATACCCAACTCTACATGCATCATAGCTCACCCCACATCTCACGTCGGGTGCGGCCTGACCATTACATGCTTCATAACTGTTACATGTGATTAGCCTGACCTCTACATGCATCATAGCTAACCAAATGGTTAGCCTGACCTTACATGAATCATAGCTAATCATATATAACCAGCCTGATCAAGTTCCCAAGTCGATCACATGTTAAAGCTAGTACTCACACACTTAGTCATAGTATTCTTGTTTATTGACATATTGTTTCCTTCTTGCATTTACTGACAGTATTTTCAGTATATCCTTTATTGTATATTTCTCGTACATATACATTCATCTTGTATATTTCCATCTGTATACTGCTACATAGTTTATATCATTGACATAGAACTGCTATTAGAAATGTACTTTGCTCCTTCCTGACTGGAAAATATTTTCCAGACTATGCCTTAGAGGACCGGTATCCGACACCTCATGGACCACAGGGTGAGTAGCTGCAGACTTGGACTTGGTAGTTCAGTTATGATTCCGGGAGGTCTAGCCGGAATCACTAGATATCTAGTTAGTTTCCTTCAGTAGTTTATTTGGTACCGGATTTGTCTCCGGCATTTTTGTTGAGACTTGGATTTATTGTTGAGTTAGATTTATTTACATTAGACTTGTGTTGTATTCTATTTTATTTCTTCGATTTTTTATCGTGCTATAGTTATGTGATTGAGTATGTGTTCATATTGTATTGTGTCATCCGTGCCTCCTTATGGAGATTGGATGCTCGTGTGAGATTTCTTAGTTAGTATCATGACCTAGACAGCGTTCTACCGCCGATGCTGTGGCGTAGGCTGGACGTACCCGCGTACTCGTACCCCAATTCCGGGTGCGGGTCGTGACAACACGATAGGCCAAACTAATTATATAGGGTTCAAGAGGGTCATGTGGTCTTCGTATAGGATTTGACGGGTCGATATTTAGTTAACTTTCCAGGGAGATATAAGGGCTAGAAGATGGGTACCTTGCTGTGTGTTGTGCTCGGGATGTCGGAGCAGCTACTTTGCGATGGGGTGCGGCAGCGGTCCGACGGTCGTCGGCGGCTGTGGTTGGTCGGAATGGAAGAGGAGTTGATGGTGGTGGTCGACTAGGCTAAGGATTTATAGGGTAACAGAGAGGGAGTTACGGGGAGACGAAGATGAGGGGTTGGCAGTTTCGGGAGAGGAAGTGAGATGCGGGGAAGCTACGGGGGTTACTGTTACTGAATGGGTTTCGGTTCGGGTCGTGGGTTAGTGGATTGCGGGTATGGGTTTGGGATCCGGGTTCGGTTAGTTGGGTTTGTTTGATTCAGTTTGGTTCGGTTTGGTTCAGTTTGGTTTGGTTTGGATTGGTTTGTTAAAAATTAATGCAATTAGCTATCTAAAAATAGTTTTAGATCCCAATAATTTCCAAAAAATTTTACAAAGTATTCTATTATTAATTATACACCAAAAAATATAATTTTTCACTATTTTAATAATTAATTTAATGCACAAAAATATAAATCCATGAAGAATGTTTATTATAATTAGCTAAAAATTACAGAAAAATCTTCCTTAATCTCAAAAATTCATAATTTCAATAATTAAAATTCTAAAATTAAATTCTAAAAAATTTGGGTGTTTACAATACTATAATATTTTTTATTGCTTTCTCGTCTTGTATTACATTCTCTATTACAGTTTATAGTCATTATCAATTAACTTGAAACTGTTATTGGGTTATACTCGTTCCATCATGACTAGATATATTTTTAGAGTATTTGGAAGATTTGTGTCCAACTCATTACGGACCGCAGGAGGGAGTAGCTGCAGACTTAGACACTATGGTTCATGAGTGATTATCGGGAGGCCTAGTCGGTGTCACAAGTTATTCTAGTTATCATTTTTTAGCATTTGGACACTGGATTTGTCTCCAGTATCATAGACCATTGAGATGTATTATTATTACTCCTAGACTTATGGATTATTGCTAGACTTATTTGGAATGATATTGATGTTG
Organism: Iris macrosiphon; assembly: GCA_036927795.1. NCBI lineage: Eukaryota > Viridiplantae > Streptophyta > Magnoliopsida > Asparagales > Iridaceae > Iris > Iris macrosiphon. The sequence goes on along the minus strand of JAYESA010000004.1, from coordinate 336,231,161 downwards.
AGGATTAGTAGTATTGTGACTTGTGACTTCGTTGTTTTATCATATCGTGCAATTTATCCTCCTTATAGATCTTCTTATGATTGAGTATTGATATTGGCTTTATATTATCATATTGTCCTCCTTATGGAATTGAGATTATCATTGACAAGGTAAATTATTTTATTGTGAGATTTTGATAGATAGTATTGTTGACCTAGACAGCGTTCTATGTTATTGTTAAGGCGTAAGCTGGACGTTGCCACGTACTCGTATTCAATTACCCAGATGTGGGTCGTGACATCGTACCTACAAGGCTTGAACCCCGTACTTATATTCTATCACCTCCTCCTTGAATTTTTTTATTATTGTTTTTTTCGTCTTCCCCTATTTTGGAAAGATGAACGTTCGTGCTTGGTATAAGTTTGATACACAGAGAGTATTAAATATACCCCATAGGCCAATCACATTACTTGGTGACTATCTTTTATAATTAAGAAAATAAAACACGTGAGATATTTTCTGGATTGAATAACACGATTAAATAATTTGAGGATATTTTTCTTAAATGTATAGCCTATGTGATAGATCGGTAAATTATAAGTTGGGTAGAAGTTACATTATCAACTTGAGGTAAAATTTTTTTTAGATTATAATCAAGTAAGATTAGATTGAGAGATTTAAGTCATTTTAATTTTGAGAATTTTTTAGAAGAATAATTTAGATAATAAGGATTTAACTTTAAAGATAAGAATGCATTATAGAATAAAATTTAAAATTTTGGTATTGCAGACCAAATATTTATAATTTGAGCACATTATTTAAATTTTGAATATTGGAGATTGAATTAATGATTTAAATCTTGAGAAAAAATAGAACTATAAACATGAACATTGATGGATTGAATTCAAAATTTTACAATTTGATAATTTGAATTAAAAGTTGAATTTTTATTATTGGATCACCTATTTGAAATATTGATAATAGAAATTGAATTTAAAATTTTGAAGAGTACAAAATTCTTAAGTTGAAATATAGGAATAAGATTTGATTAGAATTGTTTAAAATTTAGAAAAAATTATGATAGTTGAAAATCGTGATGTAAAATTTGATGTGGGTTATTTAAATCTTCAAGATGTCATATAGATTTGAATTAAATTTGGAAGTTAATTATTTAAAAATCTAAAAGAGATTATGATAGGTTAAATTTTAATTTAAACAGTAATTATTTTAATTTTGAAGAGATTGTGACGGATTTGAATAGATTTTGTCATTTAAATTTTTTAGAAGAGATTGCGATTGACTTACCTTATATACGAATGTGAAAGATTTAGCAAATCATGCCTTATTTTTAATTTTGAGGACGAAATTCTTTTAAGTTGGTAGATTGTAAATACCCTCACCCAAAAATAGGTATTCTGTGTGTATTTTGTATTTCTTGTATTTGTTTTAGATTATTTTTCAAATTAATTAAAATCCAATAATTTTCTTAGGACACTTGTCACTACCCCATTTCCAGAGCCGGGTATTTTTATTTTTATTTGGTTAATTGTGTATTATTTATAATTAATTATATTTATATTTAATTAGGGTTGTATTATTTTTTATTGATTGTTTTAGGGTTTTGGCTAGCCTGGATCCATGTCAGACCCTAGTGGACCCATGTCCGACCCAACCCACACCCTTGTGAGACTTATTTTTGGGTTTAGAATATTTATTATATTTTTAGTGGGTTAGTTGGAGAGATTTGGAGTTAGTTTGAGTGCTTTTGGAGTCCGAAATCCAAATTCCAAGTTGCATCCTAAAGGGGAGGGGCATTTTGGTCTTTTGGACATGTTGTAAACCTATTTCTTGTGTGAGACCCAACCCCTCTCCCTATTTCCAGCGTACACACAGCAGCCCCTCTTCTTCTTCTTCTTCTTCTTCTTCTTCTTCTTCTCCACTACTTCTTCTTCTTCCTTTCTCCTTCCCAAGTAAGTTTTCTCCTTTTTCATTCTCTTCCTTCTTCCATTTCTTACCTTGTGTGAACCCTAACCCTATATTTTTCCCTAACCTTGGTGGGTAGAGCTTAGATTTGGTGTTGGAGCTTGGATTGGGAGCTTGGAAGCTAGTTGTGATGGATTTGGAGCTTTTTGGAGACTTTGGCTTGGGATTCCAACTTTTAAGAGGTAAACTCTAATTTTCCCCCTTGTAATTACTCTTATATAGTGTAATTAATAGTTTAGAACCTTCCTAGATCTTAGAGCTACCCGTGGGAGGAAGTTGGAACAAGTTTGGTTGGGTTTGGAGACTTTAACAATAGGTTTTGTGTCGATTTCGGATGAAATCCGAAATTGGCCCAATTTTGGGTGATGCCCTAGGTTAGACGGACCTAGGTAGACGTTTTCGGGTGTCTTGAGGGTTAGTGAGTGTCTCCGTTCGGACACGTAAAGTCGTGTCACGGAAAAACAGGCGTTTCGGGCATTTTTGGGGTTTTCGTCACGGGCCTAGAATCGACGGGGTAGTATTTTTTCTAGGATATAGACATCGTTTAGAACTCGTGGATAAATTTTGGGCCGATTCCGAGTTGGTTTGGTGTGCGTTTCAGGAGATTTTCCGAACCGCACACCGCGTGTTCGTCGAAATGACCGAACGGCCATTTTGACTTGGTTTCCTAGTTTCGGGCTTGTGCGCGCGTTGGGTTAGCTTCGGGGAGTGTGTGCTAGAATTCTTGGGTTATATTTTATATATATTTATGTGTTTGTGCGTGTAGGGGTCGTTGGGCGCGTGTTGGTGCAGTGTTGTGTGTGTTGTTGTGTGTTGGGTGTGTTGTGTTTATATAGGTATATATATATATATATATATATATATATATATATATATATATATATATATATATATATATATATATATATTTGTGTGTGTGTTTCTATATATATATTTGTATATGTGTTTATATATATGTTTATGTGTGTGTGAGAGTGTGTGTGTGAGAGGGTGTGTGAGCGTGCGTGTGTGTTTGTGAGCGTGTGTGTGAGTGTGTGGTTATATATATATATATATATATATATATATATATATATATATATATATATATATATTATATATATATATATATATAGGTATATTTATATATGTATGAGTGTGTGTGTGTATATATATATGTATGTGTGTTTATATACATATGTGAGTGTGTGCTAGTGAGTGTTTGTGTGAGTATGTGTTGGTGTTAGTGTATGTGTAGGTGAGTGTGTGTGTGAGTATGAGTGAGTGTAAGCCCCCTGATTTTCAGAATTTGTTAATTTGGATTTTTCTGCAATTTTCCGGGATTTTTCGGTAATTAAAACCTAGGCCTTTGGCAATTTGATGATTTTTAATTGCGGTTAATTCATATTAAAATATTATGAAAATAATATTTTATGGTGTAAAATGGAAAACCGGACACAGGGTAATTTTCTGCGGATTTATTGGACTCCGGAAACCCGTTTAAAGCCCTGAAAACCGAAGTACATTTAAACCGAATTAAATCCGTGCCAACGCCCGACATCCCCATGAGAGCAGAAGCCAAGCCCAAGGAGCATTGACCCAGCCCAATCCTAGGTCAAACCCTATTCCAAATTTCTACATGTATAAATACCTAATTTCTTAAGTTTTTCTCCAGAATTAAAATGAAAAGAAAATAAAATCCCTACTTCTAGCCTAACCCTAGCCGCCAGAGGCATTCCCCTGAAACCTAGAAGCTGACGCCGCCTCCGGCGAGATTCCGGCGCCGCTCCCCCGCGACCTCCGCCTCACTTCGCAGAACCCGCGCCCTCCGCCCTAGCCTGCTCCTTCAGCCGCCCGCTCCGCCCCTCGCCACGTCGACCCCCTCCTCCTTCCTCCCCTGCTCCACCTCGAGAATCCCCCGCAGCCCCCTCTTCTCCGGCCGAATCCCCGCCGGAAACATCGACCCGACCACCGCAACGCAGCCGTCACCGCCTCGCCGCACCACCCTACCCAGCTCCGCCCCCGGCCTGCCTCCTTCCTCCTTCCTCCTTCCTCCTCCCCCGCTCAGCCACGAGCTCCAGCACCCAGCCACTGCTCCGGCCGCAGCAGCCGACCGCCCGTCCCCCGCCCGCTCCAGCGCCGCTACCCTCGCCAGCGCCGCCCCCAGCCGCCTCCGGCCGCCAAGCTCCGGCAACAGCATCTCCTAGCCCTAAACCCTAGGACACAGGACTCAGGACTCGGACACGGACACTTCGCGTCGTATCGGACACGGAATAATTCGGCTTTTTCGAACCCTGTTCAGGTACGCGTATCTCCCTGCTCGTTTACCCGTTTTCGATTCCGTCAGTTGCTACGCGTAGACTGTATAACCCTCTCGGTGCCCGTGCGACCCGCTCGGTGCATCGCGTCCTGTGGTGATCGCAAACCGCGATCCAAAAACAGCAAAAACAATGCCCTGTTTCACCCCGGAACTGAGTACGCCCCACCAAACGGGACGACTTGGTCGCACGCGGTCTTTACCAAAACGTGCGCGACGTTGATACGGACGTGTGGGATTTCGCAGAAGTCGATTCGGATGTGCGTGCACACCGGAATCAACGCGTATCCGTCGACAACGCCCCGTATCCGTCGGTTCTGGAATACGCTGTAACTTTGTGTACACACGTCGGATCGAGACGAAACTTGCGCCATCGGACTCGTAGCAATACGCTGGTCCTGTGACCCAAGTTTGGTTCGATTCTGAGAACGTTGACAAAATCGCGTATCGTGGGCCCCACAGGCTCCACTTGACGGGCAATTTTGTGATCGGCTCATCGGAATCCAATTCTGGAAGTTCCGTTGGGTTCGTATCATCGTTCCTGACCTGTTGACACTAAGTTTGACAGATTTGGAGACCTTTGACCCTGACACGCTTTTCGGTGCAAAGTGGCCCACATGTGGATCCCGCTTTGGCCCGGAAATGTCATTTTTGCCCTTGTGTCCAAATTGGACTCAAGGAAAGGCATTTCTAGCTATTTGATATTTTCTGAATCTAATGGTGATGTTTATTTCAGCAACCGGAGTAGTACCTGCAGATCCCACTGAGACCAGAGCTACAGTTGGAGCCAGGACCCCAGGCAAGTGTACCTTGCCAAACTCTGCAGTATTGTTACATATTTTTCTTGCTTCATTATATTGCAGTGCATGCTTAACCTAGGGCCGTGTGACGTACTTAGCGTCCGATTATCAGTCGGGTGCCAACACCGTACGCGGTGTTGGATACTGTCATCTAGAGATGGACATTCGTGACACTTTATTCTCGTACTTGTCTTATCAAGTACCATATGACCCAGGACACTTGACACTATTCATGAGACAGGATTTTCCCGAGATATTCGTGGTGATTCTGTATAGGATACAGGACATGGACATTATATTCTTAGATACTTTATGACTTGTTGCATTAGCTATGATCCCGCTTGACATGGACATGAGACGTTATGGTCATGATATGCGTAATTACATTGGGTGGGGAGAGACACACAGGCTACAGGTTGATTTTATATATTATGACAGCGTCTCAGTCTTTCTCTGAGCTAGACGATTGCTGGCGTCTCAGTCTCACGCTGAGCTAGACGACCACATGATATCACTGCTACCGGCTCCCCGACACAGAGCTTGTAGTGGCTTCAGCCTGAGTTCTAGTGCTGCTCTCATATTGCATATCACTTAGATGGTTACATATTTACCCTATTGCTTTATTTATTTCATTATCTGCTGCACTGCATTTATTTTGGCATGAGCTTTCTTGTACCTTGCTATGTCCCCTGAGGACCTGGATCCGGATTATGTCCCCAGATATTGCAGACGAGATCTACCCAGAGTTGTACAGTACAGGAGCATTAGCAGAAGCAGGTGCCTACATTGGAGCAGTACCAGGACCAGAGGGCGGGATCGTACCAGAGGACTTCTCCTGGGTATTGGTTTGAGATACTCATTTACTTCTGTTCCTATTTACTTTACTTCCAGTCTATTGCATTATTGTATTAGACTTGTTCTCAGATTGTTCTCCGAGACTCTTTATTGAGATATGCTAGATTATATTTACTTGCATTATTCTGGCATTTGATCTATGATTATCTATTGTGGATGAGATTAGTATAGACTGAGACATGTATTATTGGACCTGCTTATTGTTATATTACAGCTTAAGTATGCCCTGATGGATCCATTAAATTGGGTTGTCCATCGGTGCGTACTGCTGGCCATTATCACGCGTCTGGTCCCTCGGTATTTTGGGACTGGGGCGTGACATGGTTTTTGTGGTGGCCCATGCAGGTCAACGACTAAATTGTTCAGTTTCAACTTAGGGACCGAGCAAGCCTGCAATAAGAATAGGATAAGTTTTTAGGAATCTCATCCACTTGCTTGAAACGTTCTTGATATCTATATCAGATTCGAATTTAATTCTTGACTTACATCCTGCCTTGATTTCTGTGCGCCTCTTATCGTTTATTTTGGTTGCAGAGTTATGGATTCACAAGCAAACGACGAGACACCTGCAATATCACCACGAGATGCTTTGGTAACCAATGAAGAGGAAGTAACACCAGTAGAAGAAGGTCAATCCGCTCAACAGCACAGTCAAGCGAATCAGCAAGATGATATTTCACCATCGACGCAATTGCCCGTAATTCCACCAGGGCAGGCCATGGACGGGCAGCAAATGTTTCAAATGATCTATGCAATAATGCAAGCTCAACAAGAGGCTTTGAGTCGCAGCCTAGCAATCGCACTAGAGCAGGCAGATTTACCAGCACGACGGCCAACGACGGGCTCTATTTCTGATTTTTGCCAGCTGAAGCCCCGTACCTTCTCCGGCAAAGAGGAGCCCACAGAAGTTCATGAGTGGCTCACCAACACTCAACATTAATTAGAAGCAGCCGAGCTTCCAAGGGAACGTTGGATGACTGCCGTCCGAATGCAGTTAATGGATAATGCCCATCACTGGTGGCTATCTGAGGAGACACGGCTCGGACCAGACCGAGTCACTTGGGAAGAGTTTTCCAGACTCTTTCAGGAGATGTACCTACCAGCCATCGCTCGATCAGAACTTCGCGACAAGTTTAATCGCCTCACTCAAGACCGTATGACAGTGGAAGAATACAACACAGAATTTATTCGTCTGAGTCGCTTCGCCCCAACCCTGATCCCGACAGAAGAAGAGAAGGCTGAGAAGTTCTTCGACGGATTAAACATTGAGCTACAGAAACTAATTGGATCCGTTGCACCTACATCTTATCCGGACGTCCTTGCTGCAGCCCGACGCATGGAGCACGTCATCAGGAGAGAGACCAGTCTGAAGCAATCATCCACATCAGCACCCGCCGGAGCACCACAGGAAGAAGCTACAAAGAGACCTCACCTGCACCAGCCACCAGAAGCATCTCCACAGGCACTACCTATCTGTCCATATTGTCGCAAGCGAGGCCATATTGAGGACGAGTGCAGACGAAAAAGGAAAGTATGTTTAGCTTGCGGATCCAGTCAGCATTCATTGAGGGAATGCCCTCAGCGTCGAGAAAGAGCACCAATGGTTAACCAACAAGCATTACCAGAACCGAGGCCAACCTATCCAGCATTGAGAGCACCACCAACGGAAGTCGAAGGAGTCCTACCACCAGCACCAGGAGGGTATCAACCGAGGCCACCTTTGATACCACAAGCAGCACTCTTCCAGCAGGCTCAGCAGCAGCAGAGGAATCGACTACAAGGACGCGGACAAGCTTTCGCGATGACTTTAGAGGACGCGCAGACTCATGGAGTAGCTAATGCGCGTAAGTTTTTATAGTTATTCTTTTCTAGTATTAATTTAGCTCGTGCATGTTGGTTCGTGACCTGGCCTTAACCTAGTAATTTTGAACTTGCTTATAATTAATAACCGTAGAGATTGTGAGTCTTTTGTTATTGTGCTTATTTTGTGGTGTTTTGTGAACTTGAATTAAGTGGTACCTCCTTTCATCATCATCTAGCGTACTTAAATTTGCTGTACTTGACTTATGCTGCTAATATAGCCTAATTTTGCAAGCTTATCCTTTTATCAAGCTTGTTCATGACATATGTATTATTGGGTCGACACACTAATACAATTGTCTATTCAGAATCAGTGTATTACGGTCTGATCAACCTTAGTGCATTTTGGTTCGCTCTTCGCACGACTACTTTACGTGGATTGAGATATAGTTGACTAGTATACTTGCCCTCTAGATATGTCTGAGCATATCGTATAAGTTACATAACTGTACTAATACGAGCATGCGAATAAAGGATTACCAGAATAGGATTTCAATCCACAATTGTCTTGACAAATCCTATTTGAATTCGTTAAACGACTTGACCCTGATATTTCTATTCTATTACCTCACCCTATTTTAATTTCGAGGACGAAAATTTTATAAGTTGGGTAGATTGTAAGCCCCCTGATTTTCAGAATTTGTTAATTTGGATTTTTCTGCAATTTTCCGGGATTTTTCGGTAATTAAAACCTAGGCCTTTGGCAATTTGATGATTTTTAATTGCGGTTAATTCATATTAAAATATTATGAAAATAATATTTTATGGTGTAAAATGGAAAACCGGACACAGGGTAATTTTCTGCGGATTTATTGGACTCCGGAAACCCGTTTAAAGCCCTGAAAACCGAAGTACATTTAAACCGAATTAAATCCGTGCCAACGCCCGACATCCCCATGAGAGCAGAAGCCAAGCCCAAGGAGCATTGACCCAGCCCAATCCTAGGTCAAACCCTATTCCAAATTTCTACATGTATAAATACCTAATTTCCTAAGTTTTTCTCCAGAATTAAAATAAAAAGAAAATAAAATCCCTACTTCTAGCCTAACCCTAGCCGCCAGAGGCATTCCCCTGAAACCTAGAAGCTGACGCCGCCTCCGGCGAGATTCCGGCGCCGCTCCCCCGCGACCTCCGCCTCACTTCGCAGAACCCGCGCCCTCCGCCCTAGCCTGCTCCTTCAGCCGCCCGCTCCGCCCCTCGCCACGTCGACCCCCTCCTCCTTCCTCCCCTGCTCCACCTCGAGAATCCCCCGCAGCCCCCTCTTCTCCGGCCGAATCCCCGCCGGAAACATCGACCCGACCACCGCAACGCAGCCGTCACCGCCTCGCCGCACCACCCTACCCAGCTCCGCCCCCGGCCTGCCTCCTTCCTCCTTCCTCCTTCCTCCTCCCCCGCTCAGCCACGAGCTCCAGCACCCAGCCACTGCTCCGGCCGCAGCAGCCGACCGCCCGTCCCCCGCCCGCTCCGGCGCGCCGCCGCCGCCGGCCAGCGCCGCTACCCTCGCCAGCGCCGCCCCCAGCCGCCTCCGGCCGCCAAGCTCCGGCAACAGCATCTCCTAGCCCTAAACCCTAGGACACAGGACTCAGGACTCGGACACGGACACTTCGCGTCGTGTCGGACACGGAATAATTCGGCTTTTTCGAACCCTGTTCAGGTACGCGTATCTCCCTGCTCGTTTACCCGTTTCCGATTCTGTCAGTTGCTACGCGTAGACTGTATAACCCTCTCGGTGCCCGTGCGACCCGCTCGGTGCATCGCGTCCTGTGGTGATCGTAAACCGCGATCCAAAAACAGCAAAAACAATGCCCTGTTTCACCCCGGAACTGAGTACGCCCCACCAAACGGGACGACTTGGTCGCACGCGGTCTTTACCAAAACGTGCGCGACGTTGATACGGACGTGTGGGATTTCGCAGAAGTCGATTCGGATGTGCGTGCACACCGGAATCAACGCGTATCCGTCGACAACGCCCCGTATCCGTCGGTTCTGGAACACGCTGTAACTTTGTGTACACACGTCGGATCGAGACGAAACTTGCACCATCGGACTCGTAGCAATACGCTGGTCCTGTGACCCAAGTTTGGTTCGATTCTGAGAACGTTGACAAAATCGCGTATCGTGGGCCCCACAGGCTCCACTTGACGGGCAATTTTGTGATCGGCTCATCGGAATCCAATTCTGGAAGTTCCGTTGGGTTCGTATCATCGTTCCTGACCTGTTGACACTAAGTTTGACAGATTTGGAGACCTTTGACCCTGACACGCTTTTCGGTGCAAAGTGGCCCACATGTGGATCCCGCTTTGGCCCAGAAATGTCATTTTTGCCCTTGTGTCCAAATTGGACTCAAGGAAAGGCATTTCTAGCTATTTGATATTTTCTGAATCTAATGGTGATGTTTATTTCAGCAACCGGAGTAGTACCTGCAGATCCCACTGAGACCAGAGCTACAGTTGGAGCCAGGACCCCAGGTAAGTGTACCTTGCCAAACTCTGCAGTATTGTTACATATTTTTCTTGCTTCATTATATTGCTGTGCATGCTTAACCTAGGGCCGTGTGACGTACTTAGCGTCCGATTATCAGTCGGGTGCCAACACCGTACGCGGTGTTGGGTACTGTCATCTAGAGATGGACATTCGTGACACTTTATTCTCGTACTTGTCTTATCAAGTACCATATGACCCAGGACACTTGACACTATTCATGAGACAGGATTTTCCCGAGATATTCGTGGTGATTCTGTATAGGATGCAGGACATGGACATTATATTCTTAGATACTTTATGACTTGTTGCATTAGCTATGATCCCGCTTGACATGGACATGAGACGTTATGGTCATGATATGCGTAATTACATTGGGTGGGGAGAGACACACAGGCTACAGGTTGATTTTATATATTATGACAGCGTCTCAGTCTTTCTCTGAGCTAGACGATTGCTGGCGTCTCAGTCTCACGCTGAGCTAGACGACCACATGATATCACTGCTACCGGCTCCCCGACACAGAGCTTGTAGTGGCTTCAGCCTGAGTTCTAGTGCTGCTCTCATATTGCATATCACTTAGATGGTTACATATTTACCCTATTGCTTTATTTATTTCATTATCTGCTGCACTGCATTTATTTTGGCATGAGCTTTCTTGTACCTTGCTATGTCCCCTGAGGACCTGGATCCGGATTATGTCCCCAGATATTGCAGACGAGATCTACCCAGAGTTGTACAGTACAGGAGCATTAGCAGAAGCAGGTGCCTACATTGGAGCAGTACCAGGACCAGAGGGCGGGATCGTACCAGAGGACTTCTCCTGGGTATTGGTTTGAGATACTCATTTACTTCTGTTCCTATTTACTTTACTTCCAGTCTATTGCATTATTATATTAGACTTGTTCTCAGATTGTTCTCCGAGACTCTTTATTGAGATATGCTAGATTATATTTACTTGCATTATTCTGGCATTTGATCTATGATTATCTATTGTGGATGAGATTAGTATAGACTGAGACATGTATTATTGGACCTGCTTATTGTTATATTACAGCTTAAGTATGCCCTGATGGATCCATTAAATTGGGTTGTCCATCGGTGCGTACTGCTGGCCATTATCACGCGTCTGGTCCCTCGGTATTTTGGGACTGGGGCGTGACATGGTTTTTGTGGTGGCCCATGCAGGTCAACGACTAAATTGTTCGGTTTCAACTTAGGGACCGAGCAAGCCTGCAATAAGAATAGGATAAGTTTTTAGGAATCTCATCCACTTGCTTGAAACGTTCTTGATATCTATATCAGATTCGAATTTAATTCTTGACTTACATCCTGCCTTGATTTCTGTGCGCCTCTTATCGTTTATTTTGGTTGCAGAGTTATGGATTCACAAGCAAACGACGAGACACCTGCAATATCACCACGAGATGCTTTGGTAACCAATGAAGAGGAAGTAACACCAGTAGAAGAAGGTCAATCCGCTCAACAGCACAGTCAAGCGAATCAGCAAGATGATATTTCACCATCGACGCAATTGCCCGTAATTCTACCAGGGCAGGCCATGGACGGGCAGCAAATGTTTCAAATGATCTATGCAATAATGCAAGCTCAACAAGAGGCTTTGAGTCGCAGCCTAGCAATCGCACTAGAGCAGGCAGATTTACCAGCACGACGGCCAACGACGGGCTCTATTTCTGATTTTTGCCAGCTGAAGCCCCGTACCTTCTCCGGCAAAGAGGAGCCCACAGAAGTTCATGAGTGGCTCACCAACACTCAACATCAATTAGAAGCAGCCGAGCTTCCAAGGGAACGTTGGATGACTGCCGTCCGAATGCAGTTAATGGATAATGCCCATCACTGGTGGCTATCTGAGGAGACACGGCTCGGACCAGACCGAGTCACTTGGGAAGAGTTTTCCAGACTCTTTCAGGAGATGTACCTACCAGCCATCGCTCGATCAGAACTTCGCGACAAGTTTAATCGCCTCACTCAAGACCGTATGACAGTGGAAGAATACAACACAGAATTCATTCGTCTGAGTCGCTTCGCCCCAACCCTGATCCCGACAGAAGAAGAGAAGGCTGAGAAGTTCTTCGACGGATTAAACATTGAGCTACAGAAACTAATTGGATCCGTTGCACCTACATCTTATCCGGACGTCCTTGCTGCAGCCCGACGCATGGAGCACGTCATCAGGAGAGAGACCAGTCTGAAGCAATCATCCACATCAGCACCCGCCGGAGCACCACAGGAAGAAGCTACAAAGAGACCTCACCTGCACCAGCCACCAGAAGCATCTCCACAGGCACTACCTATCTGTCCATATTGTCGCAAGCGAGGCCATATTGAGGACGAGTGCAGACGAAAAAGGAAAGTATGTTTAGCTTGCGGATCCAGTCAGCATTCATTGAGGGAATGCCCTCAGCGTCGAGAAAGAGCACCAATGGTTAACCAACAAGCGTTACCAGAACCGAGGCCAACCTATCCAGCATTGAGAGCACCACCAACGGAAGTCGAAGGAGTCCTACCACCAGCACCAGGAGGGTATCAACCGAGGCCACCTTTGATACCACAAGCAGCACTCTTCCAGCAGGCTCAGCAGCAGCAGAGGAATCGACTACAAGGACGCGGACAAGCTTTCGCGATGACTTTAGAGGACGCGCAGACTCATGGAGTAGCTAATGCGCGTAAGTTTTTATAGTTATTCTTTTCTAGTATTAATTTAGCTCGTGCATGTTGGTTCGTGACCTGGCCTTAACCTAGTAATTTTGAACTTGCTTATAATTAATAACCGTAGAGATTGTGAGTCTTTTGTTATTGTGCTTATTTTGTGGTGTTTTGTGAACTTGAATTAAGTGGTACCTCCTTTCATCATCATCTAGCGTACTTAAATTTGCTGTACTTGACTTATGCTGCTAATATAGCCTAGTTTTGCAAGCTTATCCTTTTATCAAGCTTGTTCATGACATATGTATTATTGGGTCGACACACTAATACAATTGTCTATTCAGAATCAGTGTATTACGGTCTGATCAACCTTAGTGCATTTTGGTTCGCTCTTCGCACGACTACTTTACGTGGATTGAGATATAGTTGACTAGTATACTTGCCCTCTAGATATGTCTGAGCATATCGTATAAGTTATATAACTGTACTAATACGAGCATGCGAATAAAGGATTACCAGAATAGGATTTCAATCCACAATTGTCTTGACAAATCCTATTTGAATTCGTTAAACGACTTGACCCTGATATTTCTATTCTATTACCTCACCCTATTTTAATTTCGAGGACGAAAATTTTATAAGTTGGGTAGATTGTAAGCCCCCTGATTTTCAGAATTTGTTAATTTGGATTTTTCTGCAATTTTCCGGGATTTTTCGGTAATTAAAACCTAGGCCTTTGGCAATTTGATGATTTTTAATTGCGGTTAATTCATATTAAAATATTATGAAAATAATATTTTATGGTGTAAAATGGAAAACCGGACACAGGGTAATTTTCTGCGGATTTATTGGACTCCGGAAACCCGTTTAAAGCCCTGAAAACCGAAGTACATTTAAACCGAATTAAATCCGTGCCAACGCCCGACATCCCCATGAGAGCAGAAGCCAAGCCCAAGGAGCATTGACCCAGCCCAATCCTAGGTCAAACCCTATTCCAAATTTCTACATGTATAAATACCTAATTTCCTAAGTTTTTCTCCAGAATTAAAATAAAAAGAAAATAAAATCCCTACTTCTAGCCTAACCCTAGCCGCCAGAGGCATTCCCCTGAAACCTAGAAGCTGACGCCGCCTCCGGCGAGATTCCGGCGCCGCTCCCCCGCGACCTCCGCCTCACTTCGCAGAACCCGCGCCCTCCGCCCTAGCCTGCTCCTTCAGCCGCCCGCTCCGCCCCTCGCCACGTCGACCCCCTCCTCCTTCCTCCCCTGCTCCACCTCGAGAATCCCCCGCAGCCCCCTCTTCTCCGGCCGAATCCCCGCCGGAAACATCGACCCGACCACCGCAACGCAGCCGTCACCGCCTCGCCGCACCACCCTACCCAGCTCCGCCCCCGGCCTGCCTCCTTCCTCCTTCCTCCTTCCTCCTCCCCCGCTCAGCCACGAGCTCCAGCACCCAGCCACTGCTCCGGCCGCAGCAGCCGACCGCCCGTCCCCCGCCCGCTCCGGCGCGCCGCCGCCGCCGGCCAGCGCCGCTACCCTCGCCAGCGCCGCCCCCAGCCGCCTCCGGCCGCCAAGCTCCGGCAACAGCATCTCCTAGCCCTAAACCCTAGGACACAGGACTCAGGACTCGGACACGGACACTTCGCGTCGTGTCGGACACGGAATAATTCGGCTTTTTCGAACCCTGTTCAGGTACGCGTATCTCCCTGCTCGTTTACCCGTTTCCGATTCCGTCAGTTGCTACGCGTAGACTGTATAACCCTCTCGGTGCCCGTGCGACCCGCTCGGTGCATCGCGTCCTGTGGTGATCGTAAACCGCGATCCAAAAACAGCAAAAACAATGCCCTGTTTCACCCCGGAACTGAGTACGCCCCACCAAACGGGACGACTTGGTCGCACGCGGTCTTTACCAAAACGTGCGCGACGTTGATACGGACGTGTGGGATTTCGCAGAAGTCGATTCGGATGTGCGTGCACACCGGAATCAACGCGTATCCGTCGACAACGCCCCGTATCCGTCGGTTCTGGAATACGCTGTAACTTTGTGTACACACGTCGGATCGAGACGAAACTTGCGCCATCGGACTCGTAGCAATACGCTGGTCCTGTGACCCAAGTTTGGTTCGATTCTGAGAACGTTGACAAAATCGCGTATCGTGGGCCCCACAGGCTCCACTTGACGGGCAATTTTGTGATCGGCTCATCGGAATCCAATTCTGGAAGTTCCGTTGGGTTCGTATCATCGTTCCTGACCTGTTGACACTAAGTTTGACAGATTTGGAGACCTTTGACCCTGACACGCTTTTCGGTGCAAAGTGGCCCACATGTGGATCCCGCTTTGGCCCAGAAATGTCATTTTTGCCCTTGTGTCCAAATTGGACTCAAGGAAAGGCATTTCTAGCTATTTGATATTTTCTGAATCTAATGGTGATGTTTATTTCAGCAACCGGAGTAGCACCTGCAGATCCCACTGAGACCAGAGCTACAGTTGGAGCCAGGACCCCAGGCAAGTGTACCTTGCCAAACTCTGCAGTATTGTTACATATTTTTCTTGCTTCATTATATTGCTGTGCATGCTTAACCTAGGGCCGTGTGACGTACTTAGCGTCCGATTATCAGTCGGGTGCCAACACCGTACGCGGTGTTGGGTACTGTCATCTAGAGATGGACATTCGTGACACTTTATTCTCGTACTTGTCTTATCAAGTACCATATGACCCAGGACACTTGACACTATTCATGAGACAGGATTTTCCCGAGATATTCGTGGTGATTCTGTATAGGATGCAGGACATGGACATTATATTCTTAGATACTTTATGACTTGTTGCATTAGCTATGATCCCGCTTGACATGGACATGAGACGTTATGGTCATGATATGCATAATTACATTGGGTGGGGAGAGACACACAGGCTACAGGTTGATTTTATATATTATGACAGCGTCTCAGTCTTTCTCTGAGCTAGACGATTGCTGGCATCTCAGTCTCACGCTGAGCTAGACGACCACATGATATCACTGCTACCGGCTCCCCGACACAGAGCTTGTAGTGGCTTCAGCCTGAGTTCTAGTGCTGCTCTCATATTGCATATCACTTAGATGGTTACATATTTACCCTATTGCTTTATTTATTTCATTATCTGCTGCACTGCATTTATTTTGGCATGAGCTTTCTTGTACCTTGCTATGTCCCCTGAGGACCTGGATCCGGATTATGTCCCCAGATATTGCAGACGAGATCTACCCAGAGTTGTACAGTACAGGAGCATTAGCAGAAGCAGGTGCCTACATTGGAGCAGTACCAGGACCAGAGGGCGGGATCGTACCAGAGGACTTCTCCTGGGTATTGGTTTGAGATACTCATTTACTTCTGTTCCTATTTACTTTACTTCCAGTCTATTGCATTATTGTATTAGACTTGTTCTCAGATTGTTCTCCGAGACTCTTTATTGAGATATGCTAGATTATATTTACTTGCATTATTCTGGCATTTGATCTATGATTATCTATTGTGGATGAGATTAGTATAGACTGAGACATGTATTATTGGACCTGCTTATTGTTATATTACAGCTTAAGTATGCCCTGATGGATCCATTAAATTAGGTTGTCCATCGGTGCGTACTGCTGGCCATTATCACGCGTCTGGTCCCTCGGTATTTTGGGACTGGGGCGTGACAGTGAGTGTTTGTATATATATATATATATATGAGTTTGTGTGTGTGTGTATATGTATGTATATATATATGTGTGTTTGTATTTATATTATGTGTGTGTACCTATATGTATTAGTGTCCGTGTGTGTGTATATATATATAGTTGTGTCTATATATATATATGTAGGTATGTTAGTGTGTGTATATATATATAGTTGTATATATATGTGTGTATATATATATGTTTGTGTGGTCGTGTGTTTGTGTATGCGTTTGTGTGTGTGTGGCCGCGACAGCGAAGCGCATAGCCACTGCAGCAGCCAGCAGAGCGAGGCAGCGCCGCGGCAGCAGCTCGCTCGAACGGCAGCACGCCGCGGCAGCAGCAGCATCAGCTGCAGGCACAGCACGCCGCGGCAACACGCCATGGCAGCAGCGGCAGCAAGCCGCGGCAGCAGCAGCAGCAGCGCGCGGGCGCAGTAGCGCCGCGGTAGCAGCGCCATGGCAGCAGCTCGCTGTAGCACAGCCTGCAGCAGCTCCAGCAGCGAGCAGCAGCAGCCTCTAGCAGCGTTTGCGCGCTGCGTGGCGAGGCTTTAGCGTAGCACAGCGAGAGGGAGAGAGGTATGTGTATATATATTTATCTAAATAAATACATAGATACTAGATAGTTAGATAGATAGATACTATATAGTTAGATAGATAGTTAGTTAGATAGATACTAGATAGTTAGATAAATAGTTAGATAGATTGTTAGATAGATAAATAGATAGTTAGTTAGATTGATAAATAGTTGGATGGATAGATAGATAGATAGATAGATAGATAGATAGATAGATAGATAGATAGATAGATAGATAGGTAATTAGATATCTATATCTATATGTATAGATATATATACATATAGCTAGCTAGATGCATATATATAGCTATATATGTATATATGTAGGTATATGGGTATATATATATGTGTGTATGTGTGATGTATATATGTAGATACGTAGGTATATGCATATATGTATTAGATATATATTTTCTAGCCTAGATTAGTAACTAGGTATATATGTATACCTATAGATAGCTAACTAGAAGGGTAGTTAGAGGGGTATTGGGCGATATCTCAATACCTTGAGATATCCAAGGTATTGAGTTTCGAGCGGAGTTTTTGAGCAATTGCCTAGGTTTGAGTTTAGAGATAGATTTTTATGTATATGTGTATATATTTACGCATGCTAGCATATGTTTTAGCGGGTTTAGGCGGGGTGTGTAGCGTAGGGTGAGGTATCAGATACCGAGGGTATCCCGGTATCTCAAGGAGGTGAGTTTGAGGGTTTATTAGCTTAATGACCTAGTTTTGACCTAGAATTTTAGGGGCACCCTAGTTTGACCTAGAGTTGATCGTAGTTGACTCGGTTGACCGCCAAGTCAATGTTTGACCTAGTTTTGACCTAGAGTTGACTTTTTGGACACAGAGTTGACTTTTTGACCCCGATTTTACCGGTTTGACCCGTTTGACCTAGAACGACCCTAGAAGCCTATTTTTAGTTATTTTATATCTGTTTAACTCATTAGAAACTTGTTTAACCTTACTTTTTGTAATAGGTCCTTGCGACACCAGTTCGGATCGCTAGTTGCTTAGGACGTCAGGCGAGTACATTCTCTGATAGTTTCCATTATCTGATGATTATTATGATTCAGCTTCTAGTATAGTATCATCTGATTTTTTCTGGTACAACACGGGACACGGACTGGTATTTCTGGATTCATTTACTTGCGACACGTATTTTTCATATTTCTGGCCTCTATTCTGGAATCACTACTGGCATCACTCATGTTTCAGGCTGGACTCATCTTGATTTACGTGTCGGGTCTTGGATTCACTTGTATTAGTCGGGGCGGAGAAATACTCGAGTAGACATGTAAACATTCCCATCTGGAATCATTAGGAATCACTCCCTCTGGTCTAATCTGGAATGATAGTAACCGCGCACCCAGTGCGCGGTGAGCCGTACTTACCCCTAGCCGTTTACATGTCGAAACAAGTATTTCAAAGACACCGAGTTCATTCTTTATAGTCTGGACTCTCTTGTATTTCTTGCTGGTCTCACTTACATGTTTCTGGACTTGACTCACTACATGTATTTCATGCTGGACTCACTACACGTTCATGTGCACGGACTTGATCTTAGCTTAGATTTCTTGTATCTTGTAGTTATTACTATCTTGCTTCTGATATTCATGCATCTTTACCTTTATGCACCAGTGATACATGCATATTTTCTTGTTCATACTTTATTTCCTTTACCTTGCTACTTGCTATAACTGTTTTATAGTTTTTATCATTTAAATGGAACTGCTGTTAGAGATGTACTTGCTCCAGTCCTGACTGGACATATTTTTTCCAGAGTATCCGGAGGATTGGTGTCCGACGTTTTATGGACCTGAGCCTGTCGATGGTGCAGACAGGGACCCTCTAGTTTAGGAATTATTTTCGGGTTGGTAGCCGGGATCACTAGGACCTTGTTATTGTTTTTATTAGCTTTTAGCACCGGATTTGTCTCCAGTTTTGGATTAAGACCTTGTATTATATTTGATTTTGGATGATGTATTATTATTATTGATGTTGTGGTTGTTGTAGTAGTTGTTGTTGGTTAGACTTTATAGTTGTTAGACTTCTTTGTAATCTTATCGTACTTAGATTCGTGATTGAGTACATTGTGATTATTATTATGATATTGCTCCTCCGTTTGGAGTTGAGATCTATATACATTGATTGCGTGAGATTGTTATCTAGATAGCCGACCTAGACAGCGTTCTACCGTCGATGCTGCGGCGTAGGCTGGACGTACCCACGACTCATGCCCGATTTTTTGGGTACGGGTCGTGACACATTTTTGGTGGCGGCCCCATGCAGGTCTCGATTCGCAATTAGTGCGATGTCGTGGTGGTACCATAATTTAGTTGTTCTGCTGCGAGCCTGCTATAGGATCTAGGATCTAGGATGATGGTGTACTCAATCACGACTAGGAACAATTCCAATCTAATTATTCTGAATTTGCTTTTTTTGAAATATTACTGTCCTTCTTTGATGATATCGTATCTTGCGCCATATTGACTTCTTTTGATCTGTGTTCAGGATGCCTCCGAAGACACGATCCCATCGTACCGTTCCAGCAGTTGCCACCGAGAGGTCTGCTACCTCTCGTCCAGCTCGTATTCAGGCAGCTGCTACCACTCCACTCACCACTCATTCGGTTGAGGGAGCTTCTATTTCTCTCGGGGATCCTCCTTCACCTGTCGATCCGAGGACTACCCCAGTCGTCCCGGTGGTTCCTCCACCACTTCCTGCACCAGTAGATACTGTACAATTGTTTGCGTTCTTCAGGGAGATGATGGACGCGCAGCACCGTCAGATGGATGTGATGAGGCTGGGCATTGAGAACGCCCACCAGGTGGCCATGACGGCAGTGGACAGGGTGGCACAGATTCAGTCACAGGCAGATCAGATTCAGCGTCCGAGGCCAG
Organism: Iris macrosiphon; assembly: GCA_036927795.1. Classification (NCBI taxonomy): domain Eukaryota; kingdom Viridiplantae; phylum Streptophyta; class Magnoliopsida; order Asparagales; family Iridaceae; genus Iris; species Iris macrosiphon. Next base: position 336,211,064 of record JAYESA010000004.1, on the reverse strand, counting down.
GCAGTATTATTGACTTCCAGAGGATGCGGCCCAAGGAGTTCCGTAGTACAGAAGGGATCCTGTACGCGGATGACTGGATAGAGCAGATTGAGGGCATCTTCAGGCTGGCACAGATTCCAGACAGCATGCAGATAGAGGCAGCGGGCAGTCAGATGTTCGACCTTGCTTTGATATGGTATCGCACAGATACGAGGATCGCGACACCAGGGCTGACTTGGAAGGCTTTTAAGAGGTTTTTAAGGAGAAGTTTTTCCCAGATGTGCACTCAGTGCTTTGGAGAGCCAGTTCGAGGCACTTTTCTAGGGGAGCATGATGGTGGACGAGTAAGCAGCGGAGTTCTGCTGTCTGGGCAGATTTGTGGAGGGCTTGAGTGAGGCAGCTAAGGCAAGAAACTTTCGCAAGGGCTTGGTTATGGCGGTCAAGTCATTGACTAGGAGCGACCGCGAGGCGACTTTCGAGCAGATAGTTGAAGATGCTCAGAGAGCAGAGGATGACTTGGAGAACAAGTCCAAGAGAGGCAAGGATGATTCAAGCAGTGCGAGTGGCAGTGCGGGACCGACTAAGCATCCCTATGTACAGAAGGCAGCGCAGTAGGGTTAGGATCAGAGGGTGCCTATTTGTGCCTACTGTAGGAAGGCAGGACACATTTGGGATATTTGTAGGAGGAGGTTGAAGGTGTGTTTGTTCTGCGGATCCGCTGCTCACCAGATGCGAGATTGCCCCACTGTACCTCTATTTGGTGGAGCACAGGATCGGAGAGTTGGAGCTAGGCCACCTGTGGCACAGCATCATGCCCCGCACCAGCAGAGGGATACACCCCAGCAGGGCAGGGCTTATGCGTTGACGGTCGAGGAGGCCGATGCTACGGGTGTCGGGTTAGCAGGTATGTCTCTTTGTTCTTCTTCCTGTCCTTTTTTATTCCTTGTGGTGTGCTTCATTAGTACCTGTTAGACTTTTCTTTGTGCTGTGGTAGATAGTGTAGTTATCCTGATTGAGACTGTGATAACACGACCCGTAGGACCATGATCTTGCATGTTGTTTAGGTAGAAATTCTTGACTGTGATTGTTGGGGGTTTGACCTAGAGGGAGTGTGATTGACTTTAAATTTCGAGGACGAAATTTTCTAAGGAGGATAGGCTTGTCACTACCCCATTTCCAGAGCCGGATATTTTTATTTTTATTTTTATTTGGTTAATTGTGTATTATTTATAATTAATTGTATTTATATTTAATTAGTGGTTGTATTATTATTTTTATTGATTATTTTAGGGTTTTGGCTAGCCTGGACCCATGTCAGACCCTAGTGGACCCATGTCCGACCCAACCCACACCCTTGTGAAACTTATTTTTGGGTTTAGAATATTTATTATATTTTTAGTGGGTTAGTTGGAGAGATTTGGAGTTAGTTTGAGTGCTTTTGGAGCCCGAAACCCAAATTCCAAGTTGCATCCTAAAGGGGAAGGGCATTTTGGTCTTTTGGACAAGTTGTAAACATATTTCTTGTGTGAGACCCGACCCCTCTCCCCATTTCCAGCGTACAAACAACAGCCCCTCTTCTTCTTCTTCTTCTTCACTTCTTCTTCTTCTCCACTACTTCTTCTTCTTCCTTTCTCCTTCCCAAGTAAGTTTTCTCCTTTTTTCTCCTCTTTCTTCTTCTATTTTTACCTTGTATGAACCCTAACCCTACATTTTTCCCTAACCTAGGTGAATAGAGCTTAGATTTGGTGTTAGAGCTTAGATTGGGAGCTTGGAAGCTAGTTGTGGTGGATTTGGAGCTTTTTGGAGACTTTGGCTTGGGATTCCAACTCCAAAGAGGTAAACCCTAATTTCCCCCCTTATAATTACTCTTATATAGTATAATTAATAGTTTAGAACCTTCCTAGACCTTAGAGCTACCCGTGGGAGGAAGTTGAAACAAGTTTGGTTGGGTTTGGAGACTTTAACATTAGATTTTGTGTCAATTTCGGGTGGAATCCGAAATTGGCCCAATTTTGGGTGATGCCCTAGGTTAGACGGACCTAGGTAGACGTTGTCGGGTGTCTTGAGGGTTAGTGCGTGTCTCCGTTCGGACACGTGAAGTCGTGTCGTAGAGAAACAGGCGTTTCGGACATTTTTGGGGTTTTCGTCGTCGCCGATTCTAAGTGCGTGCGCATTTTCGTCACGGGCCTAGAATCGACGGGGTAGTATTTTTTCTAGGATCTAGACATCGTTTAGAACCCGTGGGTAAATTTTTGGCCGATTCCGAGTTGGTTTGGTGTGCGTTTCAGGAGATTTTCCGAACCGCACACCGCGTGTTCGTCGAAATGACCGAACGGCAATTTCGACTTGGTTTCCTAGTTTCGGGCTTGTGTGCGCATTGGGTTAGCTTCGGAGAGTGTGTGCAGAATTCTTGGGTTATATTTTATATATATTTATGTGTTTGTGCGTGTAGGAGTCGTTAGGCGCGTGTTGGTGGAGTGTTGTGTGCGTTGTTGTATGTTGGGTGTGTTGTGTTTATATATATATATATATATATATATATATATATATGTGTGTGTGTGTGTGTGTGTGTGTGTGTGTGTGTGTGTGTTTGTATATATATATATTTGTATATGTGTTTATATATATGTTTATGTGTGTGTTAGTATGTGTGAGAGTGTGTGTGTGAGGGTGTGTGAGCGTGTGTGTGTGAGGGTGAGCGTGTGTGTGAGTGTGTGGTTATATATATATATATATATATATATATATATATATATATATATATATATATATATATATATATATATATATAGGTATATTTATATATGTATGAGTGTGTGTGTGTATATATATGTATGTGTGTTTATATACATATGTGAGTGCGTGTTAGTGAGTGTTTGTGTGAGTATGTGTTGGTGTTAGTGTATGTGCAGGTGAGTGTGTGTGAGTGTGAGTGTGAGTGAGTGTTTGTGTATATATATATATATATATATATATATATATATATATATATATATATATATATATATATATATGAGTTTGTGTGTGTGTGTATATATGTATGTATATATATATGTGTGTTTGTATTTATATATATATGTGTGTGTACCTATATGTATTAGTGTACGTGTGTGTGTATATATATATATATAGTTGTGTCTATATATATATATATATGTAGGTATGTTAGTGTGTGTATATATATATATATATATATATGTATATATATGTGTGTATATATATGTGTGTGTGGTCGTGTGTTTGTGTGTTTGTATGTGCATTTGTGTGTGTGTGGCGTGGCAGCGAAGCGCACAGCCACTGCAGCAGCCAGCAGAGCGAGGCAGCGCCGCGGCAGCAGCTCGCTCGAGTGGCAGCACGCCGCGGCAGCACGCCGCGGCAGCATCAGCATCAGCATCAGCTGCAGGCGCAGCACGCCGCGGCAGCAGCGGCAGCACGCCTCGGCAGCAGCAGCAGCAGTGTGCGGGCGCAGCAGCACCGCGGCAGCAGCGGCAGCAGCTCGCTGCAGCGCGGCCTGCAGCAGCAGCAGCAGCCGCCTCTAGCAGCGTTTGCGCGCTGCGTGACGAGGCTCTGGCGTAGCACAGCGAGAGGGAGAGAGGTATGTGTATATATATTTATCTAAATAGATACATAGATACTAGATAGTTAGATAGATAGATACTAGATAGTTAGATAGATAGTTAGTTAGATAGATACTAGATAGTTAGATAAATAGTTAGATAGATTGTTAAATAGATAAATAGATAGTTAGTTAGATTGATAAATAGTTAGATGGATACATAGATAGATAGATAGATAGATAGATAGATAGATATCTATATCTATATGTATAGATATATATACATATAGCTAGCTAGATGCATATATATAGCTATATATGTATATATGTAGGTATATGGGTATATATATATGTGTGTATGTGTGATGTATATATGTAGATACGTAGGTATATGCATATATGTATTAGATATATATTTTCTAGCCTAGATTAGTAACTAGGTATATATGTATACCCATAGATAGCTAACTAGAAGGGTAGTTAGAGGGGTATTGGGCGATATCTCAATACCTTGAGATATCCAAGGTATTGAGTTTCGAGCGGGGTTTTTGAGCAATTGCCTAGGTTTGAGTTTAGAGATAGGTTTTTATGTATATGTGTATATATTTACGCGTGCTAGCATAGGTTTTAGCGGGTTTAGACAGGATGTGTAGCATAGGGTGAGGTATCGGATACCGAGGGTATCCCGGTATCTCAAGGAGGCGAGTTTGAGGGTTTATTAGCTTAATGACCTAGTTTTGACCTAGAATTTTAGGGGAACCCTAGTTTGACCTAGAGCTGACCGTAGTTGACTCGGTTGACCACCAAGTCAATGTTTGACCTAGTTTTAACCTAGAGTTGACTTTTTGGACACATAGTTGACTTTTTGACCCAGATTTTGCCGGTTTGATCCGTTTGACCTAGAACGACCCTAGAAGCCTATTTTTAGTTATTTTATATCTGTTTAACTCATTAGAAACCTGTTTAATCTTACTTTTTACAATAGGTCCTTGCGATACCAGTTCGGATCACCAGTTGCTCAGGACGTCAGGCGAGTACATTCTCTGATAGTTTCCATTATCTGATGATTATTATGATTCAGCTTCTAGTATAGTATCATCTGATTTTTTCTGGTACAATACGGGACACGGACTGGTATTTCTGGATTCATTTACTTGCGACACGTATTTTTCATGTTTCTGGCCTCTATTCTGGAATCACTACTGGCATCACCTACAGGCATCACTCATGTTTCAGGCTGGACTCATCTTGATTTACGTGTCGGGTCTTGGATTCACTTGTATTAGTCGGGGCGGGGAAATACTCGAGTAGACATGTAAACATTCCCATCTGGAATCATTAGGAATCACTCCCTCTGGTCTAATCTGGAATGATAGTAGCCGCGCACCCAGTGCGCGGTGAGCCGTACTTACCCCTAGCCGTTTACATGTCGAAACAAGTATTTCAAAGACACCGAGTTCATTCTTTATAGTTTGGACTCTCTTGTATTTCTTGCTGGTCTCACTTACATGTTTTTGGACTTGACTCACTACATGTATTTCATGCTGGACTCACTACACGTTCATGTGCACGGACTTGATCTTAGCTTAGATTGCTTGTATCTTGTAGTTATTACTATCTTGCTTCTGATATTCATGCATCTTTACCTTTATGCACCAGTGATACATGCATATTTCCTTGTTCATACTTTATTTCCTTTACCTTGCTACTTGCTATAACTGTTTTATAGTTTTTATCATTTAAATGGAACTGCTGTTAGAGATATACTTGCTCCAGTCCTGACTGGACATATTTTTTTCTAGAGTATCCGGAGGATTGGTGTCCGACGTTTTATGGACCTGATCCTGTCGATGGTGCAGACAGGGACCCTCTAGTTTAGGAGTGATTTTTGGGTTGGTAGCCTAGATCACTAGGACCTTGTTATTATTTTTATTAGCTTTTAGCACCGAATTTGTCTCCGATTTTGGATTGAGGCCTTGTATTATATTTGATTTTGGATGATGTATTATTATTATTGATGTTGTAGTTGTTGTAGTAGTTGTTGTTGGTTAGACTTTATAGTTGTTAGACTTCTTTGTTATCTTATCGTGCTTAGATTCGTGATTGAGTACATTGTGATTATCATTATGATATTGCTCCTCCGTTTGGAGTTGAGATCTATATACATTGATTACGTGAGATTGTTATCTAGATAGTCGACCTAGATAGTGTTCTACCGCCGATGCTGCGGCATAGGCTGGACGTGCCCACGACTCATGCCCGATTTTTTGGGTACGGGTCGTGACAATACTTGACTGTGGTTTGGACATTAATGATATAGGATGGCCCCAAAATCTGTATCTCCCTTCATAGAAAGTAGCCCACACAAGAGACACTACATGTAGGATCCTTTTGTGGCACAAAAATTCGGTCTATTGATGTTAGTATGACATTAGTGTAACAAACGTAGATTATGTGTTAGATATTTAGATATTTTATATATATGATTTATTTTTTGTTATTTTTGTCACGCCCCAGTCCCAAAATACCGACGGGACCGGACACGCGGCAATGGCCAGCAGTACGCACCGATGGACAAACCCAATTTAATGGATCCATCAGGGCATACTTAAGCTGTAAAATAACAAGTCTACGACAATCATGGCACAACTAATCTCATCCACACAAGGTATAAAATATGATCCACAGAGTAAGTAAAGAAATGTAAATCATCCATCAGTCTCAACAAAGTACTTCGGGGACCAACCCGATAAATATCTAATACATTGGTTCAACAGAACATAAAGTAAATGACTGAAATAAATAATAAATACTGAGCATGAAAGATGGATGCTCAGGAGAAGTCCTCGGCTAACACCTCATCCTCGGATGGTGGTACAGCTCCTGGATCAGCTCCTGCTCCGGTTCCGTATATCTCGGGGTAGATCTCGTCCTCAAATCCTGGGGACATAATCCGGATCCAGGTCCTCAGGGAAAATAGTAAGGTACAAGAAAGCTCAAGCCAAAATAAATGCAGTGCAGAAAATAAATAGAATAAGTAGGGCAAGTAAGTAACCATCTAAGTGAAAATGCAAGTGAGAGCAGCACGAGTACTCAGGCTGTGCCACTACAAGCTCTGTGTCGGGGAGCCGGTAGTGGTAATAACCGGTAGTGGGTCTAGCTCTGCTCCGAGAGTCTACGACCTCTCAATAATAGTGGATGTATATATATATGGAACAGCCTATAGCCTGTGTGTCTCTCCCCACCCAATGTAACCACGCATATCATGACCACAACGTCTCATGTCCATGTCAAGCGGGATCATAGCTAATACAACCAGTCATACTATATTTTATGTATATAATGTCCATGTCCTGTATCCTATACAGAATCACCACGAATATCTCGAGAAGATCCTGTCTCATGAATAGTGTCAAGTGTCCTGGGTCATAGTGTACTTGGTAAGACAAGTACGAGAAAATAAAGTGTCACGTATGTCCATCTCTAGATGACAGTACCCAACACCGTGTACAGTGTTGGCACCCGACTGATAATCGGACACTAAGTACGTCACACGGTCCTAGGTTAAGCATGCACAGCAATATAATGAAGCAAAGAAAAATATATATAAAGACTGCAAAGTTTGGCAAGGTACACTTGCCTGATGTCCGAATACCAACAACTGTCCCTGTATCAGTGGATCCGGTAGGTACTACTCCAAAAGCTATAACAAACATCACCAACCATCTCAGAAGATGTCAAACTGCTAGAATTGCCAGTCCTTACGTCCAATTTGGACACAGGGGCAAAAAGGTCATTTTCGGGCCAAAGCGGGGTCCACATGTGGGCCACTTTGCACCGAAAAGCGGGTCAGGGTCGAAGGTCTCCAAATTCTGCAAATTCAGTGTCTACAAGTCAGGAACGACGATACGGACCCAACGGAACTTCCAGAATTGGATTCCGATGAGCCGATCACAAAATCGCCCGTCAAGTGGAGCCTAGGGGCCCATGATACGCGATTTTGTCCATGTTCTCAGAATCGAACCAAACTTGGGTCACAGGACCAGCGTATTGCTACGAGTCCGATGGCACAAGTTTCATCTCGATCCGACTTGTGTACACGAAGTTACAGCGTGTTCCAGAAGGGTCGGATACTGGGTATCGTCGGCGGATACGCGTTGATTCCGGGGTGCACGCACCTCCGAATCGACTTCTGCGAAATCCCACACGACCGTATCATCGACGCGCACGGTTCTTTAAAGACCGCGTGCGACCAAGTCGTCCCGTTTGATGGGGCGCACTCAGTTCCGGGGTAAAACAGGGCATTATTTTCCTATTTTTGGATCGCGGTGTACGATCACCACAGGACGCGATGCACCGAGCGAGTTGCACGGGCACCGAGTGGGTTATACAATCTACGCATAGCAACTGACGAAATTGAAAATAGAGTTACGATGAGGGAGAAATCGGTACCTGTACAGGGCTCCGTGAATCTGAATTTTCACGTGTGTCCGTGAGTACGGTTCGTTGTGCGGCTCGACTGTCCTGACGGAGTCGCTGCTATCAGTGGTCGCCGGCGTCGGGTTCCCTAGCGGCGGGTCGAGGGCCGAGGAAGGCCGGGGTCGTGTTCGACTCGACAGCCGGGGGGGGGGTCGATGGGCTTCACGGCTGTGCGGAGGGTCAAGTGATGGAGACTCGGCTGAACCGGCGACAGCGGGTCGGCACCGGGGGTCGGCGGCAGCGGTCGGGCACCGGGGTCAGCGGCAGCAGTCGCGCTCAGGGGTCGGCGGCAGCGGTCGCGCGCAGGGGGTCAGCGGCAGCGGTCGGGCACCGGGGATAGGCGGCAGCGGTCGGGCGCAAGGGTCGGCGGTGTTGATGGAAGAGAGGGGTGGCGGCACGGATCCCTAAGCCAACCCAAATAGCCGTAACAGTGCACAGTTAGGGTTCCTAATGGGTTCGGACCCGGGTCGGGTTGGCTCGGATCCGACCCGACCCACTAGGCTGGGTTTGGCCTGGTTTGGTTCAGTCGGGTTTGGTTTAAACAGGGTTGTTTGGTTTAATTAATCCAATAGCTTTTAAGGCTTTAAACGCGTTCCCGGAGTCCAATAAATTCACCGAAAAATACCACATATCCGGTTTTCCACTTTACACCACAAAATATTATTTCCATAATATTTTAACACCAGTTAGCCACAATTAAAATTCTTTAATTCACAATCACCTTCATTTTAAATTCTAGAAAAATACCGAAAAATTTGGGAAAATATATTAAAATTTATTCTGGAAATTAGGGTATTTACAATCTTTCCTCCTTAAAAGGATTGCGTCCTCGCAATCAAAGAATAAGCTACTAAAGAATGAATTGTTGAAATACAAGGTTGCTTAGTTTACAACTGCCTCCTCAAACAGGTGGAGGTAACGCTGGCGCATACTATCTTCTCGTTCCCAAGTTGATTCTCCAGGGGAATGATGTTTCCATGCTACTCGGACCAGTCTGATTGTCTGTCCCCGCAATGTCTTCTCACTGACGTCGAGAATGCCAACTGGTTGTTCTTCATATCTCAAGCTTGGGCCCACTGCGATCTCTGAATGATCGACTACATGACTTGGGTCGGTCACGTACCTGCGCAGCTGTGAGACGTGGAATACGTCATGCACTCCTTCTAAGGATGGAGGTAATGCAAGATGATACGCCACCTCACCAACGCGTTCTAGAATGTCAAATGGCCCAATATACCTTGGGCTCAACTTGCCTCTGCTCCCGAATCTGATAGTACCCCGAGTGGTCAAAATTCTCAAGAACACGTGCTCTCCTTCTTTAAACTCCAGGGGACGTCTGTGCGTATCTGCCCAATGCTTCTGTCTGTCTTGAGCTGCTCGAAGATGATTCTGAATCTGTTTCACCCTTTCCACTGTCTGAGTTACCAATTCTGGACCCAGTATTTGACGTTCACCAACGTCACTCCAACATATTGGCGATCTGCATTTCCTTTCGTATAAAGTTTCAAATGGTGCCATCTGAATGCTGGCCTGAAAACTGTTGTTGTAGGAGAACTCCACTAAGTGCAAATGATCTTCCTAAGATCCTCCAAAGTCTAGCATACATGATCGTAACATGTCCTCCAAGATCCGAATGGTGCGCTCCGATTGGCCATCTGTCTGTGGGTGGTAAGCGGTGCTGAATTTGAGTCTGGTGCCCAGACTCACTTGTACGCTTCTCCAAAAATGAGAGGTAAATCTCGAATCTCGATCCGATACAATACTAACAGGCACTCCATGTAGTTTGACAATTTGTCGCATATACATGTCAGCTAGTATCTCTGTGGACTGTCCAACTCTAAATGGCAAGAAGTGTGCCGATTTAGTGAGTCTATCCACGATAACCCAAACTGCATCTCTTCCGCTGGGACTCCTTGGAAATTCTGTGACAAAATCCATCGTGATATGCTCCCACTTCCATTCCGGTATAGGAAGCGGCTGTAACATACCTGCGGTCCTCTGATGCTCGGCCTTTACTTGCTGACATACTAAATATTTGGCCACAAATCTTGCAATCTCCCTTTTCATTCCATGCCACCAGTAATACTGTCTCAAGTCTCGGTACATCTTGGTTCCTCCTGGGTGAACAGAGTATATAGAGCTATGTGCTTCCGTCATTAACTCCTGTCTCAGTTCTCCATTTGGAACATACAGGCAATTTCCGAACCTCAATGTCCCATCTTCGTGAATGCGAAGTCCTGTCTGTATACCTGCTTCTGTCCTCTCTTTGAGTCTTCAGAATCTAACATCGGTGGGCATTGCCTCTTTAATCTTCTCCACGAGTGATGACTGAATCTCAAGATTAGCCATTAAGCCATTCTGTCCTGGTAAGACAACCTCTATCTGCAGCTCCTGTAGATCTTTCAATAGCTCGGGCTACATCGTCAAGAAATAAGCCGTAGGCTTTCTGCTGAGCGCATCTGCAACAACATTTGCCTTTCCCGGATGATACTGCAGATCGATGTCAAAATATACCATCAATTCCAGCCAACGTCTCTGCCTCATGTTAATCTCCTTCTGAGTATATACGTACTTCAGACTTTTGTGATCTGTAAAGATGTCTACTTTCTCCCCGTAAAGGTAGTGCCTCCAAATCTTTAATGCAAATATAACTGCTGCCAACTCCAGATCATGTGTTGGGTAGTTCTTCTCGTGGACCTTTAACTGTCTCGATGCATAAGCAATGACTTTGCCGTGTTGCATTAAAACACATCCCAGTCCACTGCCTGATGCATCACTGTAAACAACAAATCCTCCTGAACCTGAAGGAAGAGTCAGGACAGGTGCTGTTGTTAATCTTCTCTTCAACTCTTCGAAGGCCTTCTGGCAGTCTTCGGTCCATACAAACTCCTGGTCTTTGCGTGTCAGCTTCGTCATCGGTTCTGCAATCCTCGAGAAATTTTCTACAAACCTTCGGTAATATCCCGCAAGTCCGAGAAAATTTCTCACCTCTGCAACTGATGTGGGTGTAGGCCAAGTCTCTATCGCCGCAACTTTCTCTGGATCCACGGAAAGTCCTTCTCCTGATATGATATGTCCCAAGAAAGGTACTTTGTCCATACAGAACTCACACTTACTGAGTTTGGCGTATAACTTCTCCTGTCTCAAGGTCTCTAACACGATCCTGAGATGTTCCTCGTGCTCCTCATGGCTCTTTGAATATATGAGGATATCATCATTGAACACCACCATGAATTTATCCAAGAACTGGTGAAAGACTCTGTTCATTAAGCTCATAAACACTGCTGGCGCATTGGTTAAACCAAACGGCATCACCAAGAACTCATAATGTCCATACTTGGTCCTGAAAGCTGTCTTCGGTATGTCTTCCTTCCTTACTTTGATCTGATGGTAGCCGGATCGAAGGTCAATCTTCGAGAATACCCTTGCACCACTCAATTGATCGAATAGGTCATCAATGCGTGGCAAGGGATACATGTTCTTGATGGTCACAGCATTTAGTGCCCTGTAATCAATGCACAACCGCATTGTTCCATCCTTCTTCGGCACAAATAATATGGGTGCACCCCAAGGTGAAATACTGGGCCGAATGAAACCCTTCTCCAGAAGATCATCCACCTGCTCTTTCAATTCTACTAACTCCTTGGGTGCTAGCCGATATATCGATGAAGTGATAGGCTCTGCTCCTGGAGTTAAGTTTATTGTGAATTCTATTTCTCGATCAGGTGGTAAACCTGGAAGATCATCGGAAAATACATCCACAAACTCAGATATGACTCTTGGGTAACCTGTCTCCTCTTCTACAGATAATACCCTAAGAGTAGGCTGAACTCCTTGCTCTACTGCTCCTCGAAGAAACTCGAATTCTGGATATCCAGGCGGTCTAAATATAACCCGCCCAAGTCGGCAATCAAGGGTCACATGATACTGACTTAACCAGTCCATACCAAGTACGATATCATAGTCAGGCATAGAAAAGATCAGAAATTGAGCTCGCATCTCCCGGCCACAAACTACTACAGAACATGATCTACAGACGTCACTAACCGGAATAATTCTACCTCCCGTAAGAATTCTCTTCATCTTCGGAAGGGGTGCGGTAGCTACTCTATAGGTGGCAACAAAACTAGCTGCTATAAATAAATGCGATGCTCCAGAATCAAATAATGCTACAGCTGGTAATGAAGCTACTAAAATAGTACCTGCGATGACCTCGCCTGCTGTAGCCTCCTGCTCAACAGCTAGGGTGAATGCCTGGCCTCGACCTTGAGCTGGTCCTCTCTGCTGCTGCTGTTGCTGAAATAGGGCTGCCTGCGGTGCCAGTGGTGGTCTCTGCTGGTAGCCTCCTGTAGCTGGTGGTCTGACTCCTCCAGCTCCTGTCTGCTGTGCTCCTACTGCTCCTGTAGCTGGTCGTGGTGCAGGTAAAGCTAGTCTCTGTGCTCCGTCTCTGCGTTCAGAACAGTCCCTAGAAAAGTGCTGGTTGGATCCGCAGCTCAGACATAGTCCCAACTTACGTCTGCATTCCTTCTCAATGTGTCCTACTTTGCCGCAGTGGTGACAAGTAGGAAGAGGTCTGTCCCTGTGTGCTGCTCTCTCTGGTATACTCCTCTGGAATCTTTTCGCAGAATCTCCTGGTGCTGTCTTGGATGGTGCGGATGGGTTTGGCCTCTTCAGATTCGATTCCCTTCTAGTGACGCGCTCCATGCGTCGTGCTGCTGCAAGGACCTCAGTATAAGATGTAGGTGCGACTGAGCCAATTAATCTCTGAAGCTCGAACTTCAGTCCATCAAAGAACTTTTCAGCTTTTTTTTCCTCTGTCGAGATCAATGTCGGAGCGAAGCGACTTAGGCGTATAAACTCCGCGTTGTATTCCTCCACTGTCATACTGCCTTGGATGAGGCGGTTGAACTTGTCTCTGAGCTCTGATCGTGCAACTGCCGGAATGTACATCTCTTGGAAGAGTCTGGCAAACTCTTCCCAAGTGACTCGGTCCTGTCCGAGCCTCCTCTCTTCTGCTAGCCACCAGTGATGCGCATTATTGGTTAACTGCATTCTGACTGCAGTCATCCACTTCTCTCTCGGAAGTTCAGCGGCTTCCAACTGATGCTGGATGTTAGTGAGCCATTCATGAACTTCTGTTGGCCCTTCTTTGCCAGAAAATGTACGAGGCTTGAGATGACGGAAATCGGTGATAGATCCCGTCGTCGTTCGCCTCGTTGGTGGATTTGCCTGCTCCAATGCGGACACCAGGCTGGTCCTCAGATACTCTGCCTCCTGGCGATGGGTCTCTTGCTGAATCTGCTGCTGGGCCTGCATCATGGCATACATCATCTGGAACATCTGTTGCCCGTCCATGGCTTGTCCGGGCGGGAAAACTGGCATCTGGGGAGTGAACTGTGGTGGAGGTGGGATGTCATCTCTCCGGAACCTTGGATTAGGCTGACCGGTTTGATCGCTCTGCGATGCTTGTCCTCCATTCCCTGGGGTCACTCCGTCTATATAAGTAACCACAGCGTCGCGTGGCGTGTCCATAGGAATCTCATCTCCGTTCCTGGGATCCATTTCTCTGCAATAAAAAGATAAACTGTAAGAACGCTCAGAGGATTCAAACATGATGCAAATCAAGTGACCATTTCGAGTTCGGTATTGAGTTCAATAAGAGGTTAAATGATGGATGAGATCCTATAACTTATCCTATTCTTAGGGCAGGCTGGTTCGGTCCCTAAGTTAAAACCGAACAATTTAGTCGTAGACCTGCATGGGCCACCATAAAAACCATGTCACGCCCCAGTCCAAAATATCGACGGGACCGGACACGCGGCAATGGCCAGCAGTACGCACCGATGGACAAACCCAATTTAATGGATCCATCAGGGCATACTTAAGCTGTAAAATAACAAGTCTACGACAATCATGGCACAACTAATCTCATCCACATAAGGTATAAAATATGATCCACAGAGTAAGTAAAGAAATGTAAATTATCCATCAGTCTCAACAAAGTACTTCGGGGACCAACCCGATAAATATCTAATACATTGGTTCAACAGAATAGAAAGTAAATGACTGAAATAAATAATAAATACTGAGCATGAAACATGGATGCTCAGGAGAAGTCCTCGGCTAACACCTCGTCCTCGGATGGCGGTACAGCTCCTGGATCAGCTCCTGCTCCGGTCCCGTATATCTCGGGGTAGATCTCGTCCTCAAATCCTGGGGACATAATCCGGATCCAGGTCCTCAGGGGACATAGCAAGGTACAAGAAAGCTCAAGCCAAAATAAATGCAGTGCAAAAAATAAATAGAATAAGTAGGGCAAGTAAGTAACCATCTAAGTGAAAATGCAAGTGAGAGCAGCACGAGTACTCAGGCTGTGCCACTACAAGCTCTGTGTCGGGGAGCCGGTAGTGGTAATAACCGGTAGTGGGTCTAGCTCTGCTCCGAGAGTCTACGACCTCTCAATAATAGTGGATGTATATATATATGGAACAGCCTGTAGCCTGTGTGTCTCTCCCCACCCAATGTAACCACGCATATCATGACCACAACGTCTCATATCCATGTCAAGCGGGATCATAGCTAATACGACCAGTCATACTATATTTTATGTATATAATGTCCATGTCCTGTATCCTATACAGAATCACCACGAATATCTCGAGAAGATCCTGTCTCATGAATAGTGTCAAGTGTCCTGGGTTATAGTGTACTTGGTAAGACTAGTACGAGAAAATAAAGTGTCACGTATGTCCATCTCTAGATGACAGTACCCAACACCGCGTACAGTGTTGGCACCCGACTGATAATTGGACGCTAAGTACTTCACACGTCCTAGGTTAAGCATGCACATCAATATAATGAAGCAAGGAAAAATATATATAAAGACTGCAAAGTTTGGCAAGGTACACTTGCCTGATGTCCGAATACCAACAACTGTCCCTGTATCAGTGGATCCGGTAGGTACTACTCCAAAAGCTGTAACAAACATCACCAACCATCTCAGAAGATGTCAAACTGCTAGAATTGCCAGTCCTTGCGTCCAATTTGGACACAGGGGCAAAAAGGTCATTTTCGGGCCAAAGCGGGGTCCACATGTAGGCCACTTTGCACCGAAAAGTGGGTCAGGGTCGAAGGTCTCCAAATTCCGCAAACTCAATGTCTACAAGTCAGGAACGACGATACGGACCCAACGGAACTTCCAGAATTGGATTCCGATGAGCCGATCACAAAATCGCCCGTCAAGTGGAGCCTAGGGGCCCATGATACGCGATTTTGTCCATGTTCTCAGAATCGAACCAAACTTGGGTCACAGGACCAGCGTATTGCTACGAGTCCGATGGCACAAGTTTCGTCTCGATCCGACTTGTGTACATGAAGTTACAGAGTATTCCAGAAGAGTCGGATACGGGGTGTCGTCGGCGGATACGCGTTGATTCCGGGGTGCACGCACCTCCGAATTGACTTCTGCGAAATCCCACACGACCGTATCATCGACGCGCACGGTTCTGTAAAGACCGCGTGCGACCAAGTCATCCCGTTTGACGGGGCGCATTCAGTTCCGGGGTAAAATAGGGCGTTATTTTCCTGTTTTTGGATCGCGGTGTATGATCACCACAGGACGCGATGCACCGAGCGAGTTGCGCGTGCACCGAGTGGGTTATACAGTCTACGCATAGCAACTGACGGAATTGAAAACGGAGTTACGATGAGGGAGAAATCGGTACCTGTACAGGGCTCCGTGAATCTGAATTTTCACGTGTGTCCGTGACTACGGTTCGTTGTGCGGCTCGACTGTCCTGACGGAGTCGCTGCTATCAGTGGTCGCCGGCGTCGGGTTCCCTAGCGGCGGGTCGAGGGCCGAGGAAGGCCGGGGTCGTGTTCGACTCGACATCCGGGGTGGGGGTCGATGGGCTTCACGGCTGTGCGGAGGATCCGACCCGACCCACTAGGCTGGGTTTGGCCTGGTTTGGTTCATTCGGGTTTGGTTTAAACAGGGTTGTTTGGTTTAATTAATCCAATAGCTTTTAAGGCTTTAAACGCGTTCCCGGAGTCCAATAAATTTACCGAAAAATACCACATGTCCGGTTTTCTACTTTACGCCACAAAATATTATTTCCATAATATTTTAACACCAGTTAGCCACAATTAAAATTCTTTAATTCACAATCACCTTCGTTTTAAATTCTAGAAAAATACCAAAAAATTCGGGAAAATATATTAAAATTTATTCCGGAATTAGGGTGTTTACAATTTTCCAACCCTAACTTCCTACAATTAGCACCACATAATTTTTCGTGCCAAGTTAGACATTTTTTTCTTTTTGTAAGATGTGCATATTATTTACTATGACCCTATTTTGTGGATAACCATTAAATTAATTACTTAGTTAATTAGATAATACAGTTATTTGATTTATATAACTAGATAAATATTTAATTATTAATTATAAAATATTTTGGGTGTAGTATTTTATTAAAACCTTACAAGGTAATTTTTTATTTTGTGTGCAAATATTCTTTTTGGATTATTCCTCATATATATATGTAAATATATATGTTAATAAATATATGATAATAATAATAATAATAATAATAATAATAATAATAATAATAGTAATAATAATAATAATAATAAGAAAAATAATAATAATAATAATAATAATAATAATAGAAAACAAAACAAAAAGAAAAGAAAAGAAAAGAAACAAAAAAGAAACAAAAACTAATTAACCCTAATATAAAAACCCCAACAAAAACCCCATCCCACCTAACTACCCCAGCAACACCCAGAAACCTCTCCACGCGGCCTCTCTCTCTCTCTCCCTCTTCCCCCTCTCTCTCTCTCTCTCTCTCTCTCTCTCTATATATATATATATATATATATATATATATATATATATATATATATATATAACTCAACCCTAACCCTAACCCTAGCCCTAGCCCGACGACTGCGCCGTCGCTCCCCCGCTGACCGCCGCCGCAGCCCGGCCGACCGCCGCCGTCCGTCGCAGCGCGCGTGCACGGTAATGCAGTCCGAGCCCATATTCAAGGTGACATATCTCTCTCATCTCTCGTCCTTTTCTCGAACGTTTTGTCCGTGTACGTTCACAACCTAACCCTCTAGGATTTTCATTCAAGCGAAAATAGTTTTCGTGCCTTAGATTGGTCGAAAATTCGACCAGAAAATGGCCGAAAAACTGACCAAAAATAGTCTAGAAACTTCAACCCGAACCCCCATGTTCACACCCAATTTGCCATCAACCTGTTTAATATTTTCAAAAACTAATTGAAGAATTTTCTTCTCTATATAACCAAAAATTTAACTGTTCTTTTACTTTTTATTAATTTATTTTAATTGTTAAATTATTCGACATCCAAAACGACCAAAAACTTAATTTATTAAAACTGAAATTTTGTGATACGGAGTGCGCTCCGCCAAACGGGACCGCCTCATCGCATACCAATTGCACCTAAAGGCGCGTATGGTATGTCCTGACGTGTGGGCTTTCGCGAAAACTGATTCGGAAGTGTGTGCACATCGGAATCAATCCGTATCCGTAAAAAGTCTCTGTATCGCAACTTTTGCAAAATATCACCCCTTTGTTTACGCTCGTCGGAATGTGACAAAACTTGCGCCATTTGATTCGTGGTATCACGCTGGTCCTGTGACCCAAGTTTCACATGATTCTGAGATAGTTGACTAAGCCGCCTATTTGTGGCCCCCACAGTTGACTTTAAGGGCGAATTTGGAGCTTGCTACACTTATTAGCTACATTAGCTACATTAGCTACATTTTTTAGCTGCATGTTTTTAGCTACATATTTTTGGTCGCTTCGCTTCGTCGCGAGCCTCCGGTCCGGTGATTGGCTCACCGAAATCCAAAATTGGATATACCATTAAGTTCGTATCGACGTTTAGAATTTGTTTGACCTATAATTTATCTTATTTAAAGGCATTTACCTCTAGCACACTTTTCGGTGCAAAGTGGGCCACATGTGGACCCTGCTTTGATCCAAAATTATCGTTTTTCTCCTGTGTCCAAATTGGACGAAAGGGTAGTATTTTCTAGCTATTTTGCTTATTCTGGGAACATTGGTGATATTTATTTCAGCATCCGGAGGCGTTCATTCTGATGGCATGGTTTCTGATCCCTTTATGCTTGACGTATGGACGCTTACACTTTGCAGCTTTCTTGCCAGGCAAGGTACCTTGCAAAATTGCTTATAGTACTTTGCATGCTTATCATATTTTTATATATTCATTATATATGTGTTTTTTTCAGTCATAATTATATACTATATATGTTGACACATACTTTACACATAGTATCATGGGAGGGGAGGACAATCAGTAGGCGTATGGGCTATAGCCACTCTGGTAAACCGTAGTAACTAGCACGTACTATGGGAGTTATGTCGCGATGGTCGCTACCCTCATGGTATATCGGCTGATGGTGTTACGATGGTCGCTACCCTCGCGGTATGACGGCTGATGATGTTCATGAACGTGTGTGTGAGTTGTGAGATTAGATAGAGTAGCCTACCCATGCCCATACTTCAAAAAGTTGTCCTCATTATGCATATTCATATAGATTATCTAGTACAACATACTTATATATTTTTTGTCTATTATGCATGTTTTACTGTATTCAATTGGCATGCTTCTATGTATCTTGTTACATCCCTCTGAGGACCTGGTCCCTTTCTAGGTGTAGACGATTATGACTATTCACAGGAGCACGGATCAGGATTTGTTACTTATCTCTCTTTCGAGGAGGTCTTCTCTCCGACCTCATTATTTATTAGATGTACTTATGTGGTTTCTCTTATATTCTAGTTGGTAGTGGATTTGTCTCCACCCAACTACTTGTTCTTATCAAGCATTTTATACTTGATTCAGTTATATAGTTGATTGGTTATTTGATTCTGTGGATGAGATCTAGTTATGCCCTGTGACTTGTGATAATATATATATCACATGTAAGTTAACATTCATATTACAGCGTACATGTAAACCCCCTGATTTTTCAAGAATTTTTAAATTTTGATTTTTCATAATTTTCTGAAATTTTCTGGGATTTTTCTGTAATTAAAATCAGGTTTCTAATTATTAAATAATTTTTAAATGATTTTAAAATATATTAAAATATTATGAAAATAATATTTTTTGGTGTAAAATGAAAAACTGGACTTAGGGTAATTTTCTGGAAATTTATTGGGCCCCGGACCTATTTTTAAACACCTGAAAACTAATTATTTAATTAATTATATATTATTTATTTATTTAATTATTTAACCTAAGCCCAACCCAAGCCCACTGGGCCCAGCCCACCGGGCCCAGCCCCAACTGAGCCCGGCCCATCCCCTGGCCTAGCGGGTCGGGCGGGTCGGCCAGACCCGAACCCGCCGCCCGACCCGACCCGACCAGGCTCCTCACCCGCACCCCCACGACCCGCCCTAGCCCGCGTCTCCCGCCGCTCCGCCCGGCCACGACGCCGGCGGCTCCGCTCCGCTCCGCTCCGCCCGGCCACGTAGCCCCCGACCTCCGCCTCCCTCGGCCTCCCCGACCTCCTCCTCCACCTATAAATAACCCTCCCATCTCCCCTCCGGCCGCCACGAACCGCCACCGCCACCTAGCCGCTCCGCCCGACGCCGCCGTGCCCAGCCCCGCGTCCCCAGCCGCCTCTCCTCCCCTCGCCAGAGCTCCGCCGCTGCCTCGCCGAGCCTCGCCAGTGCGCCACCGCCTCCGCCCGCACAGCCTCCTCCCTCTTCCCTCCACCGCCTCCTCCTTCTTCCCCAGCTCCGGCCTCCCCCCCCCGCGAGCAGCAGCAGCCAACGACAGCGCCGCCGTGCCGCCTCCGCGCCACCAGCCGCTTGCGCGCCGCCGCATGCCTCGCCGCCCCAGCCCCGGCCAGCCTCTCCCCGCCTCAGCGCTGCCCAGCTCCGGCGAGGAAACCCTAACCCTAGATCTCTCTCGTGTCCGACACGTGTCGGACACGGAATTTTCGGGTTTTTCGGACCCCGTTCAGGTACGCGTATCTCCTTGCTCGTTTACCCGTTTTCGATTCCGTTAGTTGTATCGCGAATCCTGCGTGACCCTCTCGGTGGCCGTGCAACCCGCTCGGTGCATCGCGTCCTGTGGCGATCGTGAACCGCGATCCAAAAACAGGAAAAAAATAACGCCCTGATTCACCCCGGAACTGGGTACGCCCCGCCAAACGGGACAACTTGGTCGCGTTCGGTCTTCACAGATACGTGTGCGTCGTTGATACGGACGTGCGAGATTTCGCAAAAGTTGATTCGGATGTGCGTGCACACAGAAATCAACGCGTATCCGCGGACACCGTCCCGTATCCGTCTTTTCTGAATCGTGTTCTAACTTTGTGTACACACACCGGAATGAAACGAAACTTGCGCCATCGGACTCGTAGCGATACGCTGGTCCTGTGACCCAAGTTTGGTTCGATTCTGAGAACGTTGACGAAATCGCGTGTCGTGGGTCCCACAGGCCCCACTCGACTAGCGATTTTGTGATCGGCTCATCGGAATCCAATTCTGGAAGTTCCGTTGGGTTCGTATCATCATTCCTTACCTGTTGACACTAAGTTTGGCAAATTTGGAGACCTTTGACCCTGACACATTTTTCGGTGCAAAGCGGGCCCACATGTGGACCCCGTTTAGACCCGAAATTGTCGTTTTTGCCCTTGTCTCCAAATTGGACTCAAGGACAGGCGTTTTTAGCTGATTGATATTTTCTGGATCTGATGGTGATGTTTGTTTCAGTAACCTGAGTACCGCCTGCAAATCCAGCTGAAGTCAGAGCTACAGTTGGAGCCAGAACCACAGGCAAGTGTACCTTGCCAAACTTGCAGCTTTGCTACTTATTTCCTTGACTTAGTTATACATCAGTGGGAAAGTATACCTTACCAAATTATAGTTCTTGTTGCATATTTCCTTGCTTTACTTATATTGCTGTGCATGCTTGACCTAGGACCGAGTGACTTACTTAGCGTCCGATTATTAGTCGGGTGCCAACACCGTACGCGATGTTGTGTAATGTCATCTAGACATGGATAGTGAGACCCGATATCTCTCGTACTTGTCTTATCAAGTACATCATAACCCAGGACACTTGACACTATTCATGAGACATAATCTTTCTGAGGTATTCATGGTGATTCTGTGTAGGTTACATAGGCCTGACATATACAGTTTACATGCTTAGTTTATATCCTGACTTGTTGCATTAGCTTTGATCCTGCGTGTCATGGACATGAGACGTGAGATTTTATTGGGTGGGGAGAGTATTACCATAACAAAGGCTGATTATATTATATATATTGACATCTGGATGTGTCTTAGTCTCTGACACAGAGCTATGGCACCAGTTCTGGCCCTTCGAGAAAATACTGCTATGGGTTTCTCCGACACTGATCCTGTAGTAGCCTCAGCCTGAGTATGACTAAAACTCTCAACTTGCATATCACTTAGCTGGTTATATAGTTTACCCTATGGTTTCATTTATTGCTGCACTGCATTTATTTTGGCTTGTATTTTATGTACCTTGTTATGTCCCCTGAGGACCTGGAATGGACTATGTCCCCAGGTATAGCCGAAGAGATCTACCCCAAGGTGTATGGAACAGGAGCACTTCTCGGAACAGAACAGGAACCTGAGGACGAGATCGTGGCAGAAGACTTCTCCTGATTACCGGCTTCATATACTCAGTATTTCTATTTCCAGTTGATTTATTTCCTGTCTATTTGCATTCGATGTACCAGACATATTCTCGGATTATTCCCGAGACACTTATTTGAGATTGCTTATTTATTCTATTGCATTATTTTTGGCATTTAATCTGTGATTATCTATTGTGGATGAGATTAGTATAGACTGTGACTTATAATAATTGTTCTATTTCCTGTTAGACTACAGCTTAAGCATGCCCTGATGGATCCACTAAATTGGGTTGTCCATCGGTGCGTGCTGCTGGCCATTGCCACGTATCTAGTCCCTCGATATTTTGGGACTGGGGCGTGACAGTACATGTATATTATGGTATCTATATATTGGAGTTGCCATATACATACGGCTGACATGCTTACGTATTCCTAGTCCTACATATTTTTGGACTGGGACGTGACATATTTTTGTGGTGGCCCATGCAGGTCGAGAGCATATTGTCTCGGTTACGTTACTATACCGAGCAAGCCTGCACATAGGATTAGAATATAGGATCTCATCCACTTATTTAATCTCCTCCCTTGATTTTATTTTGCACTCTTATTTGGTAGCTTGTATTGCATCTTGTTTGATCATTTCACAACGTTAATCTTATCTTTTCTTTCGTGCTTGATAGGGGTTAGAAAGATGACTTGTACTAGGTATATACACTCTATTGTTCAATAACACTATTAGTTAAATTCTTGTAAGTTTGGTATTATGTCTCATAACCTAGTATCACATAGTCCTTTTGACCCATTAATGAAGTGTAATTGAATGACACCAACTATAGGCTTGCATAAGAAGATAGTGTTTATCCAGATTATAGAACTTAGAGACCCATACCCCCAATTTGGTCGACTATAGACTTAGACAAGAAGTTAGTATGACAACTGTAGAGGCACAACACCGATCTTCTTGGTGAACTTAAATTATTTTGTACCTTCCTTCATCATAATCTAGCATACTTATTTTTCTGGACTACCTCCGCTTATGCTGCTATTTTATAGCCTAGATTTTGCCAGCTTATTCTTTTATCAAGCTTGTTCATGACATATGTGTTATTGGGGACGCCTACTAATATATCGTCTAAATCAAAATCAGTGTATTACGGTCTGATCAACCTTAGTGCACTTGGTTCACTCTTCGCATAACTACTTTACGTGGATTAAGATATAGTTGACTTAGCTTGTTAGACGAATATACTTGCCCTCTAGACATGTTCGAGCATATCGTATCAGTTACATAACTGTACTGATATGAGCATGCGAATAGGAATTTACCAAAATAGGATCCCATCCGCAACTGCCCTTATAATTCTCTTTTTAAATTCTTTAATCGCCTTGAACCCTGTACTTGTATTCTATCACCTCCTCCTTGAATTTTTTTATTATTGTTTTTTCTTCTTCCCCTATTTCGAAATGACGAACGTTCGTGCTTGGTATAAGTTTGATACACGGAGAGTATTAGATATACCCCATAGGCCAATCACATTACTTGGTGACTATCTTTTGTAATTAAGGACATAAAATATGTAAAATATTTTGTGGATTAAATAACACGATTAAATAATTTGAGGATATTTTTCTTAAATATATAGCCTATGTGATAGATCGGTA
Source organism: Iris macrosiphon (assembly GCA_036927795.1). NCBI lineage: Eukaryota > Viridiplantae > Streptophyta > Magnoliopsida > Asparagales > Iridaceae > Iris > Iris macrosiphon. The sequence continues at coordinate 336,187,708 of JAYESA010000004.1, read as the reverse complement.
AATTCAAAGTTGGGTCGAAGTTACATTGTCAACTTGAGGTAAAAAAAATTTAGATTGTAATCAAGTAAGAATAGATTGAGAGATTTAAGTCATTTTAATTTTGAGAATTTTTTTAGAAGAATGATTTAGATGATAAAGATTTAACTTTAAAGATAAGAATGCATTATAGAATAAAATTTAAAATTTTGGTATTGCAGACCAAATATTTATCATTTGAACACATGATTTAAATTTTGAATATTGAAGATTGAATTAACGATTTAAATCTTGAGAAAAAAATAGAACTCTAAACATGAACATTGATGGATTGAATTTAAAATTTTACAATTTAATGATTTGAATTAAAAGTTGAAATTTTATTGTTGGATCACCTATTTGAAATGTTGATAATAGAAATTGAATTTAAAAATTTGAAGAGTACAAAATTTTTAAGTTAAAATATAGGAATAAGATTTGATTAGAATTGTTTAAAATTTAGAGGAAATTATGATACATAAAAATTGTGATATAAAATTTGATGTGGGTTATTTAAATCTTCAAGATGTCATATAGATTTGAATTAAATTTGGATGTTAATTATTTAAAAATCTAAAAGAGATTATGATAGGTTAAATTTTGATTTAAACATTAATTATTTTAATTTTGAAGAGATTGTGACAGATTTGAATAGATTTTGTCATTTAAATTTTTTAGAAGAGATTGCGATTGACTTACCTTATATATGAATGTGAAGAATTTAGAAAATCATGCCTTATTTTTAATTTTGAGGACAAAATCCTTTAAGTTTGGTAGATTGTAAACCCCCTCACCCAAAAAATAGGTATTTTGTGTGTATTTTGTATATTTTGTATTTGTTTTAGATTATTTTTTAAATCAATTAAAATTCAATAATTTTCTTAGGACACTTGACTGTGGTTTGGACATTAATGATATAGTATGGCCCCAAAATCTGTATCTTCCTTCGTAGGAAGTAGCCCACACAAGAGACACAACATGTAGGATCCTTTCGTGGCACAGAAATTTGGTCCCTTGATGTTAGTATGACATTAGTGTAAGAACCGTAGATTATGTGTTAAATATTTAGATGTTTTATATATATGATTTATTTGTGGTTATTTTCTAACCCTAACTTCCTACAATTAGCGTCCCATAATTTTCCGTATCAAGTTAGATATTTTTTCTTTTTGTAAGATGTGCATATTATTTACTATTACCCTATTTTATGGATAACCATTAAATTAATTACTTAGTTAATTAGATAATACAGTTATTTAATTTATATAACTAGATAAATATCTAATTATTAGTTATAAAATATTTTGTAAAATATTTTGGGTGTAGTATTTTATTAAAATCTTAAAAGGTAATTTTCTAGAATTTATTTTGTGTGCAAATATTCTTTTTGATTATTCCTCATATATATATGTAAATATATATGTTAATAAATATATGATTATAATAATAATAATAATATAATATTAATAATATTAATAATATTAATAGTAATAATAATAATAATAATAATAATAATAATAATAATAATAATAATAATAGAAAATAAAACAAAAACAAAAACAAAAACAAAAACAAAAACAAAAACAAAAAAACAAAAAAAACTAAATAACCCTAATATAAAAACCCCAGCAAAACCCATCCCTCCTAACTACCCCAGCAACACCCAGAAACCCCTCCCCGCAGCCTCTCTCTCTCTCTCTCTCTCTCTCTCTCCCCCTCTCTGTGTATATATATATATATATATATATATATATATATATAAATATATATATATATATATATATATATATACATATACCATATAGTAGTCAACCCTAACCCTAACCCTAGCCCGATGCCGGCGCCGCCGCCCCAACGACGACCGCCGCCGTCCGTCCCCGCGCGTGCCGCGCGCGTGTACAGCAGTGCAGTTCGAGCCCATATTCAAGGTGACATATCTCTCTCATCTCTCGTCCTTTTCTCGAGTGGTTTATCCGTGTACGTTCATAACCTAACCCTCTAGGATTTTCATTCAAGCGGGAATAGTTTTCGTGCCCTAGATTGGTCGAAAATTCGACCAAAAAATGGCCGAAAAACTAACAAAAAATAGTCCAGAAACTTCAACCCGAACCCCCATGTTCACACCCAATTTGCCATCAACCAGTTTAATGTTTTCAAAAACTAATTGAAGGGTTTTCTTCTATATATAACCAAAAATTTAACTGTTCTTTTACTTTTTATTAATTTGTTTTAATTATTAAATTATTCGACATCCAAAACGATCAAAAACTTGATTTATTAAAACTGAAATTTTGTGATACGGAGTGCGCCCCGCCCAACGAGACTGCCTCGTCGCATACCAATTGTACCGGAAGGGACGTGTGGTATGTCCTGACGTGTAAGCTTTCATAGAAACTGATTCGAAAATGTGTGCGCGTCGAAATCAACCCGTATCCGTAAAAAGTCCACATATCACAACTTTTGTAAAACACTACCCCACTTTGTGTACGTTCGTCGGAATACGACAAAACTTGCGCCATTTGATTCGTGGTATCACGCTGGTCATGTGACCCAAGTTTCACGTGATTCTGAGACAGTTGACTAAGCCGCATATTTACGGGCCCCACGGTTGACTTTAAAGGCAAATTTGTGATCGGCTCACCGGAATCCAAAATTGGATATACCATTGAGTTTGTATCGATGTTTAGAATTTGTTTGACCTATAATTTGTCCCATTTAGAGACCTTTACCTCTGAAACATTTTTTGGTGCAAAGTGGGCCACATGTGGACCCCGCTTTGACCCAAAATTATCGTTTTGCCCATGTGTCCAAATTGGACGAAAGGGTAGTATTTTTTAGCTATTTTGCTTATTCTGGAAACATTGGTGATGTTTATTTCAGCATCCGGAGACGTTGTAAACACCCTAAATTTTCAGATTTTTTTTAAAATTAATTTTTGGGAATTTTTTGCAATTTTCTGGAATTTACATAGGTCCTGTGCTGATTTTATAATTTTTAATTACTAATAACTAATATTAAAATGTGATAAAAATATGATTTTATGGTGTAAAATAGAAAACCGGACTTAGGGTAATTTTCCTGGATTTTATTGGACCTCAGACCTATTTTAAAAAGCCTAAAAACTATTTTTACTAATTAAATTAATTAATTACTGTTATTATTATTATTATTATTATTATTTCCTGTTTTGGGGCCCGGCCCGGCCCAGTGGGCCGAGCCCATTATAGCAGCCAGCCCGCCCAGCCATCCTAGCGGGTCGGGCGGGTCTGCCCAACCCGGATCCGCCGCCCGACCCGGACCCCCATCCCTTCCCCCACGATCAGCCGGAGACCGGTTCTCCCGCGCCACGACCGGGCTCTCCGCCGCCTCCGCCGGAGAAGCCTCGCCCTACGTCCTCCTCCTAGGCCCGCGTTCCCCAGACACGTCCCGGCGCCACCCCCGCGCCCAAGCCCTATAAAACCCTCCCCTTCTCCTTCTCCTCCGCCCCATCCCTAACCCTCCGCCACCGTGCCCTAGCTCCGGCCCCGGTCCCCTCCCCTAGCCGCTGCGCTCCGCCGGATCTCCGTCTCCAGCGCCTCCCAACCGCCGAGAGCGGCCAGCACCCTCTCCAGAACCACCCTCCTCCTCCCTCTTCCCCTCGCAACCGGATTCCTCCGCCGCCTTCGACCGACGTCCCCCGGCCGGAACCTCCCCTGAACCGGCCGCCGCGTGCCCTCGAGTCCAGTCGCCCGAGTCCGGCCAGCCAGAACAAGACAGAGCCCAGCCCTAGGCCGGACACGGCTGACCCGAACCGGATACCACCCAGGACACGGGATACGTGTCGGACACAGAAAACCCCAGTTTTTCAGGCCTCGTTCAGGTACTCGTATCTTGCACTTTGTATCTCCGTTTTCGATTCTGTAAATTGCGTTGCGAAGCCTGTATGACCCTCTCGGTGCCCGGACAAACCGTTCGGGGCATCGCGTCCTGTGGTGATCGCACACCGCGATCCAAAAACAGGAAAAACCAGACCCTGTTTCACCCCGGAACTGAGTACGCCCCGCCAAACGGGACGACTTAGTCGCGTGCGGTCTTCACAGATACGTGCGCATCGTCGATACAGATGTGTGGGATTTCGCGAAAGCTGATTCGGGTGTGCGTGCACACCGGAATCAACGCGTATCCGCGGACATCGCCCAGTATCCGCATTTTCTGCAATTTACCCTAACTTCGTGCACACACGTCAGATCGAGACGAAACTTGTGCCATCGGACTCGTAGCGATACGCTGGTCATGTGGGTCAAGTTTGGTTCGATTCTGAGAACGTTGACGAAATCGCGTGTCGTGGGCCCCACAGGCCCCACTCGACGGGCGATTTCGTGATCGGCTCATCGAAATTTAAATCTGAAAGTTCTGTTGGGTTTGTATCAGCGTTCCTGACCTGTTGCCACTAAGTTTGGTGAATTTAGAGACCGTTGGCCCTGACACGTTTTTCGGTGCAAAGCGGGCCCACCGGTGGACCCCGTTTTGGCCCGAAATTGCCGTTTTTGCCCTTGTCTCCAAATTGGACCCAAGGATAGGCGTTCCTAGATATTTGACACCTTCTGAGCGTGATGGTACTATTTATTTCAGCTTACGGAGACATCTCTGGAAATTTCCGAGAACAGGACCTAAGTGGAATTCAAACATCAGGCAAGTGCACCTTGCCAAACTTGCAGTCTTTATCTTCATATTTCCTGTATTAATACTTTGCTAGTTGTCTTGTGTAAATTCATATAAACATGTTTAAACTGCTTAACCTAGGAAACGTATGATGTACCTAGTGTCCGATCATAGTCGGGTGCCAACACCGTACGCGGTGTTGGGATCGTCATTTAGAGATGGATTTACGATACCCTTTACTCTTGTACTTGACCTATCAAGTACCCTATAACCTAGGACACTTGACACTATGCATGGACAGAATCTTCCTGAGATATTCATGGTGATTCTGTATAGGATACAGGACTTGACAGAGATATGTTATTTATAGACATTATGACTTGTTGCATTAGCTATAATCCTGCTGACATGGACATGAGACGTTATGGTCATAGTTTGCGTGATTACATTGGGTGGGGAGAGACACACAGGCTACAGGCTGTTCTATATATATATCTACTATTATTGTGAGGTTGTAGACTCTCCAGCAGAGCTAGACCCTTTACGTGTTATTGCTGCTACCGGCTCCCCGACACAGAGCTTGTAGCGGTCTCAGCCTGAGTACTAGTGTTGCTCTCATTTGCATATCACGTAGATGGTTACATAGTTTACCCTGCTGTTTCATTTAATTTAATTACACTGCATTTATTTGGCTTGTTTTATTTTGTGCCTTGCTATGTCCACTGAGGACCTGGAATGGATTATGTCCCCAGGTTTAGCCGAGGAGCAGTACCCCGAGATATACGGGACAGGAGCTGAGGCTATTGCTGGACTTGATACTGGAGCAGAACTGAACCCTACAGACGAGGTGACTGTCGAAGACTTCTCCTGAGTACCTGATCCCGTACTCAGTATTTACTTATGTTTATCTCTTTTGTTCCTGGCCTATTGAGCCAGTGTATTCAGACATAAGTCGGATTATTTTTCCGACTAACTTGTTGTTGCTACTTATTTCTATTTCATTATGCAGTTTATTTCTTTATCTTTATGGATGAGATTAGTGTAATTTGTTGTAGTAGACCTTCGTTACAGCTTAAGTACGCCCTGATGGCTCCATTAAATTGGGTATCCATCGGTGCGTGCTGCTGGCCATTGCCACGTGTCCAGTCCCTCGATATTTTGGGACTGGGGCGTGACAGACGTTTATTCTGATGTCATGGTTTCTGATCCCTTTGTGCTTGACATCTGAACGCTTACACTTTGCAGCTTTCTTGCCAGGCAAGATACCTTGCCAAATTACTTATATTACTTTACATGTTTATCATATTTTTATATATTCATTATATATGTATTTTCTTTCAGTCATAATTATATACTATATATGTTGACACACACTTGACACATAGTATAATGGGAGGGGAGGACAATCAGTAGGCGTATGGGCTATATCTACTCTGGTAAACCGTAGTAACTAGCATGCACTACGGAAGTTGTGTCGCGATGGTCGCTACCCTCATGGTTTGTCAGCTGATGGTGTTACGATGGTCGCTACCCTCGTGGTATGACGGTTGATGATGTTCATGGACGTGTGTGTGAGTTGTGAGATTAGATAGAGTAGCCTACCCATGTCCATACGTCGAAAAGTTGTCCTTATTATGCATATTTATATAGATTGTCTGGTACATCGTACTTATATATTTTTTGTCTATTATGCATGTTTTACTGTATTCAATTGGCATGCTTCTATGTATCTTGTTACGTCCCTCTAAGGACCTAGTCCCTTTCCAGGTGTAGACGATCATGACTATTCGTAGGAGCACGGATCAGGACTTGCTTAGGAGGTCTTCTCTTCGAGCCTCATTGTTCATTAGATGTACTTATGTGGTTTCTCTTATATTCTAGTTGGTAGTGGATTTGTCTCCACCCAACTACTTGTTCTTATCAAGCATTTTATACTTGATTCAGTTATATAGTTGATTGGTTATTTAATTCTGTGGATGAGATCTAGTTATGCCCTGTGACTTGTGATAATATATATACCACATATGAGTTAACATTCATATTACAGCATACGTGTGTATTATGGTATCCATATATTGGAGTTGCCATATACATACGGCTGGCATACTTACGTATTCCTAATCCTACGTATTTTGGGACTGGACGTGACACATGGTTCTCTGACTTCCTAGTTAAACACCTTCTTTGTTCAGCATGAACTCTAGTTCAACAAAATTCTCCTTCAGCAAGGATCATCTCCAGCGGAGGTTGACTTCATTGTCTTCTCCTACGGGGGATGGTTCTGCGAGACTTGGTTCTTCGTGGCATGGTTTTGAGGGATGATACTTGCACTGTTACGTTTTGCTGGACTTTACTATCTAAGGTTTTGCGGAATTGATTCTTCTGATAATCTATCATTTTTGTGAATCTAAAAGTGCAACTAGTATGAACTGTTGCACTGTTATTTAAGATTAATTATGCTAGAATGTTGGTATAAAATAAGGCTATGATGATCGATGAATTTATTGTTAAATAAGAGAATTGTAGAATAGAGAATGATATGATACTTCACTTATTGAAAAGAAGTGTAAACTCTATAATGTATGATTAAAGTAGTGGTGTTTTTTAGCCTTTATATTGAAAATAATTTGTTGAATTGGGTTCGGACCATTGCGTCACCAAGATAACCTTGGAATGGGAATATGGTATACGAGCGGTGGCTCAAGGAATATAGAATATGGATAGAGAATGTGCAGTATAAATATTATTCGATAAGTTGATCCATTATCATACATTTATGTTTTATAGCTAGTTACATACGAATGGTCATGAACAACTTGTGCACCAGGTTTTATTTCATAAATGATGTTTGGAGCACCGAGACTTAGGAATATATGGTTTTCATACTAGAAGTGGACGTGAGTATTATGAGACATTTAAAGGGTCTAGCTACCTGCACTAGAAGGGGTGTAATAATACCATTGGATAGTCTTTATTGGTGAGCTACACAATTGACCGTCATATAGTTAGTTTGCGTTGCTAACGATAATTGTACATAACATTGCATTCTAATCCTTGTGTTGCAAGAAACGAGAAGCGGAGGTGGGTAAGCATCATTGTTAAGTATTATTCATAAGTTTATGTTTCTTATTATGAACTACTAACTGAACTTAGAGTATGTTTAGGTGGGATTGGTTGATGTCATTCACCAGTGCATTCCATATGTGTTGACCCTCGACCTTGTAGAAACGAAAAAATCCTCGGACGTTGACAAGTGCTAAATTTTTTTTTACCAGAATGTGTTATTTCTTTTTTTTTAATAAAGGATATGATGTATGAAATATTATTATTATTATTATTATTATTATTATTATTATTATTTTATTTTTGATTTCATAATTTGTAATCCAGGTTTGGCTATTTCAATTGACTATTAAGACACTATGTTTTTCGCTGCAAATTTATTAATAAAGGATTATTTCCATATATATGATGTTATTTAATGTTTTGTGTATTTCTGCTGCATCAACCTTCAATTGATCTGTTTATTAGATAATTTTATTCATGTCTTGTATATGTATAATTTAGACTTATACGATATTATGTTCCATAGCGATTTATCAATTCTTTAAAATCAAAACATGACACTCGTCCGCAACCACAACAACTCATAGCATGCACCACTCACATATGTCTCATCCAACACAGCTTAAGAAATTTGTGGACGGACAATTTGGAAGTTGTTTCAAGTATTCAGAATAAGAACACCTCATTGCTTATTGGTATAATTATTTTTGATATAATTCTTTTGGGTGAGATGTTCGATTATTTACAGCTTAGTTTTACGAGAAGAACTAGTAACAAAGTGGCGCATAAAATGGCACAATCAACTAAAGAAGAAAAGGACACTATAGTGTAGATGAAAGAATTTACTGGTTGAAAATGATTGTACTTGTTATTATTCTTTAATAAACGAATTTTGGGTTTTTTTTTATTATAGAAAATATAACTTAGACCAGATATATTTCAGTTTAAATTCTGAACTCTAGCTTAAATTATAAAATTTAAAATTCTACCTTATAATTTTAAATAAATTTTGGTTATGCAAATTTCTTGCTTAAATACAAGTAAGCTTAAAGTCTTCAGTTATATCCAGTTATATTTTTTTATTTAAAATTTTAGATAAGTTTTTTTCCTAAATTATTAAATTTTTTTAAAAAAAAATCTTACAAAGAATGTAAAATTTAAAACATCCATAAAATCTTTTTAAAGTATCTTAGATGAGGTGGCAACAACAAAATTCTAAATTTACGAAAATCTAAAAAAAATTATGGGAACTATGTTATTACCATCCCTTGTATTATCTTCTATATAACAAGATGGTGGACAATGTCACAATAAAATATACAGAAAAATCATACAATAAAATATAGAGAGAAATCATACGGCCAGAGAAATGACACATAGTCAGGAATATGCCTTTGTATATAAATAAAAAATAATTTTAAAAGATGAATCATCAAGGACCGACGGAGGCGTGTGTAACTAAACTACATATGGTCTTCTCTAATTTGTTATTCCTTTTTTTTTTTTTTTTTCTATCATGTGTGAAGTGCCCTTTAAGAATTTTTTTACATATACATAGGATAAAGGTTTAAATAGAAGAAAAAAAATTAAGTTACATTCTACTCTATTTATCTATATTAAAAATGTACCCCACACGATTACTATAATATATAACGACTCACTTTTTTAACGAAAACTAGCAGTCAACTACGTTGACAATTAATTTTTTATCTAAATACCTCTCTTCTCTTTTCAGTCCCCCTCCTCTGCCATATGGTGGGAGATATTTTTATCCAAAAAATTTGGTCAAAGAAGTTGTTGAAGACGATTTTCGTTAAAAGTGAAACCCGTCATACATTATGGTAATCGTGTGGGATGTATTTTAAATATGGATAAATAAAGTGGAGTATAATTTAAATTTTCTCTAAATATAAAGACTCATTGGAAGCATTTATTTTTTTTGCTTATAAAGCGACTTTATTACAGATTTTTTTTTATTTAATCCCCATTGAGAATGCCTAATTTACCTTCAAAATATAAAAGAATAAAGATGGCCATGATTAAAAAATATCAGATATATTAAATGACTTCAAATATAATATAATTATATGGTAATAAAAAAATTTAAAATTAATATATTATTATAATGAGTGCCCGATGCCGAGGTATGCAGATAACTAGTATAACGTATATTAACAATAGGTGTGGGAACTAATAGATAACAATCATAATGGTACCATCAAATTCAAGACCGTTGCTATTGATCTGCTTAGAAATAAGAACAATGCTAAAAGTAAATTTTAAAAGTAGAATCGTGAGACCAGTACCGGTCCTTGAGTAAGTCGGACAACCTATTAGGTTTGGACAATCATCTATTTAAGGCAACTTTTCAGATTCTTAAATTTTTATTTCTTCGTCAATAGAGTATCTGCGGTCCACTAACTTTTTTTTTGTCTGTTGAAGTAGCAATTCATCTGGCTCATATTTTGAGTTCTTACTGGAAAGATTTCGAGTTACGCAAAAAGAGGAACTTAGAATTCGACAACATCGTCAGAACTGGAGACTTCGACGCCGATGTGAATCCCACTCACCATTAAAAATAAAAATTAATATCTTTTTTTGAAGTCAAGAACAAGAACAACTAGTCCCTGTTAGAATAATCCAAACTCCTGGACCGACTATGCGTGAGACCCAGACTTAAAACATTAATATGACCAGAACAACAGGAAATGCAAACTAGATTAAAATGAACACACTCAAGCAACTCTGAACTACAATTAACGGTTACCAGAAAGGACAAGCAAGGGTACAACTCCTCTTTCTTTTTTTTCCTTTTCTTTTTTTTTTCTTTTTTTATAGAAAATGTGAAATGCATTCTAATTTTTTTTACGATAATTCAAGATGCATCCTACTATTTTATCATAATATACAATACCTTCTACTTCCGTCAAAAACTAATTATTAATTTTTGACCGAAATAACCATAGTAAACTACCATTATTATCACTTTTCCTCCTCAACATGGAAAGAGAGAATGAGTATTTCGGTCAACAATTAACGGCCAAGGGAGTTGACCGTTAATTTTTGAAGAAAGTGAGAAGAATTATACATTATGGTAAAGCAGTAGGGTACGTCTTGAATTATGCTAAATAAAGTAGGATGCAACTAAATTTTTTTTTTTTTTTTTAGATAAGCGGTGAGAGAGAAAAATCACTCCGATATTTATTAATAATAATTAACATTACATCAATATTACAAGTGATCATGATGACCATAGCTAAGAGCATCATTAGTAGTTGGGACTCTCCAATGCAATTTCGGGTCCAAAATTTCAAAAAAAAAAGAGTAAATGTGGAGTATGTTGGGTTTGTATAAGAATAGTAGAAAATGATAAAGTGATATCCGATCCCAAAGATTGTGTGGTCAAAATTTGATGTGGAAAATAAAATAAAATCTAGAATATAGAATGTGAAGAAGTGATAGGAGATAATATTCTAGATATTTCATTTATCATGATATTACATATATATACATCCACATATCAACTTGGGGCCTAAGTTACATGGTCAATCATCATAATTATAATTTAATACAATTTAATCACAATACCCCAATCACCATAAATGTAATTTAATGATAAAATTTAATCCCAATACCCTCCCTCAAGTTGGAGCATACAAGTCACAAATGTCCAACTTGCGCAAAAGAAACTCAAATTATCGTTTTTCCAAAGCTTTGGTGAAAACATTCGTCAGTTGTCCATCCGTTGGCACATGGGATGGACGAATAACTCCAGCAAGAACATCATCCCTCAAAATATGACAATCCACCTGAATGTGTTTTGTGCACTCATGAAAAACTGGGTTCTGCACAAGATGTAAAGCAGATTGACTATCACAAAACAAATCCATAGCACACGAATGTTGCTCCCCCAAACTGCCAAGCAATCCCTTGAGCCACTTAAGCTCACACGTGACTCCCACCATCGCACGGTACTCTGCTTCAGCCGAAGAACGGGATACCGTCACCTGTTTCTTCGTCTTCCAAGAGATGGACGAATCACCAAGAAAAACCAATCAACCAGACAAAGAGCGTCGTGTGATGGGACAACTCGCCCAATAAGAATCACACCACACCCGGAGCCGCAAATCACAATCAGAGCGAAGAAGAATGCCTTGACCGGGACAACCCTCCAGATATCTAACAACCCTCAAAGCCGCATTCCAATGATCACGCCGGGGCTCATGCATAAACTGCGACAAGATGTGAACAACATAAGTCAAATCCTGCAGAGTAAATGACAGATAAATCAGCCATCCCACAAGTCGTCGATATGCTTCCCCATCAGAAAAAGTGGACTTGTAGAGCGTGCCAGTTGATGATGTTGTTCCATGGAAAAGTTTGCGGGTTTCGCCCCCAACAATCATGTCTCAGAGATAATATCAAGTGTATATTTTCGTTGACACAGAAAAATACCTTCCGCACTTCGAGCTACCTCAACACCAAAAATAAACTTCAACAACCCAAGGTCCTTCATGTTGTCAATGCCCCAATCTCCTGCAAGCTCAATCGTTCCCGCTGAACGTGAATTACCACGTTGCAGCGCTCCCGCAGGACAATCGTTCTCATCGGGACGTGATGCCGTACGAACCTGGAGTTGCGCTCGCACAAGACGATGTTGTCAAACATCAAAGTTATCATTGAAACGACCAAGTTACAATGAAAGTCAAGTATTGTGTACCAAGCACACATCAGAGTATACGCAGCGAAGCTCTCAATAGGGTCCAAATGAAAATGCCGCAAAAAGAATGCCAAAAAGTCTAATGCAATACTCTTGCTCTTTCTCTAGCCCACAAAGGTACTTACCGTTCATACATTATGTCCCGTATATCCAAGCAGAACCACTACACCTACGTACCTGAAATAATGCCCACAAACGTGGGTCAGTACATAGCCGTACTAGTAAGGGGTAATCCACTCGTCTAAGCCGACACTAAGTAAATAGTGAATGCAAACAGTTATATAGTGATCTTTCTACTTGAATCCTAGATTAATTTCATGGCATAGGAATAACTTGTTAAGGAAAACTATAAAGCAGGTTAAGCAAGTAAGCATTCAACTCAAGCCAATATACAAGCAGAATATATCCAACTTAAAAAGGAAACTAGCATGCAAACCTTCCTACTCAAACCCAAGCAACGCGAGAACCTATCGAACCATTATCCAAGTCTACATATCCATCCTCAATCTAAGCCTCATAATCCAATCTTCGATATTCACACTCTTGCCGAGGCAAGGTAGCCGCCGCCTACACGAAATGCACAAACCAAACCAAACCAAAGCAAATAAACTCTTATCTATATGAAGTCACTGGCCAAGCCATAAAGGACTGATCAACTGCAGTTCTACTCAAAACAGCGCTGAGTAGCTAGCCCGCCTGAATCGCATTGAACCGTCGATACCACGCCCAAGTCACATTACCAATTTGCTTTCTCCATGGCCGAACGCTCCCGTTGCCCCGGAGCCTTCCCGTTCGAGAAAACTAAACCATGTGCAACACAGGTTGTCCGTGACCGATGCAGACACCAAGTATGTATGACGAGAGGATCGAACATTTTTGTCCTACCAAACGATCCTAGACTCATCCAACCAACTATCCATAACCATTCTCCAACTTATAGCCCATGGCACCATCTCAAGTTATCCCCATAGGCACTATGCCGTTTCTCGACACAGTGTTCCAATTGGTGCAACACCCCACGCTCAGAACAATCCCATGGCACAATGCCCCAACAGTGGCACAATGCCCTCGCCGATGCAGTTGTTCAGTTTTGAACCACAACTATACGCTTTGCTTGACAAAGCGCCCAAGTGATACTCGTGCACGGATGCACGCTGGCTTGCCCGCCCGAATTATCCCAATGTTCCAACCAAGATGTATCATTCCAACTGTTTCTCCAACTGCCCCAAATATAATCCAATTCTAGCTCCAACTGTCCAACGTGAAAACCAACTCAAGCCACAAATCTATCCAAGCAAACGACGTACACTCTATGCACGCCACAGTGTAGTGATTTCTAAGTTCCAGTCCAAGTGTTCAAGCCTTTACGTGTGTTCCATATTATTAGGCATGAAGGAGTAGAGGAGAAGGGACAGAGCCTACTCACCAAGTTTGATTCCGTTAAGCATCCTTCCCTGCCAATACGACCGATCCCTTGAACCCGTGGTCCGATGCAAAGCACGATATACTTAATTGGTATGACCGTGTGAGCAGGCCGTGCTCTCCAAATTATCCGACCGATCGGACAAAAAAAGACGATATTATCGCTCTAACACAACTATCCCAGTACTGCTCTGAACGAACATCTGATCCCATCGAACTCTGCTTGCAATCTGCACATGAAATCAACTCAATCAATACTTGTTCCCAAATCCAACAAATTAAAATGCAACCAGTTATTGTCTCATTGAATCCGACTCAGCGTAAAGTACCGTGCAGTTGCGGGGCGTTACATAATATACTACTTAGAATCAGGTTCATCCTCGAACCATACAAGTATCCATCCTTTACTACCATACCGCTTGCCCAAATCATAATTGTACTCCATGCAACTCACATTCTCTTGATCCATACTCAATATCTCGTTTGCCTTGAACACTCGCACAAAATTTCATATTCCCACATCCTCCTTGCAACTCAATACGAATTCCTCATATCGCTTAGTTTTGGATCATACACATATTTAAGGCGTCCCTAAAATACATGCATTTCAGCCGAGCTTAGCGATAGCGAATTTGGACAAGTTACAAGGGTATCTTTATGTCTGAGGCATTTATTCGCTTTACTCCTAATTGAACCAATTCTGACTTTTATTCCAATATATTCGACAAGCGCTATCCTCAAGTATGATGATTTTCTACCGACGATCTTCCCACCTGACTTAAATTAGTTTGTGTTCCAACTCAATCTATCCAACTATTTTTGAATCCACACTAGCACCTTCCGAACTCAACCAATCAAAACTCTAACATAATTCCAAATTTTACCATGTTCTGCAAGCACCGTCTCCAAATATTATCTCTTGTACCGAACGATCATCACAACTGATACTACCCCAGCTAAGCGACTTAGCCAAATATCAAACTTTGCTCTTAGATCAGCTCAGCCCAACACCTTTTCCTCAATCTCAATACCTCACTGGGTGAACATCTATATTGAGGTTCATGTGACCCACAAAGATTTTGCCGCCACGCCAAAAGGATAGTGTCGTCACGATTTCAACGTGGACAAACTCGCCACAATTCCTAGGTTGCGCATGGAATAGTTCTTCGTACTGCTTCTACTGCCTCGAAGTATAGGATATCACCTTCGCCTTCTATACGAGCACGCATCCCAGACTAAGTTCTGATGCATCTTGTAGATCTAAGGCACATCTGTCCCTTCCAGTATTACAATAATTTGATCTGAATGAGCCGTTGCTTTAACTTCACAAGCTAGTTTCACAGTCGTCAATTCATATGAATGCTATTTTCTTCCAGGGCACGACAAGTCAGAGGCAATGCTATCTTCAAAAATTTATGACTCCGAATCTCATCAGTTGACTTAGTCCATTCCCACTATAGCTTCAATCTTCCGGCTGAATCTTCAGCTGAAGGCTATCCCAAGGATCTCTCAAATCTAACACTTAGTTAGTTAGGCCAATCTCCAACACAATCTACTCACATCTGCCCTTGATGCATTCCCAAATGCGCTACCACAAAGGTCATTCTATAGGTCTGCAATATTTATTTCTGATTTGGCGGTCAAGTTGCTAGGGTCTGTTATCTCGAAGCTATGCTCGATAATTGTAAGTCATCATGATGGACAGTTACTATGAACCATGCTATATATCCTCTGCAAATCTGAGCCATAATCCAACAATTTCATCCGAACAAACTTCCAAATCTGAGCACTTTATGCACTACCTCTGACGAATCTGTCAACCGAACACCGCTTAACCACCTAGAGTCTTACTATCTATCAAAGCCACAATTTGAGAACTGCGCTCATTGAAACTGTCTTCCATCAATCCGTCGTTCTGCCCTGAATCCATCAAATTTTTTGAATTGCCATGTTTGACTTTTCACACTACTACTTGCAATGATTCCTGAACCCAAAGACTTGCTCCAAATTCTTATCCATATACCATATTCCATAATGCACGTCCAACTTGCTCGGCAGCATAGTGACTTGCTCCAACGTTGCTCTCTCGTTTAGCTATCTTCAAAAGTCTATCCGCCACAATCCTTTCTTTTGTTTCATTTCTTAGCCCGCCTTAATTTTCTCTATGTTCTGATTAGTCCACACTCTTTCAATGTCTCGTGCATCAGTTCCAACATAAATCTCAAATCTATATTGCCTTTACTTGTTGCCTCAATCCATCTCAGTACTGCAAGTGTTAACTTCCAACCTGACTCAACATCAACTAGACTTGCCTCATGCCCGTTTATGTCTTTCGGAGAATCCGTCCACCATTGTTGTACCATTCTGCCAAATTTTTACTTTCCCCTAAACCTGAGTCAAACTTCCCGAGCACCAATATCCAAAGTGCTTCAAGTTTGTGTGATTCCATCGTACTGCTTCTCCAAACCAAATCGTGTTTCATTGCTCAACTAACAGCTCCAATGCGTTGCCCAAATTCGTAGTCCGTGCTCGATATCCTTTAATTCACCCATCGCTTGCTCAAGCGTATCCCAAGTGTTCGTTTCTCATGCTCAACTCTCTCTTTGTATTCATGAATGCTCCACCGAACTTCCAAATCGTGCAAGCGAACTCTGATATTCAGCTTTCCATCTGATCGATCTCAACTTGTTTCTAATACTTGGTCTGTCTCAATCCCTCAAATTTCCAAACACTCTTTCCATTGCTTGTTCCGATCTCGTCCATCACTCAAGTCCAACGATACTTCCATTTGCATAATTTTGTTCTCGATTGCTCAACTCAACATTCACTTGCTCCATTTTTTATTCTTCCTAACTCAGCCGATATGCACCCACCAACTTGTATTCCTGTTACCCGTGTCTGTAGCGACAATTCCATTCATTTTTATCCAAAATATTTAAATACTTTTACACACTATGTGGTATACCATATACCACTCCGAATTAAGTTACTACTCACATCACGATTCCTTTATATTGATCCAAGATCCGTTCGAATAATCCCTTATGCGTGATCCTTCCATCCCCAACTTAAGTCTGACACGAAACTCAGCCAACGCATGAACCATCTAACTCTCATGTCAATCTCGCTATGCAACTTGTGCCATATTCCATTCTTAATACTTCCAACTATTCTCAAACCGTCCGATATTTTTACTACACGAGCAACCCATGCAACAAACTCTTCCAAGTAGTCCAACTCAATACCCAATTGTTCCTCACATTTGCTGTACGAGCAACTCGTTCAACGCTATCCTGATATCCCCAAGCCAACTCAAACCTGATCAGCCAATGCTCTATGTGATATACCCAGCCAAAAAACTAACTTCCATCCAACACATTCGTTACACGAGCAACTCGTGCAATGCTCCATCCTCATTCGATGCTTCTACTCACAACATGCCATATAACCAATCTCATCTGCCAACCAACTGATCCACTGATGCAACCAGAAACTCCTTGAATGACAAGCCAAGACAACGCAACGACACCTCTCAACTTGCTGCACAAATGCAATAATGCCACACAACTTGCTGCACGACTACAACAACGCCCAACGATGCTAAGCGATCTACCAAAAACCAACGAAAGCAACACAACAAAAAACAACATGCAGCCACAACCAGCAATATATTGACTTATTGCATGAAACATCCAATGCGACACCAAGTAGAGCCAAGAGCTAAACGACACGCGGAAGCTATTTAGAGTTTGTGATGAAGCGAAAGACCAAGTCCGAGAAAATAAATCGGGCACTCTGATACCAATATGTCAACGCACCAATCTCCCACAAGCTCAATCGTCCCTGCTGAACGTAAATTACCACGTTGCAGCGGTCCCGCAGGACAATCGTTCTCATCGGGACGTGATGCCGTACGAGCCTGGAGTTGCGCTCGCACAAGACGATGTTGTCAAACATCAAAGTTATCATCAAAACGACCAAGTTGCAACGAAAGTCAAGTATTGTGTACCAAGCACACATTAGAGTATACGCAGCGAAGCTCTCAATAGGGTCCAAATAAAAATGCCACAAAGAGAATGCCACAAAGGCTAATACAATATTCTTGCTCTTTCTCTAGCCCACAAAGGTACTTACCGTTCATACATTATGTCCCGTATATCCAAGCAGCGCCACTACACCTGCGTACCTGAAATAATGCCCACAAACATGGGTCAGTACACAACCGTACTGGTGAGCGGGGTAACCTACTCGTCTAAGACGACACTAAGTAAAATAGTGAATACAAATAGTTATATGGTGATCTTTCTACTTGAATTCTAGATTTATTTCATGGCATAGGTATGACTTGTTAAGGAAAACTGTAAAGCAGGTTAAGCATACAAGCATTCAACTCAAGCCAATATACAAGCAGAATATATCCAACTTAAAAAGGAAACTAGCATGCAAACCGTCCTACTCAAACCCAAGCAACGCGAGAACGTATTGAACCATTATCCAAGCCTCAATATCCATCCTCAATCCAAGCCTCATAATCCAATCTTCGATATGCATACTCTTGTCGAGGCAAGGTGGCCGCCACCTACACGAAACGCATAAACCAAAGCAAAGCAAAGCAAACCAACTCTTATCTATATGAAGTCACTGGCCAAGCCATAAAGGACTGATCAACTGCAGTTCTACTCGAAACAGCGCTGAGTAGCTAGCCCGCCTTAATCGAATTGAACCACCGGCACCGCGCCCAAGGTACGTTACCAATTTGCTTTCTCCATGGCCGAACGGTCCCGATGCCCCGGAGCCTTTCCGTTCGAGGAAACCAAACCCTGTGCAACACAGGTTGTCTGTGACCGATGCAGACACCAAGTAGGTATGATGAGAGGATCGAACATTCTCGCCCCACTAAACGATCCTAGACTCATCCAACCAACTATCCATAACCATTCTCCAACTTATAGCCCAAGGCATCATCTCAAGTTATCCCCATAGGCACTATGCCGCTTTTCGACACAGTGTTCCAATTGGTGCAATACCCCACGCTCAGAACAATCCTGTGGCACAATGCCCCAACAGTGGCACAATGCCCTCGCTGATGCAGTTGTTCGATTTTGAACTATAACTGCACGCTTTGCTTGACAAAGCGCCCAAGTGATACTCGTGCAAGGATGCACGCTTGCTCGCCCGTCCGAATTGTCCCAATGTTCCAACCAAGATGTATCATTCCAAATATTTCTCCAACTGCACCAAATATAATCTAATTCTAGCTCCAACTGTCCGACGCGAAAATCAACTCAAGCCACAAATCTATCCAAGCAAACAAAGTACACTCTATGCATGCCACAGTGTAGTGATTTCCAAGTTCCAGTCCAAGTGTTCAAGCCTTTACGTGTGTTCTATATTATTAGGCATGAAGGAGTAGAGGAGAAGGAACAGAGCCCACTCACCAAGTTTGATTGCATTAAGCATCATGTCCTGCCGATACGACCGATCCCTTGAACCCGTGGTCCGATGCAAAGCACGATCTACTCAATTGGTATGACCGTGCGAGCAGGCCATGATCTCCAAATCATCCGACCGATCGGACTAAGGAAGATGGCATTATCGCTCCAACCCAGCTATCCCAGTACTGCTCTGAATGAACATCTATCCCATCGAACTCCGCTTCGATCTGCACATGAAACCAACTCAATCAATACTTGTTCCCAAATCCAACAAATTGAAATATAACCAGCTATTGCCTCATTCAATCTGACTCAGCGTAACGTACAGTGCGGTTGTGGGACGTTACACATGTGAAAGCATGTACTCAAATAATTCTTAAAGGCAGTAAGAGCAGCAGAATTATTTTCAGAGAGAATCAAATTATCGACATACACAAGAATATCTATCTGAACATCGCCCTTATAAAAAGTAAAAAGCGAATAGTCAGAGTTTGATTAGCAAAATTCGTACTCTCGCAAAGAAGATGACAACTTCGCAAACCAACAACAAGGCGCCTATTTAAGCCCATAAAGAGATTTTTGAAGCCGACATATCTGACCAGGGTGTTTGTTTTGGAAACCAGGTGGTAGTTTTATATACACTTCTTAGGTAAGGTCTCCATGTAGGAAGGCATTGCTATCACCCTCACTTTTCCAACTAGGGGTAGTTTGGTATTTTGGCATGGGTAAATAATTTTAGGAATAAATATTAATATTGGTGTGTTATAGTAATTATTTGATGATTGTATTAATTATTTAATTATTAGTGAGTTATGGATTAATTGTGACTTGTATTAATTATTTTTGTTATAGAAGGCTAGTCCAATAGTTAGACTTATCACTTGTAAGCCCAATTAGACTTGTCATGACAATTAGTGAGTCTAACTTGGACCAAAGTCCATTAGACCATTCTCACTAATTAATTAGAGAGAATTAGTTTAATTATAATTAATTAGAAACTACCCAAATAACCCTCCCTAATTATTTCTCCATAATACATCATGGAGGGGTACATGAGACTTTATATGTGACTTGGTAAAGGGGGTAGGGGGCCAGCCACTATTAGAGGGGGCTCTCCTCTCTCTCTCCTCTCATTTGCATTCATTCTAGATCTAGAAATTAGATCCTCAATTTCCATAATTTCCTTCCACCAAATTGCCTCTCAATTCACCTCTAATTTCCCTCTTATTCCCTTTAGCAAGGAGCATTGGAGCTTGGATTGGCAATGATCACGAGGAAGAGAAGCTTATGGCAAGGAGATCATGTCCGGATTGTGTCTACTTTGGTTTTTATTGGGAATCCATATCCAAATTGGTAATTTCTGAAATTATGTTATTTTCTAGCTTTCAAATCATGCATTTGACCATTCAAAATAACCTCATGGCATAAGACTACCTATATGAATAAGTTCTAGGCTAATTGGTTATGAATCGTGAATTCTATGTGGTGTTTGGTGTGCATGTTAGGGTAATTACGAAATTGACACATCAATTGTGTCATGAGACCAATTAGATCTAATTAGACTTATATCAGGATTATGGGACTAGGTACGTGTCCACAAATGGATATGTGTATGCCGTATCACGGTATTTTGCGATACGGTGTGATACGGAGCTCAATTTGGGTGTTTTATGCAATTAATCCTCAATTTTCATTGTAGCAAGTTGCATTATGTTACTGCCACATTCTAAAATATGGGTAATTTTGATATTTTATTTATTATAAGTATTGTGTGTATTTATTTAAAATAATTGCATGATATGTGTATATATATATATATTATATGTATAGTATTCTTTAATGCATGAGTTAGTAGACTAGACCTAGAAGCCCACTAGATGAACCCCTAACCAAAATATAGGTTTATGAATTTAAATTTTATTATTTCGGGATTAATTATTTTGGGTTATAATTTATTATTGTGATTTTATTTGATTGTTGTACCTTACCGTTGCTTCGATACTTGGAGCACTACCCTAGCTTTTGCCTTCCAACAAATTTTATACCCTTATCCTAGACGTGCCCTTCCTCCATTCTGACCTTTGCGTAACTCATAAATATGCTCTCTTGTACTACATTTTAGTCGTACAATATTTGTCGCGGATGTTTATTTTAAATTTCAAATGAATTTGACTTTGTATCTTTGTGCGTTCCAATCAAAATTGGAGACACAATCTCGACCCATTTTGTGCAACCCAAATGATGATAATATTCTATTCTGAGTCCTCTATGTCCATGATATTTGTGTCCCACCTAATTTTAATCCAATGTACTTCCAATTAATTTTAGAACATTATTTACATTAATTTTAATTAAATTGGTGTAAGGACCCAACTTGATCCAAAACTAGACCCAACACCAAACCAAACCCCCATTCACACCCTCAAGACTCATATTAAATACCACACACTCTTTTCATCCACTACATCACACCAAACATGGTATTTTCCCTCATTAAATCACAAAACCTACTTTCTGTGTAATTTTTTAATTGTTGGGGACTTTATTGCAAAAGTACAATGATGTGTCACCATCCTATTGGTCAAGACCAATGAAGAACCAACCCCCTCCACCTTTGACCGGTCCAACACACTCTCTCTTCCTTTGTGTTTGTGCATTTCCCTTCATGAGTAATATTGGCCCTCCGTTTTAAATGGAGCAACATCCTTACCACACAACACCCTCTTATATATATATATATATATATATATATATACAATCCACCATCTAACCCTTTCTCAATGCCAACCCCATCTTAAGGCACATCCGGCCCTAATCTCTAGGTAGTCCTCTTCTTCTTCCTTATGTAAAACTCCTCCATTATTTTTTATCCCTCTTCAAAACTCAAAACCCTAAAAACCACCCTCTTCTTCCCTCCACCTGAACTCTGGTGACCATCCGCCTTCCCCGCCTGGTGCACCGCCTACACCCAGACCTCCTGCACACCGTCTCCCTCGACGTCGGCATCAACTTCATCCCCGCCTGAGCCCCGGCCAGACGACCCGACCGCCGAACCACTCCATAAAAGTCGACATCGAGCCTTCCCTCGCCTAAACCGACCACCACCTCTCCACCCTCTGTTTCTTCCTCATTTTCCCGACCATTAATCCCGACCGTCAACACCACCACTCCCCGCCGGAGTCGACAGCAGCCACCCCGTTCCACGCCTCACCCAGTCGACTGAACCATCGACCTGTTCACCCTCGTCCTAACCTACATCCCGCTGGACCCCGACTGCACAGCAGTCCCCGACCCGAGCTGGCTTCCTGAGCACCTCCTCCGCCGAGCCTTGACTTCACGACTGAACCAACAGTCTGCCTCCATCTCCTCCGGTCATCTTCCCCGTAGCCAAGCCCCGCCTCGCCGGACCACAGCAGCGGCTAATACTACCGCCCCTAATGCCACCAATACCACCATTATCACCATCGTCTTTCCCATGATTCTCCCTTGCCAGAGACACGACCACCCTACTACCACCACCCGCCTGACTTCTTCCCGTCGACTTCCTCCTGTTCATCATCATCAACATCATCACCATCATCAAACTTCATCATCATCAACAACAACATCAACCTCATCATCATCATCAACATCATCGTCGTCATCGTCGACCCCGTGCGTGCACGCCAAGGTTCGACTGCCCTCCTTCGTGATTTTATGTGTGTGCATGTGTAAATAGTGTAGGGTTAACATATTGCTTCATGACAGGTTTAGTTGGTTGATTTCAGACCCGTGTCAGTGAACCCAATGACTAGTGTGCTCGTACGCGTGGATATGTATGCATATAATATTAGTTGATATATATATAAAGATATGGATATATATTTAAGTAATTAAATGCTAATAATAGTTATGACTATATATGTATTTATGCTGTGTGGCCATAAATGTTAGTTGTGAGTATCCCGTATTTATATGTAATTACATTTGACTATATGACCCTGAGTATTAGTGAACTGCCTGTCTGTGTTCACTAACATGCCAGCTTAGATATGTGTTAGTGAATTGTCTGCCTTGTGTACACTGAAGTACTGGCTAGATAAGTGCTAGTGATTGACTGTCTGATTATGCACAGTAATCAAGGATATGACACCCGTGCATTTAGACGTACGTTTGACCCTGCCAGATGACCCATATCACCCCTAGCGTAGCTTCTGAGTTCAATAAAATTATGTTTGTGTGTGTGCTAGTGTAATGGTTGATGCTATATTGTATTATATTATATGTATATAGGACCATTGGATCGTCCTGCGAGACTTCAGGAGCAGGATATTGGTATTGCCAACTAAGGACCCCAGGCGAGTATATTCTCTAATAGTTTCTTGTTTATGATATCATATATGTTCATTGTACTTAGTGTAGATATCTATATTTCTTGACACGATGGTTATACGGATTGGTATATTCGGATCTCGTCATAAGATATTATTCCTTGTATATGGTGTATATTGTGCAAGTCTTGTTTCATTGATTATCTTGTGCATGTACAGACACTGATTCTCGGGAAGATTTGCTACATTCCTTGAGAATCTCGTGCCGTAGCGTACCATGGTTGGATCTACTATACCAGTCGGGGGTGGAGAGTATTTTAGTATAGATATGTGATCATACCCTTTATGTACAAGTCTTATTCTCATGTTAGTATTGGTCATACACCGCACGTATGACTAACCAGGCCATTATTCATGTACAAGTTCCCAAGCCGATCACATGTTAAAGCTAGTACTCACACACTTAGTCATTAGTATTCTTGTTCATTTTCATATTGTTCATTCCCGTATTTATTTCCAGTATTTCCTTTATTGTGTATCACTTGTACATATATATGCATCTTGTATATTTACATCAATTTACTGCTACATAGTTTATATTATTGATTTAGAACTACTATTAGAGATGTACTTCATTCCATCCTAACTAAAAATATTTTTTCAGACTGCGACTTAGAGGACTGGTGTCCGACATTTTATGGACCACAGGGAGAGTAGCTGCAGCCTTGGATTTTGTAGTTCAGTTGTAATTCTGGGAGGTATAGCTGGGATCACTAGTTATTCAGTTAGTTTCTTTTAGTAGTTTATGGTACCAGATTTGTTTCCGGCATATTGGAGACTTGGATGTTATTGTTGAGTTAGATTATTTTATTAGACTTGTGTTGCATTTTGATTATTTATTTTCTTCGATGTCTCATCGTGCTTTAGTTCTGTGATTAAGTATTTTTATATTATATTATGAGATATGTGTCTCCTTATGGAGTTGAATACTCGTGTGAGAATGACTAGATAGTATTGTGACCTAGATAGAGTTCTACCGTCGATGTTGCGGCGTAGGCTGGACGTCCCAAATTTTAGGTGCGGGTCATGACACATTTTTAGTGGCGGCCCATGCAGGTCAGACTTTGCAAGTTGTGTAATGTCGTGGTAGTGCGATGACTTAGTTGTACTACTATGTGCCAGCAATAGGATCTAGGATATAGCATACTAGGATGAGAGCGAATACTCAATCACAACTAGGAACATTTCCAATCTATCTACCTTGTTATCCTTATTCCTTCTGAATATTGCTTCCTTTAGAATTTTACTGTCCTTTCTTGATGATATCGTATTTATTGTCTAAATTGATTCTTTTTGGTCTGTCTTTAGGATGCCGCCGAAGACAAGATCTATGAGAGTGGGAGCATCAACTTCAGAGGGGTCTGCCACCTCTCTACCTGACGGACAGACAACTGGAGTTCCTCCTCTCCCACATGTTCTGAGTGTTGCCCCAGCTATGACGGAGAACCTTTGTCATGACCCGCACCCAGTATAAGGGCACGAGAGCGTGGGTACGTCCAGCCTACGTCGTAACATCGGCGGTAGAACGCTGTCTAGGTCACAGTAATACTATATAACTAAACACCTGTCAATGATATACATCTCCATAAGGAGGAAAATATACATCTCACAATATCTCACAATGTAACACAATCACAACGACTATAAAGTAAGGCACGATAAAAGATAAAAGGAAATGACATAGTTAAACACCATGTCTCAAACATAAAGATAACTCACAGTCTAGCTGTCCAACACAAGTCTCCAATTAAACTTAACATGAGTCTAAACATAAACTGAAATAACCTCCATAAGTCTCAAAGCATCATAAATACTATCTAGATAGCTGCAGGTAATGTCTCATCTAGAGGCATAGTCTCCTCTAGGATCTCTGGTGCGTAGTCTGCATCTATACCTGGTCCGTAGTGCGTGGTACAGAAATCCTCAAGATTCTCTGAAAAAATATCCAGTCAGGATTGGAACGAAATATACCTCTAACAGCAGTTCCACATATATTGACAAAAACTATAACACAGTGTAAAGAAATACAAGACATATATGAATAATGGCAATAAGAAATACTGACGAGCATGGATATACTGGAAAAAGAAATACTGGAACATCATCATCAATATACATCTAGGAATGAAATAGAAATACAAGTACACGCAAGAACAATGAACTGGTATATAAGTGTGTACAAGATCAGTAACTAGAACATGTAGAAATGCAAGATCAATATACCAAGATACATGTCAAGAATCATCTAACTAAGTGTGTGAAACATCAGTACATCATGTGATCGACTTGGGACTATATGACTCATTACATTGATTAGCGATCATCCCTAACCGGTCAGGCTAACCATATGTAACAGCGATGAGGCATGTAAGGGTAAGGCTGCACCTACGTGAGGTGTGGGTGAGCTATGATTCATGTAAAGTTGGGTATGATCACATAAGCTACCAATATTTCCCTATTTATCCCCAGCTAGCACGATGGATTCCAATCATGACTCCTCGTGACAGGTCTCAATGATGCCAACTCGTGTAAAGAACAGTGTCAGAGTCATGTACGCTATACAACAAGAATTATAGAGATAATCAACATAATAGAAACTGTCAGAGAATGTACTCGCCTGGGGTCCTTAGCTGGCAATACCACTGTCCGGGTTCCAAGGTATCGTCTGAGAAATCCCACAATCCTATAGACATATCATATAATATAATACTTCATCAGACATTATTCTAGCACACAATCAACATAATGATCTCAACATGCTACGCTAGGGGTCACAGGTCGATGTACCTACGGGGTATCCGTGGTTACATTCAAGTCCTCTACATAATATGATCTAACATATACATAAATATCTATTGGTTATAATTATATTAGATATATGTATATACATATACTTTAAATAGAATTTATACCTTGCATCTATGTTAAACAGGTATTAGGGAGATATATACAATATATATATACCCAAAACACATATAATCCTATTTTAATACATGTACCCTACTTATATATACTAATTAGGTTCGCATACGTTATGGTTATACATATATATATCAATGTACACATAGTAACCATATACGTATACCAAATACCCATACGTACTCAGGTACGCATCAAGTTTATATATCTACATACCAGTATTCAACATAGCAAGTGCGGAAGCCTCCAAGGGGTACTATATGTATGCGTACACGTATAAGCAAGAAGGAACTCGAACCTGTGCGTGGGAACGAGACGATGACGATGACGACGACGAGGCGATGGTTACAAACAGGGAGAGGCTGGTCGAGTACATGGTCTATCGTCGAACTCCGGGCTTCTCTGGTCGGGTACGAGGCGATGCGTCGCGGCGTCGTCGAGTCGAAGGGCTGCTCCGGTCGGCACAGCGAGGTCAGTGGTCGTCCATCGTGCAGTCGGTCGACAGCGTGCAGGCGGGGGCTCTCGATCGGCAGCGTACAGGCGGGACTCTCGGTCGGCAGCGTCGTCCGACGCTCAAGCGGGGCAGTCGGGGGCGGCTCTGTGCAGCGTCGTCCGGCGCTCAAGCGGTGCAGTCGGGGGCTCTGTCGACAGGATCCCGATGACTCAGGGACAGCGGGTCCGGCCGTTCTCCGATCAACAGGAAGATAAGACGGGAAAGGGGAAGAGTCGACGAAGTTCAGCTAGGGTTCGGCGGGAAGAGCAAGGAGGAAGGGGATGTCAGCTGTAGCTAGGTTAGATGGAAAAGAAATAAAAAGGAAAGGAGATACTATATATATATATATATATATATATATAGGTAGACTTGGGTTGACCTAATTATATTGACTTGGTCAACACTAGGTAAAGGCCTTGGCTTGTTTTGGAGATATTCCAATGGGCTAGGTTTCGAATGGGTTTAATGAAATTGTGAGAATTGCATTGGTCTAAGGGTTTGGAGGCCATGGTTTAAAGGGGTTGATGTTAAATTACTCACTCCCAAAAATCATGGAAAAATATAATGAAGGAGAAATGGGTTTTGTTCACGTGTCGTGTCTAATGGTTGGGCACCTTAATATACTTTTGCATAAAAGTGCCCAACAATTGAGAAAATTGCACAAAATTAAATTTATTGATTAATTAATTAAAATGAATGCAAGTGGTGTTCTAAATTGATTAGAAATACAAGGGGCTGAATTTAAGTGGGACACAAGCATCAACTAACGGTCTGGCGTGTCTAGGACAAAGGTGTGAAATCAGTTGGAAGACAATGGCTAGCATAACGTTCTAATTAATAAACAATGGTAAAGTACAAAATTACTAAATCACAATAATTAGATATAATTAAATATTATGAAATCATTTACACATTAATTACGAAAAGATGAAAATACCCCTAATCCAAAAAGTGGGGGTGACAACCTTCCTCAACCACCTACTCCGTTTCCCGAAAGTATGTCCGTTGACGGGGCACATATGTTTACTTTGATCCAGGGCATGGTAGATGCCCAGAGAGTGACGACAGAAGCTCAGCGAGTTCAAGCTGAGGCTCAGAGAGTAAAGGCAGAGGCACACCAAGCACAGAACAAACTGATGAGAGAGAGCATGGAGAACGCTCACCAGATGGCACTACAGGCCGTTGAGAGAGTTGTCCGCAGTATCCTGGCCAGCAGCAACAACAGAGACCAGGCACTATAGTTGATTTCAAGAGGATGATGCCTCGAGAGTTCAAAGGCACCGAGGGGATACTCTAGCATGACGACTGGCTAGAGGATATAGAGAGGAGCATGCGATTGGCCCATATTCCGGAGAGCTTATAGATAGAGGCGGCCGGTAGTCAGATGTTCGATATCGCACTCACGTGGTATCACACGGAGCCAAGACTTACTGTACAAGGACCTACTTGGGAGATCTTCAAGGAGCTTTTCAAGGAGAAGTTCTTTCCCGACGTGGCCCTGGGAGATTTGAAGAGTCAGTTCCATGACTTGGTCCAAGGAACCATGTCGGTCGACGAGTACGCCGCAGAATTCTGTCGATTGAGCCATTTTGCATCGTCTATGATTCGGGACCCAGGAGATCGAGCGCAAAAGTTTAGAAAGGGGCTGACGAGAGAGATTAGGTCACGGACTTCTGGTCGTCGTACTGCTACCTTTGGGGATATCTTGATGGATGCCCAGGTTGCAGAAGAGGATCTGGATCTCAGGCCTAAGAGGAGTCGCAATATTTCTGAAGATACGAGTGGTAGCGTGAGACTGGCCAAGCGTTCCCATATTCAGCAACAGCCGAGGATATTTCAGTATAACCACCAGCAGCACCAGGCACCGGTTCATGTTCAGCAGGATCAACAGACTTATCATTTTTGTAAGAAGCCAGGTAACATTTGGGAGAGCTATAGATTGAGGCTAGGACTTTGTTTGCGCTATGGCGATGCAGGACATCGAATGAGGGATTGTCCTCTAGTTCCTTATTTTCCCGGCCAGCGCATAGCTCCAAATTATAGAGATCCAGTTAGGCCACCTGTGGAACCGCAGATTGCTCAGCACCTGCGGAGAGAGCCACCCCAGCAGGGCAGAGCATTTGCGATGACGGTCGAGGAGACCGATACTACAGGTGATGTGTTAGCAGGTTATGTTCTATTCCTTCCTTCTGTTCCTTTTTCGTCTGTTGATTGATTGATTTCTTAGTACCATAGCTTGTATAATTAATTTTCTTGCTAGAATATAGTTAGTAGTATACCCTGGCAGAGACTGCAATACCATAACAAAACAAACCATAAACCACACACATTTTTTTTTCTAGATTGTATGTTGTATGACTGTAGGTAGAATTTTCTTAGACTTTGATTGTTGGGGGTTGACTCTAGTAAAGATTAATGAAGAAGTTATGATTGGACAAAGAGAGACAAGGTGCCTTAAAATTCAAGGATGAACATTAATTTAAATAAAGAGCTGAGAAATTAATATGGCAGAATTGACAATTTTGTTAAATCATAGATTTTTATGAAGATTATAATATGATTGAAATTATCATTAAATTTTGAGGAATTTAAGAAGATTATCATTATATTTATTTAACGGCAAGATTAGTATTGTGTGAAATTATCATTAAATCATAGATTTTCATAAGTATTACATCATTGAGTATTGTGTGAAAAAAAAATCGAGGAATGAGAACACTAATGGAGAGCTTGGATTCAAATTTTGGGATGAGATTTTAAATTTTTTAAATATACATTGATTGGATTTAAATTTGAGGATTGGATATTAAATTTTTTAGTATTTAGTTATTAACTTAAAATTTTGGAGGAGATTGTAATAAGAATGAAATTTGATTTTAATTTTAAAGATTTTTAGGAATATGATATTTTTGGAATTTTTGTGAAATAACAATATGGATTTACTTCATGATTATATGGTTTGATAAATTTAAATTTTGATGGTAAAATAAATAAATACAACTGTTGAGGGTCTTAAATTTCGAGGACGAAATTTTTCTAAGGAGGGTAGACTTGTCACTACCACATTCTAAAATAGGACTAATTTTGACATTTTATTTATTATAACTATTGTGTGTATTTATTTAAAATAATTGCATGATATATATATATATATATATATATATATATATATATATTATATGTATAGTATTCTTTAATGCATGAGTTAGTAGACTAGACCTAGAAGCCCACTAGATGAACCTCTGACCAAAATATAGGATTATGAATTTAAATTGTATTATTTTGGGATTAATTATTTAGGGTTATAATTTATTATTGTGATTTTATTTGATTATTGTACCTTACCGTTGCTTCGATATTTAGAGCGCTACCCTAGATTTTGCCTTCCAACAAATTTTACACCCTTATCCTAGACGTGCCCGTCCTATATTTTGATCTTTGTGTAACTCATAAATATGCTCTCTTGTGCTTCATTTTAGTTGTCACGCCCCAGTCCCAAAATATCGAGGGACCAGACACGTGGCAATGGCCAGCAGCACACATCGATGGACAAACCCAATTTAATGGATCCATCAGGACGTACTTAAGCTGTAATACAACAATAAGGGTCTAGATATACTAATCTCATCCACAGAAATGAATACAACAATATCAGAATCATAAAGCAAGATCAATCTCAATATAATATAAACTCGGAGAAATAACCCGATAATGAGTCTGATACATCTGTCAAGATACAAGAATAAAGATAACCACAGCAAATACTGAGTATAGGTAAAGCCTATACCCAGAAGATACCCTCGGTGATCACTCGTCTACTGGATCTGGTACTGCTCCAGTGCCTGCAACTGCTTCTGCTCCTGCTAATGCTCCCGTCCCATGTAACTCGGGGTCGATCTCGTCTGCTAGTCCTGGGGACATAGTCCGGATCCAGGTCCTTAGGGGACATAACAAGGTACAGATAATACAAGCCAAAATAAATGCAGTGTAGCAATAAATAAAAAAATAGGGTAGACTATATAACCAACTAAGTGATATGCAAGTGAGAGTTTTAGTCATACTCGGGCTAAGACTACTACAGGATCAGTGTCGAAGAAACCCATAGCAGGATTCTCTCGAAGGGCCAGAACTTGTGCCAAAGCTCTATACCAGAAACTCAAACACATCCAGATGACAATATATATAATATAATCAGCCTTTTATATGGTAAATCTCTCCCCACCCAATGTAATCTCACGTCTCATGTCCATGACAAGCAGGATCAAAACTAATGCAGCAAGTCATATAATGTCTTTGTCATAAAATCGGTATCCTACACAGAATCACCATGAATATCTCAGGAAGATTCTGTCTCATGAATAGTGTCAAGTGTCCTGGGTCTATGTAATTGATAAGACAAGTACGAGAATGTAAAGGGTCACGATATCCATCTCTAGGTGACATTACACAACTCCGCGTACGGTGTTGGCACCCGACTATTAATCGAACGCTAAGTAAGTCACACGGTCCTAGGTCAAGCATGCACATCAATATAAATGAATCAAGAAAATATGTAACAAGACTACAAAGTTGGCAAGGTACACTTGCTTGGGGTTTGAATACCAACAGCTGTCCCTGTATCAGTGGAACCTGCATGTACTCCTCCAAAAGCTGAAATAAACATCACCAACAGTCTCAAAAAATATCAAATAGCTAGAAATGCCTATCCTTAAGTCCAATTTGGACACAGGGGCAAAAATAATATTTCCGGGTCAAAGCGGGGTCCACATATGGGCCACTTTGCACCGAAAAATGTGTCAGGATCAAAGGTCTCCAAATTCGTCAAACTCAGTGTCAACAATTCAGGAACGATGATACGAACCCAACGAAACTTCCAGAATTGGATTCCGATAAGCCGATCACAAAATTGCCCATCAAGTAGAGCTTGTGGGGCCCACGATACGCGATTTTGTCAACATTCTCAGAATCGAACCAAACTTGGGTCACAGGACCAGCATATTTCTACGAGTCTGATGGCATAAGTTTTGTTTCGATCCGACGTGTGTACACGAAGTTATGATGTGTTCCAGAATAGGCAGATACGGGGCGTTGTCGGCGGATACGCGTTAATTCCGGTGTGCACGCACATCCAAATCAACTTCTGCGAAATCCTGCACGTTCGTATCAACGATGCGCACATTTCGGTGAAGACCGCACACGACCAAGTCATCCCGTTTGGCGGGGCACACTAAGTTCCGGGGTAAAACGGGGTGTTGATTTTCCTATTTTTGGATCGCGGTTTGCGATCACCACAGGACGCGACGCACCGAGCGGGTTGTACGGGTATCGAGGGGGTCACACAGTCTATGTGTCATAACTGAAGGGACAGAAAATAGGGTAACAAGGAGAGAGGAAACGCTACCTGAACAGGGCTCCGTGATCCGAGAATTCCTCGTGTCCGAGTGTCTGTTTCGTATCCTGGTCACCATGTCCGGGTCGAGAGCTCCTGCGTCCATGCTAGGGCGGCTGTGTCTGGGTCTCTGGGAGTGGGAGTTCGGGTCGGTGGAGGCCGTCGATGGCTAGGGCAGCGGTCGAGGAAGACGAGGGTGGATAGGGTGGTGGTCGAGCGGGCTAGGGCTGCTGTGGGTGTCGTTCTGATCGGGGACGATGACGGGGGGTTTCTAGGTCGTCGAGGGGAGAGCTGCGGGTTGTTGGTGGTGGTGCTCCAGGCAGGGCCGGAGGAGAGAGGAGGACGTCGGCTGGCCGCGGGGAGAGAGGAGGACGTCGGCTGGACGCGGGGAGAGACGGAAGGAGGTGGTCGGGCTGCGATACTACTCGAAGTTCAGTCGAGGAGGAAGGCGGTGTGGGGCTGTGGAGTCTTGTCGTGGCGGAGGGACGGCCGAGGATGGCTGTGGAGGTCGTCGAAGGGAAGGAAGGAGATAGTGGAGGTGGTCGGAGGGATAGGTGGATGACTGGGGACGGGTCGAGCGGAGGAAGGAGAAGGGAAGGAGGAAGAGGAAGTCGTGCAGGTGGTGGTCCGGCGAGGAAGTCGACGAGGGAAAGGAAGAGGACAGGGAGGTGGAAGAGGAGGCGGAGCGAGGAGATGACGGGGAGGAAGAGGCGACGGAGATTAGGGTTCCGGCTAGGGCTTAGGGTGACCGGGGCTGCTGCGGGCGGCGGAGAGAGGTGAGATAGGGTTGCGACAGCGGCGGGGCACAGAATTCGAGGCACATTTATAGGCCGAAACAGTAATCCCGATAGGAATTGGGATTAGGGTTTCGGCGGTTAACGGGTTTGGGTCCGGGTCCGCGAGTCGGGTTCAATCATGAATTCGGCCCGACCCGCTAGTATTTAGGTGCAGGTTTGGGTCTGCGGGTTTCGGGTCAGGTTTAGATCCGACCCGACCCGCTAAGGCTAGGTTCGGTTTAGTGAACCGGGTCTGGACTGGTTTGGGTTGGTTTGGTTCAATTGAACCGGGTTTATTTCTAGGGTTTAATTCGGTTTAATTATAACTTAGTTTCTAGGGATTTAAAAATGCTTCCGGAGTCCAATAAATTCCCGAAAAATTACCCTATGTCCAGTTTTTCATTTTACACCATAAAATATTATTTTCATAATATTTTAGTATTAATTAACAGCAATTAAAAATCATTTAAATTCAAAATACCTAGGTTTTAGTTACAAAAAAATCCCAGAAAATTATCGAAAATTATGAAAACTCCAAATTAAAAAATCTTAAAAAATCAGGGGGCTTACAATCTACCCAACTTATAAAAATTCCGTCCTCGAAATTAAAATAGGGTAGGGTCTAAAGAATTCTCTCAGGTGAACATGGAGGTCTCTACCCAACTTAGAATTTACCCATCTATCATCTAAGGCTATACGTCTAAGAAAGCTATGCCCCAAATCATGTTATTGAATCCTCAAAGTTTTTTAACACCAGCCATATCATCTATGATATGCCCTTAATCATTTATAAAGGGTCATCAACCAATGC
The DNA here is from genome assembly GCA_036927795.1 of Iris macrosiphon. Classification (NCBI taxonomy): domain Eukaryota; kingdom Viridiplantae; phylum Streptophyta; class Magnoliopsida; order Asparagales; family Iridaceae; genus Iris; species Iris macrosiphon. The sequence goes on along the minus strand of JAYESA010000004.1, from coordinate 336,153,651 downwards.
GACCGGCCTGTGGGGTATATCTAGTACTGTCTATATATCAAACTTATACCAAGCACGAGGTTTCGTCTTTCCGAAATAAGGAAGACAGAGATCAATAATAAAAAGTTCAATGGAGAGGTAATAGAATAGGAGTATCGGGGTCAAGGCGTTTTAAAGAATTAACATAGGAATTGTCAAAGCAGTTGTGGATTAAAATTCTATTTTGGGCAATTCCTATTCACCTGATCGCATCGGTATAGTTATGTAACGGATACGATAGTCTCAGACATATCTAGAGGGCAAGTACATTCGTCTACTAATTACTATATATCTCAATCCACGTAAATTAGTTGTACGAAGGGCGAACCAAGTGCACTATGGTTGATCAGACCATAGTATACTGATTCTAAAATATATTAGTGTACATATCCACTAATACATATGTCATGAACAAGCTCGATAAAGAATAAGCTTGCAAAACTAGGCTATAGAATAGCAGCATAAGTCAAGTACAGCAAATTTAAGTACGCTAGATGATGATGAAAGGAGGTACAAATTAATCAAGTTCACAAAACAAAAATAAACAAGCAACCATAATAATAACAAACTCTACAATCTCTATAGTTATCATACAACCTCCTTGTCTAAGTCGCTAGTTGACCAAATAGGGGCAAGGTCCTCTAAATTCTATTGTCTGAATAACCACTATCTTCTTATACAAGTCTAAGGTTGTGTCATCCTAGTTTACTTCATCAATGGGTCAATAGGGCTAGGTGGTATTATGTTGTGAGACATACTACCCAACTTATAACAATAAACTAATACTGAAATCTTCTTAAGGATACCATGGAAACTCTTCTTAAGGTCTACAAGAAGGAGTCTTGGTGCCTATTAGGGTATCCTCCTATATTACCTAGGTCATGGTCGTCTTAAGCCTTAGTCTTAGTGCTTATAAGACAAGTATCAATAGTGAGGATAGAATAGTTACTGGCCGTCAAGGGTAAGGGATCTAACTTGTATCGAGGTGGGGGTACTAATTACGTGACTTAAAGCTAAGGGGTAATCATTAGGTCATAATCTACAATAATAACTTAAACTGTCAAGTTCTAATTACCAATCACACAGCAAAAATTTAGAGTAACAACCAAAATAAACAATAAGAGGCGCACAGAAGTCAAGGCAGGATGCAAGTCAAGAAATTAATTCGAATCCGATATAGATGTTTAGAACTATTCAAGAAAGTGGATGAGATTCAAAAACTTATCCTATTCTTATTGCAGGCTTGCTCGGTCCCTAAGTTGAAACCCGAAAAATTTAGTCGTTGACCTGCATGGGCCACCATAAAAACCATGTCACGCCCCAGTCCCAAAATATCGAGGGACCAGACACGTGGCAATGGCCAGCAGCACACACCGATGGACAAACCCAATTTAATGGATCCATCGGGACGTACTTAAGCTATAATACAACAATAAGGGTCTAGATATACTAATCTCATCCACAGAAATGAATACAACAATATCAGAATCATAAAGCAAGATCAATCTCAATATAATATAAACTCGGGAAAATAACCTGATAATGAGTCTGATACATCTGTCAAGATACAAGAATAAAGATAACCACAGCAAATACTGAGTATGGGTAAAGCCTATACCCAGAAGATACCCTCGGTGATCACTCGTCTACTGGATCTGGTACTGCTCCAGTGCCTGCTTCTGCTTCTGCTCCTGCTAATATTCCTGTCCCGTATAACTCGGGGTCGATCTCGTCTGCTAGTCCTGGGAACATAGTCCGAATCCAGGTCCTCAGAGGATATAACAAGGTACAGATAATACAAGCCAAAATAAATACAGTATAGCAATAAATAAAATAATAGGGTAAACTATATAACCAGCTAAGTGATATGCAAGTGAGAGTTTTAGTCATACTCGGACTGAGACTACTACAGGATCAGTGTCGAAGAAACCCATAGCAGCATTCTCTCGAAGGGCCAGAACTTGTGCCAAAGCTCTATACCAGAAACTCAGACACATCCAGATAACAATATATATAATATAATCAGCCTTTTGTATGGTAAATCTCTCCCCACCCAATGTAATCTCACATCTCATGTCCATGACACGCAGGATCAAAACTAATACAGCAAGTCATATAATGTCTATGAATAAAATGTCTATGTTATAAAACCGGTATCCTACATAGAATCACCATGAATATCTCAGGAAGATTCTGTCTCATGAATAGTATCAAGTGTCCTGGGTCTATGTACTTGATAAGACAAGTACGAGAATATAAAGGGTCACGATATCCATCTCTAGGTGACATTACACAACTCCGCGTACGGTATTGGCACCCGACTATTAATCGAAAGCTAAGTAAGTCACACGGTCCTAGGTCAAGCATGCACATCAATATAAATGAATCAAGAAAATATGTAACAAGACTGCAAAGTTGGCAAGGTACACTTGCTTGGGGTTTGAATACCAACAGCTGTCCCTGTATCAGTGGAACCTCCAGATACTCCTCCAAAAGCTGAAATAAACATCACCAACAGTCTCAGAAAATATCAAATAGCTAGAAATGCCTATCCTTAAGTCCAATTTGGACACAGGGGCAAAAATGACATTTCTGGGTCAAAGCGGGGTCCACATATGGGCCGCTTTGCACCAAAAAATGTGTCCGGGTCAAAGGTCTCCAAATTTGTCAAACTCAGTGTCAACAAGTCAGGAACGATGATATGAACCCAACAGAATTTCCAGAATTGGATTCCGATGAGCCGATCACAAAATTGCCCGTCAAGTGGAGCCTATGGGGCCCATGATACGCGATTTTGTCAACTTTCTCAGAATCGTACCAAACTTGGGTCACAGGACCAGCATATTGCTACAATTCTGATGGCACAAGTTTCATTTTGATCCGACGTGTATACACGAAGTTACGACGTATTCCAGAATGGGCAGATACGGGGCATTGTCGACGGATACGCGTTGATTCCGGTGTGCACGCACATCCAAATCAACTTCTGCAAAATCTTGCACGTCGTATCAACGGCACGCACGTTTCGGTGAAGACCGCGCGCGACCAAGTCGTCCCGTTTGGCGGGGTACACTCAGTTCCGGGGTAAAACAGGGTGTTGATTTTTCTGTTTTTGGATCGCAGTTTGCGATCACCACAGGACGCGACACACCGAGCGGGTTGTACGGACATCGAGAGGTCACACATTCTACGTATCACAACTGACGGGACAGAAAATGGAGCAACGAGGAGAGAGGAAACGCTACCTGAACAGGGCTCCGTGATCCAAGAATTCCTCGTGTCCGAGTGTCTGTTTCGTGTCCAGGTCACCGTGTCCGGGTCGAGAGCTCCTGTGTCCGTGCTAGGGCGGCTGTGTCTGGGTCTCTGGGAGTGGGCGTTCGGATCGACGTAGGCCGTCGACAGCTAGGGCAGCGGTCGAGGAAGACTAGGGTGGATAGGGTGGTGGTCGAGCGGGCTAGGGCTGCTGAGGGTGTCGTTCTGATCGGGGACGATGACGGGGGGTTTCTAGGTCGTCGAGGGGAGAGCTGCGGGTTGTTGTTGGTGGTGCTCTAGGCGGGGCCGGAGGAGAGAGGAGGACGTCGGCTGGCCGCGGGCAGAGACGGAGGGAGGTGGTCGGGCTGCGACACTACTCGACGTCCAGTCGAGGAGGAAGGCGGTGTGGGGCTGTAGAGTCTGGTCGTGGCGGAGGGAGGGCCGAGGATGGCTTTGGAGGTCGTCGAAGGGGAGGAAGAAGATGGTGGAGGTAGTCGGAGGGATAGGTGGATGACTGGGGACGGGTCGAGCGGAGGAAGGAGAAGGGAAGGAGGAAGAGGAAGTCGTGCAGGTGGTGGTCCGACGAGGGGAAGGAAGAGGACAGGGAGGTGGAAGAGGAGGCGGAGCGAGGAGATGACGGGGAGGAAGAGGCGACGGAGATCAGGGTTCCGGCTAGGGCTTAGGGTGACCAGGGCTGCTGCGGGCGGCGGAGAGAGTTGATATAGGGTTGCGGCAGCGGCGGGGCACAGAATTCGAGGCACATTTATAGGCCGGAACAGTAATCCCGATAGGAATTGAGATTAGGGTTTTGGCGGTTAACGGGTTTGGGTCCGGGTCCGCGGGTCGGGTTCAATCATGAATCCGGCCCGACCCACTAGTGTTTAGGTGCGGGTTTGGGTCTGCGGGTTTCGGGTCGGGTTTAGATCCGACCCGACCCGCTAAGGCTGGGTTCGGTTTAGTGAACCGGGTCTGGGTTGGTTTGGTTCAATTGAACCGGGTTTATTTCTAGGGTTTAATTCGGTTTAATTACAACTTAGTTTCTAGGGCTTTAAAAATGCTTTCGGAGTCCAATAAATTCCCAAAAAATTAACCTATGTCCAGTTTTCCATTTTACACCATAAAATATGATTTTTATAATATTTTAGTATTAATTAACAACAATTAAAAATCATTTAAATTCAAAATACCTAGGTTTTAATTACAAAAAAATCCCAGAAAATTATAAAAAATTACGAAAACTCCAAATTAAAAATTCTTGAAAAATTAGGGTGCTTACATTAGTCGCAAAATATTCGTCACGGACGTTTATTTTAAATTCCAAATAAATTTGACTTTGTATCATTGTGTGTTCCAATCGAAATTGGAGACACAATCTCGACCAATTTTATACAGCCTAAATTTTGATATATTCTATTCTGAGTCCTCTATGTCCATGATATTTGTGTCCCACCTAATTTTAATTCCATGTACTTCCAATTAATTTTAGAACATTATTTATATTAATTTTAATTAAATTGGTCTAATGACCCAACTTGACCCAAAACTAGACCCAACACCAAACCAAACCCCCATTCACACCCGCAAGACTCATACTAAATACCACACACTCTTTTCATCCATTAAATCATACCAAACATGGTATTTTCCCTCATTAAATCATAAAACCCATTTTCTGTGCAATTTTCCAATTGTTGGGGACTTTATTGCAAAAGTGCAATGATGTGTCACCATCCTATTGGTCAAGACCAATGAAGAACCAACCCCCTCCATCTTTGACCGGTCCAACACACTGTCTCTTCCTTTGTGTTTGTGCACTTCCCTTCATAAGTAATCTTGGCCCTTCATTTTAAATGGAGCAACATCCTTACCACACAACACCCTCTTATATATATATATATATATATATATATATATATATATATATATATATATATATATATATATATATATATATATATATATATATATATATAATCCACCATCCTAACCCTTTTCCAATGCCAACCCCATCCCAAGGCACAGCCGGCCCTAATCCCTAGGTAGTCCTCTTCTTCTTCCTCATGCAAAACTCCTCCATTATTTTTCATCCCTCTTCAAAACTCAAAACCATAACAACCACCCTTTTCTTCCCTCCACCTGAACTCCGGTGAGCATCCGCCTTTCCCGCCTAGTGCACAACCTATACCCCAACCTCCTGCACACCGTCTCCCTCGACGCCGGCATCAACTTTATCCTCGCCTGAGCCCCGGTCCGACAACCCGACCGTCCGACCACTCCACAACAGTCGACATCGAGCCTTCCCTCGCCTGAATCGACCACCACCTCTCCACCCTCTTCTTCTTCCTCCTCTTCCAGGCTATTAATCCCGACCGTCAACACCACCACTCCCCGTCGGAGTCGACAGCAGCCACCCCGTTCTACGCCTCACCCAGTCGACTGAACCACCGACCTGTTCACCCTCGTCCCGACCTATATCCCGCCGGACCCCGACTGCACACCAGTCCCCGACCCGAGCCGGCCGCCTGAGCACCTCCTCCGCCGAGCCTCGACTTCACGACTAAACCACCAGTCCGCCTCCATCTCCTTCGGTCATCTAACCCGCAGCCAAGCCCCGCCTCGCCGGACTATGGTAGCGACTAACACCACTGCCCTTAACGCCACCAACACCACCATTATCACCATCATCTTCCCATGAATCTTCCTTGCCGGAGATACGACCACCCTGCTACCACCACCCGCCTGACTTCTTTCCGTCGACCTCCTCATGTTCATCATCATCAACATCATCACCATCATCAAACTTTATCATCATTGTCAACAACATCAACCTCATTGTCATCATCAACATCATCGTCATCATCGTCGACCCCGTGCGTGCATGCCAAGGTTCGACTGCCTTCCTTCATAATTTTATAAGTGTGCATGTGTGAATAGTATAGGGTTAACATATTGCTTCATGACAGGTTTAGTTGGTTGATTTCAGACCCGTGTCAGTGAACCCAATGACTAGTATGCTCGTAAGCGTGTGTACGTATGCATATAATATTAGCTGATATATATATATATATATAAAGATATGGATATATATATTTAAGTAATTAAATGCTAATACTAGTTATGACTATATATGTATTTATGCTGTGTGGCCATAAATGTTAGTTGTGAGTATCCCGTATTTATATGTAATTATATTTGACTGTATGACCCTGAGTATTACTGAACTGCCTGCTTGTGTTCACCGACATGCCAGCTTAAAGATGTGTTAGTGAATTGTCTGCCTTGTGTACACCGACGTACTGGCTAGACAAGTGTTAGTGATTGACTGTCTGCTTATGCACAATAATCAAGGACATGACACCCGTACATTTAGACGCATGTTTGACCCTTCTAGATGACCCGTATCACCCCTAATGTAGCTTCCGAGTTCAGTAAAATTGTGTTTGTGTGTGTGCTAGTGTAATGGCTGATGCTATATTGTATTATATTATATATATATAGGACCATTGGATCATACTGCGAGACATCAGGAGCAGGATATTGGTATTTCCAGCTAAGGACCCCAGGCGAGTACATTCTCTGATAGTTTCTTATTTATGATATCCTCTATGTTCATTGTATTTAGTATGGATATCCATATTTCTTGACACGATGGTTACACAGATTGGTATATTCGGATCTCGTCATGAGATGTTATTCCTTGTATATGGTGTATCTTGTGTAAGTCTTATTTCATTGATTATCTTGTGCATGTACAGACAATAATTCTCGGGGAGATTTGCTACCTTCCTAGAGAATCTCGTATCGTAGCATACCATGGTTGGATCTACTATACCATTCGGGGGTAGGGAGTATTTTAGTGTAGATATGTGATCATACCCTTCATGTACAAGTCTTGTTCTCATGTTAGTGTTGGTCATACACCGCACGTATGACTAACCAGGCCATTATTCATGTACAAGTTCCCAAGTCGATCATATGTTAAAGCTAGTACTCACACACTTAGTCATTAGTATTCTTGTTCATTGTCATATTGTTCATTTCCGTATTTATTTCCAATATTTCCTTTATTGTGTATCTCTTGTACATATATATGCATCTTGTATATTTACATCTATTTACTGCTATATAGTTTATATCATTGATTTAGAACTGCTATTAGAGATGTATTTCGTTCAATCCTGACTGGAAATATTTTTTCAGACTACGACTTAGAGGACTGGTGTCTGACATTTTATGGACCACCGGGAGAGTAGCTGCAGCCTTGGATTTTGTAGTTCAGTTGTGATTCTGGGAGGTCTAGCCGGGATCACTAGTTATTCAGTTAGTTTCTTTTAGTAGTTTATGGTACCAGATTTATTTTTGGCATATTGGAGACTTGGATGTTATTGTTGAGCTAGATTATTTTATTAGACTTGCTTTGCATTTTGATTATTTATTTTTTTCGATGTCTCATCGTGCTTTAGTTCTGTGATTGAATATTTTCATATTATATTATGAGATCTGTGTCTCCTTATGGAGTTGGATACTACTGTGAGATTGACTAGATAGTATTGTGACATAGACAGCGTTCTGCCGCCGATGCTGCGGCGTAGGCTGGACGTACCCACGTACTCGTGCCCCAAATTTTGAGTGCGGGTCATGACACATTAGCTATTATATTATATATGTGATATGTAGAAATAGTTATTATGGAGAAATTGGGTTTTGGCATCTTTATTGGGTGTGTATCATAGAGTATCATGTTATAGCATGCCAAGTGTTTATCTAAGTGCTCATAGTGTATATGTTTATTATATATATGTATATGATACATGTGTATACATATCTATTATTAATTATATATAAGTATATATTTGTTTATGTCTTATACATAGATATCGGGTGTGTGTCAGTGAGTGAGGGATTGGACTGTGCTATGATACCTATGTTTATGTGTATGATTGAGGGGTTCAGGTTGTGCACCAAATGGCAGTGTGTCAGTTGGGGAACACTGCCAGTTGGTTCAGATGGTGTAGGGTTATATTAGTTAGAGAAGGGAGAGGTATTAGTGCTCATTGTGGGGCAGCAACAACAACGATCGAGTAGTAGCAGCTGCAGGAGTAAGAAGAGAGTAACAACAGCTATATCAGATGGTTGTAGTACCACTTGGCACTGTATTGAACTTGGGTATTGGATTCTAGCATGAGATCAGTAGCTAAATGCTCAGTCATGCACTGAGAGCAGTAGAGAGGGAGTGTGGTTGTGTGGCTGTGTAGTGAGAAGGAAGTTCTTCTGATACTTGGTGAGTATCAGTTGTGGGGTTGAGTGTTAGCAGTGAGTAAGTGAGATATCATTGTGGCATTTATTATTTTGATGTGAGTCTCAGTTTCAGTTATGAGAGGATTGATTCAGTGGTTATATGAACATGTGTGTACTATGGAAGCTAAGGTATAGGTTAATTTCAGTTTAGAGAGTTAGCAATGCATTTACTAACTTGAAACTTAGTTTTGATAGTAGCAGGTAACATAGGAAGTAGTGTACCTGTTCAATGATACAAGTAAATTGAAGTTCCAATTTGAGCACTAACTAATGTTGGTTGTGCTACAGATATTAATGTATCAGTTTACTATGGGTAATTTATCAGTCAACTGATATATATATATCAAATATTGATACATGTGGGGGGGAGTCAGCTTGGTTTAACATATTTTTAACTGATTCAGTAGCATTCAATTTGGGGGTATTTGAGCAATTGGTTTCCCCAAAGGAAGGGGAAACAAGGGACAATAGTACTTTGTGAACGGGTATGTTTTTGAAGAGGGATTAACAGGATTAACAACAGCAGTGGCAGGAGCTTGTACAAGCTAGATGCAATAACAAGCAGGAGCAGCAGCAGTAGCTACTTGTGAGCAGCTGCTCGGGGGCATGTGGCAGCAGTGACAGGTGCATTAGAAGCACACTACACAGTGGCTTATGAAGAATGGTTCTGTCAAGTTTATTAAGGGGATTTGAACAGTAGCTAGCATCAATTGCATTGGTGATATGGTATTAGTTTTCTACTAGATTGATATGTTAGTCAGTAGTTAGACGATTAGTTATTGACATATGTTAATTGTATATAGTAGATGATTAATTGGTTAGGTATTAGTAATATTAGTTAGTTAGAGAGCTAGAAGTTATCAGTTGGTATCCTAAGGTAACTTTCATATTAGTGTACTGATACTAGTTAAGTGGTATCAATTATCAAGTAAGACTAGTAACAGTTAGTTATTTATTGATGTTAGTTAAGTATTAACTATATTTTCTAGGTAATGACCATAGAATCTAGGTAAGACCTAGAAATACCTAAAATAAACTAGAATACCCTTGTAAATAGCTTAGAATCAATAGTACAACCTAGAAGCATGCATTTGTATATTTAACCCAATTTTTTATTTATACACCATTTAACATAAAATTTTCTAAATATGATTGTGTGACACCAGCTTGGGCATCGAGATACACCATTTTCTCAGGACCAGAGGCGAGTACATCTCTCTGTTAGTTTTTATTTCATGATAGTGTATATATCGCATGTTCTAGAACTGTATATTTGATTATGACATAGTGGTTACACGGACTAGTACTAAATGGATCTTTTCAGGAGATGTTATCCCCTACCATGTTCAGTGGGCAATCCTTCACACGTATTTCATCGTGTGTATCGGATATTGATTGTCACGCCCCGATCTTCCGCAGATAATCGGTCGTCCCCGCTAGACGCGAATCACCTTACCAGCGCTCCCGCGGGACGATCTTTTTTATCTGGACGTGATGCCACACGAGCGTAAGCTGCGACCGTGCAAGGCCATTGCTTGCCATTTAAATCAAAGGGAAGAACTAAGAGGACTTAATTTTGATTAACAAACTTAAAATTACAGAGTAGAGTCCGAAGAGATAATCTAAGTACAAATTTATTTTGATCTGGGGGTGGCGATGGCGGGTTAGAAGTGTAGCAACTCTCTTTACTCCGTGGACGATCCGGACGCAGAAACTTCTCTCCTTGGTTCTAGTGTGAATCCGCAGATAGCCAGCCAGCCTTTTGTATGGGTGTGGTACCTTTCTATTTATAGCCGTTCTGTGGTACCTTTCTATTCATGAAGAGATCCGGATATACCAATCCGTATAACCATCATGTCAAGAAATCAATGATATCTACACTAGATACAAGAGACATAGAGGATATCATAAATGATAAACTATCAAAGAATGTACTCGCCTGTGGTCCAGAGCAATGAATGTCAAACTATGTTCGAACTGGTGTCACACAGACCTAAATATGGAATATTATATTAATACAAGGTTTTGGAATAAAAATAAGTTAAACTAGTTAATTCTAGGTCATAAAGCCATTTCTAAGTCAAAATAGTCAAACTAGATCAAGTCTATGCCAAACTAGTCAAACTTGGTCAAACTACCTATTTCTAGGTTGTATGAGTCTATCTCTGCTAGGTCAATACACTATAAAACTAAGCTACACTAGCTATTCTAAGACACTAAGAAACCAACAAGATACCGTATCCTAAGATACGCAAGCAAAAATATGAAATAGTCATATATGCATATCCAAACAATATTAGATATACTAATCCTCACTACAAATGCTAAATTAATACCTTGGCTTTGAACCAATGCGGTATCGCACTACTAAACTCCCATCTTGATACCCAAACCCAATACCTTGACTATCCTTAATACCTTGGCATTTACCTTGGTATCTTAAGGTAAAAGTGATATCTAGTATATCTCTAACTACCCAATCTCTAGGTATATACTAATATGTACTAATTATCCAAACTAAACTATAAATTAACAACTATCATTACAACACTACTAGCTAACTACTACACATAAACATTTATACATGTATACACACATCTACATAACACTACTAGAGATATCTATACCTACCTAACACTTAATAGTATCACTAGCATATATCTAACTACTACTAACTGGCTAGCTATTAACTAAACTAGGTAACTTAACTAATCTATCAACTAGATAATAACTAATGTTAACCAATACTAACTAGATAACTAAGTAGATAACTAATTACTAGAACTAGCTATCACTTAACTAACTAACTAACTATACTACCCAACTTAGTAATTTGTTGCTGCCCTTGCTTCTCTAAGTTGCTGCTGCTACTGTTGCATCTCCGAGAAGCTGCTGCTGCTTCTCTAAGCTACTGCTGCTGCTGCTTCCTTAAGCTGCTGCTGCTGTTGCTTCCTTAAGCTGTTGTTGCTTCTTATTTAAGTTGCTTTTGTTGCTGCTGCTGTTGCTTCCTTAAGCTGCTGCTTCTTCTTTAAGTTGCTGCTGCTGCTGCTGCTTCTTTAAGCTGCTACTGTTGTTGCTTCCTTAAGCTGCTGCTGCTACTGTCGAACCCCTCCCCCTCTATTGCATATACATCCTTATATATATATATATATATATATATATATATATATATATACACACACACATGACTATATACATATATAGTCATATATAGATGTATCTATATATCTATACATAGTTATACATTTACCAATATATAGCAATATCTTGCATTAGACACTGTCCAGTCAGGCTGCGGCTAGGAGAAAGGTTCCCATGTCCATTTTTGATGAAATCCCTTACTAGAGCATGGTCCGGGATCTCTGTTTCCATTAGAATAGTGACCTCGTACCTGTAGCTGATCATGCTATTTCTAAGCCACGGGCAATGCCACAGCTTCGTGCTTTTGCCATTACAAATCTGATACTTTATAGCATTGTCCATTAAGACAATATTGAATAATACCCTAGCGATTTCACCCCCAGGTGGTATACCACCATAGCTCATATCTGACCTATGATTTCCATCATTATCAATGATATGGAGTTTCAAAAAAGATGAAATTAGTTTATAAACGACCCCGAGAGACTGAGTCCTTTCCTTAAGGCATGCCATTACTCAACTTCCTATTGTAAATGCAAAAGCACCAAGAGCGGCAACTCCAAGTTCTTTCATACCCTCACCTCAGGAAAAAGAGCTAACTACTGCGGGAGAGGCAAGAGGGGCCGAGTGGTGGCTGATAGGGGAAATCAAAATGAAAGATTAACTAAGCGAGGTAAGCCAGGAGCATATATCCATAAAAGAAAGCCCGTCTCTCTATCTCATTTTATTAAGCCAATATTTGTCTCTCAATCCCGGGATTCCAATCCAAATTATTTATGCATTTACTGACCGTACTAGATTTTATGATTCGCTGGGAGAGAAGAGTCAAGGTTCGTTGGTAATTACTTTCTTTCTATTAGTGCTATATATATATATATATATATATATATATATATATATATATATATATATATATATATATATATATATATATATATATATATATAGGAGCACTCACACATAAACACATAAATATATAGATACTAGTATACCATAAACTATGGATACACTCATATATATATATATATATATATATATATATATATATATATATATATATATATATATACATATAGATATATATACACTCATACATATAGATATACATATACACTTATATATATATATATATATATATATATATATATATATATATATATATATATATATATATATATATATACACATAAGCCATATTGAATTAAAGAGCAATAAAACAAACACGTGGAGTGCACCGCACCCGTATCACACTCATTCTATGATACATTTGCGATACAATTCCACTAAACCACCAAACGCATCCCAAAGGACACGAGCATATCTAAAATAGTATATATAAACAATACGAAGAGTCAATTACATAACTACGTGTCAGTGTTAAAATATGACATGCTCAAAGCCCCGTGTCAGAGGGCAAATCCCCAAATCAACCCTTATCTCCAAATTATTGGGATACGGCCTACACGTATCCAATTGTGGATACGATACTAGCCACAAACAAACAAACACATACCAATTTGGTCTATATGACCAATTGACAAACACAACAAGTGTCAATCTAGAAATTCTCTCAAAATTGACAAAAAAAATACACATAACTTTCCCCATATGCCTCCTATGAACCTAATTACAATTCCTATGGGTAGCCTATGCATGTGGGGTGGTTTCTTATATTTAATTCTCAGATTTAGAATCTAATACAAGAGGGAAGACTGAATTATACCTATTGGGAGATGGATTCCCAATGAAACCACCCAAATTGGTGAAATTAGCCTTCAACTTGTAGATCCTTGCTCCTCTTTATAGATTCTTGCTTCCTCCTTCTAGATCCTTACTTTACTAGTCTCCAATGGTGATTTAAGAAGGAATTGGGGAGAAATTTGGTAGGGATTTGATGGAATTTGGTTGAGAAAAAATTCTAGATCTAGATTTTGGAATGAAAAATAAAGAGAGAGAAAGTTTTCATCCCCTTTATATAGGCCTCACTTGCCCCCTCCTTCAAGATACTATGTAAAGTCTAAAATATTCCTTGGGGCCTCTCATGAAGAAATTAATTAAGGAGGAAAGGTTCTAGTCTAATGGGTTTAACTTAATTAATCCTCCTCCTAATGATTGGGCTTATTGTTGGGCTCAATTCTAACTAGAACTAAATGTTGGTCCATGGTTCTAATCTAAACTAGTTAGGTCCACTAACACAAGTCCAAAAATAAATCTAACATGCTAACAATAAATAAATAATACAATAAATAAATATTCAACATGCACAATATTTAATTTTTACCAAAAGACTAAACTACCCTTTCCTAAAAAATGTGGTAGTGACAAGTTTATCCCCCTTAGCAGAATTTTGTCCTCAAAATTAAAACTCTCACACATCTCTCTTGGGCCAGTCACAAACTATTCATACAAATTTTACTATAGTCAACCCTCTATCTATCACAGTTTAAAATATTTCTATCATATATAACATACAATCCTACCATGCTACTGAAAGAGAAATCATACTTGGATATATTCTCTAACTATTATAAATTTCAGTCTTCTCCCTGCTGGGGTGTCTCTCTCTACTGGTACGGGATAATCTACTATGGCACCGATGGCCTATTCCATCACACACTAAGCATTCACTAATCATCAACCTAGTCAAGATATTCTTAATACTGAGGGTTACCAAATACTAGTGATATACTATAATTCTAGGTCATGGACATCCTTAACTCACTGGCACTTGCTACTTAGGATACTATACAAAACACCGCTAAAATACTACCTCCTTTATCCGTTTCAGTTCTTATAATCACCAAAATTTCTCAACTATTCTCTTGCAAGGAACACTTATATACTTTTTCAATCATGTGTTTTATTAGCACACCATTGTCCAACTTGAATACTCCCAATATGATGCCTTCTCAAATCTTGTTACTGTCTACACAAGACACCGGCTCTCATATGTATTTTTAGATGACATCCTCATACCAAGTTACTCGTGTCTCTCCTCTATATTATTATATTAGTTATAAAAATGCTTGTGCCTAAACTTTCATAATACTTGAGGTACTCCGGCTCTTGTTATTAGGGTATCTCTTTCTATCTGATACTTGGTGCAACTCATCCTCTAACATTTGTTAATCATCCTATGGTTCTTACCTATACATTAGTATCACAATATATACATAATTACCTTCTACCCATTACAACACCATGACATCTCACTGGTATCCTTATACCCCTCATACTGTTCCCTGATACATATGACCTCTATACTCAAAATTAGCAAGGTACTATACCTACTAAACTTACTTACTTATATATATATATATATATATATTTATATATATATATATATATATATATATATATATATATATATTGTCTCTTTCCTCTACTTCTTAGATACACTTGTACTATTACTTCCAAATATTTTTCTATCCATATTAACTGATACATCAATTTATCACACAAGGTACTTACTATTACTAGCACATTACTCAATACCCTAATATAGAAACACTAGCACTCTTGATATAGTAATACTAGCTTCCTAACTACACAACATATGCCCTTAATATTCTAGGATACTAGCTTCATCATTAGATCACCTCATCATACTCACTAGAACTTATGATCACTTGCATCCAATGCTCTAGTTATTAGCTTCTATAATACACATATTTTACTTCACTCTCAAAGGTAGGCACTTTGTTCCATATCTCTATTGATGTATATGTATCTCTCCTTAAACCTTTTACAGGCTGGTATACTAATCAGTAATACATTACATATCTTCCATGACCAATCTTGATATTTCTAAACTCATGACATATTATTGAAATTTCTGATACTCAGGCTTCCATTTTCATGATCTTCCATACTGACACTCATCACCCACTATGCATCCTGTACACAATTTCTCGACACTTCTTCCACCTATCACTAGCCTCAATATCAGGTGATATACACATCACTAGTCATATACTGGTACACTCCTATCTATTCATATCAACCTGTAACACAAGTCCTACTACTTTAGCACAATGTATTCTTATTCCCTCACACTCTCCTATACACTTATGGGTACCATTCTACTATGGCACACTCACTAATACACTTGATGCATATACATTTCTTTACTCTTGACACACCCAAGTATCAACCACCCAATTAAATATCATGCTCCATTGATTTCCAACACAATTTTCTGATACTTAATTGTTACATGGCTTACCCAACTACCTGAATTAATGCCTATCCAGATCATGCATGCTGATATTGATACTAACTTATGGAACCACCACTGATACTCTCTACTCCCCCTTCTACCCATACTGTCCATAATGACACCTATCATAAAATTATTGCTACAAGTTACTACACTATGGATTATCTCTATATTGATGCATATTGCTCACAAGCCCAACTAAGAACCACTTACAGACTCACATGCCACACTCCCAATAGTCAATACTGATACTCAAAACACAGACCTAATTATAATTCACCAATTGTTATACTAACAAGGAACCATAATGGAATGAAGCTCTATAAGGAGCTGGACTAAAGAACTGAAGATATTCTCTACTGCTAATCTAAGGAATGATGGAACAAAGTCCTATAATAACAGGAGTGGAAAAGTATTGAGATGATACTTTAAGAACCAATTTAAGATACAACCTGATAATCATACACGTCTGTCCGAAATCATGAGACTCAGAATACTCGCCACGCTAGTAAGCATAGCTGCGATAAATGATAGATTACATAACTATGGTATGCAACTCTATAATCATGTCATCTAGAATCCTCACCATGCCAAACGGTATGGCTGCAAAAAACTCAAAATTTTATAACTAAGATATGTACATCCAAAATCAGGTTCCTACGTTTCTGCCATACCAGCTAATATGACTGCGATAAACTCTATGCTCCATAACCAAAGCAGACATTTCATCTTTCTCACTGTCCTCATCAACAAATATCATCAGATGATACCGTAATTTAGTCCCTAAAATTCATCTCGATATGAAATCAAACTCAACAACGATACCAAGAATTTAAATCCAACAACCAATTCACCAAGAATCAAATTCAACAATCGATCATCAAGAATCAAATTCAACAACAACAATTGAGAGCGGACGGAAACAAGGAAGAAGTTTTGAATTGGAAATTTATAATAAGATTCTCAAGGGTCATCCCAGGAATCTCTCAAGAAATTTTTGATTGAGTATCCTCTCTCATCCTAGTGTCCTAAGTCCTATATCCTATCACAGGCATGCAGTAGTACAACTAAGCTGTCGTACTACCACGATATCGCACAACTTGTGAAGCCTGACCTGTATTGGCCACAACTAAAAAAGTGTCACGATCCGTACCCGGTGTAGGGATGCAAGTCGGGAACAACGTCCAGCCTACGTCGCAGCATCGACGGTAGAACGCTGTCTTAGTTAAATATACTATCTAAATATCTTACAATAATATAAAATCTGCCAACAATATCTCAACACAAAACTCAATCACAATTCTAGAAGCACGAGGAGATATCAAAGAAGTCTAACATAACTATCCAATAAATATATAACAACACCAATAGAAACAATAATCAAAATCTTAAATATAAGCCAAAAATAAATCCGGTACCAAAATACTAAAGAGAACTAACTATGCTACCTAGTGAATCCGGCTAAAACTCCTGGCAGTCACTCCAGAACTAGTGGGTCCAAGTCTGCACCATCTATAGGTCGAAGTCCATGGTATGTCGGACACCAATCTCTCGAATCCTCTGAAAAATATTTTTCAGTCAGGAATGGAGCAAAGTACATTCTAACAACAGTTCTAATCAATGATATAAACTATATAACGATAAATAGATATGAATATACAAGATGCAACAAGAGATATAAGAGATATACAATAAAGGAAATACTATGAATAAAAACAAGAATGAACAATATGGCAATGAACAAGAATATACTAATGACTAAGTGAGTGAGTACCAGCTTTAACATGTGATCAGCTTGGAAACTTGCACAAGAATAAGGGCCTGGCTAGTCATACGTGCGGTGTATGACCAACACTCACAAGAAATAAGACATGACAAGAAGGGTACGATCACATATCTATAATACATACTCCCCAACCCCCGATTGGTATATTGGATCCAACCATGATACGTCATGACACAGGTTTCCACAAGAAGGGCGCTACTCTTCTCATAAACCAATATATGTACATGCACAAGAAGAACAATGAACAAGGCTTACATAAGATACACCATACATACCAAGGAATAATATCTCATGAAGAGATCCGGATATACCAATCTGTGTAACCATCATGTCAAGAAATCAAGGATACCTACACTAGATACAAGAGACATAGAGGATATCATAAGTGAGAAACTATCAGAGAATGTACTCGCCTGTGGTCCAGAGCAATGAATGTCAAACTGTGTTCGAACTGGTATCACAAAGACCTATATATAGAATATTGCATTAATACAAGGTTCTAGAATGAAAATAAGTTAAACTAGTTCAATTCTAGGTCATGAAGCCATTTCTAAGTCAAAACAGTCAAATTAGGTCAAGTCTATGCCAAACTAGTCAAACTTGGTCAAACTACCTAAACTACCTATTTCTAGGTTGTATGAGTCTATCTTTAGGATGCTAGGTCAATACGCTATGAAACTAAGCTACACTAGCTATTCTAAGACACTAAGAAACCAACAAGATAAAGAAAAAATTTAGTCGTCGTACAATTAGTGAGCGTTAAGGTCTCGGAAGAACAAGATATGAAATTAAATAGAGAGACTCTTAATAATATCATGGTTCCCTAAGGAAAGGTGTATGCTAATCTCTGTGTTCGAGGTATGATCAAGAAAAATATTCTATTCATTTCCTTTGGCTTCCTGAGGTACTATTCTGCTAATATCAAGACAATAAGCTAAATTTATAGTTCTCTAATACTATCTCACTATGAAAGTTTGGTTTAGTCCTAATATTTAACCTTGGATTTCTATTGGTTCCTCAATACTAGGGTCAAACAATACGATCAAATTTCTAACTAACCCTAGTAGTGTCTATACTACTCTCAAGTCCTTTATAAATATATTAAGGGATAATGGTCAATTAATCTACATGTAAGGGATGTTAGGGTTCATTAGGTATGCTAACTTAGTGATGTGCCAATATTCTAGTTGTATTCTTAGTAGGAATGTTACACTAATTATCATCCTAATAATAAGGATTCCTATATTCTAGCAGGAGGCTATACTCAAGGAACTATTAGGGAAGTATATGAATCAAGCAGGATGCAATTAATAAAATAGAACGGATTGGAAGGAAGGTGAGTCATAGTCAAATATGGATGAGATCCTATATCCTAATCTTATTTGCAGGCTTGCTCGGTACAGTAACATAATCGAGACAATATACTCTCGACCTGCATGGGCTATATCACTACCACATTTTAGGAAAAAGGATATTTTAGTAATTTCCTATTTAAATAAATATTGTGCATGGTAAATAATTTTTGTTGTATTATTTAATTATTATTGGATGTTATTTAATTATTTTGGACTTATTTTGTCACGCCCCAGTCCCAAAATATTATGGAACCAGGCCACGTGGCATTGGCCAGCTGACACGACTCCGAGGATATCCCAATTTAATGGATCCTGACGAAGCGTGCTATGCTGTCCTAAATCTAACAAGTCTAATAACAACAAGCAATGTCTAATCTCATCCACAGATAACAAGTAAATACTGAAATGAAAGACTGGAATATAAGAAACATAGTCGACTGACATAGTACAACTGAAATAAGTCTGGTGGGAACAAACCCACTACAAATGTACTGATAGTCTGAAATAAAGTACTGAATATCTGAAATAAAAGTACTGATAAGGAGAGACTGGAACAACATCTAACTAGGTAAGGAGCTCCAGTCATAGGCGGAAGACCTACCAATCTGATCAGGGGTACTCTGATGGAAGGACCTCTAGCTCCTCGTCCAGAGCAAACCTCGTCTCTATGCCTGGCCCGTAAACTGTGGGATAAAAGGCCTCGTCCAGATCTGGAAGATAACCAGGTCCTCAGAGGGACGTAACAAGATACAATATGCATGCTGGATATAGTACTGAAATAAAAGTAAAGAGGGGGTGTGCTAACCATCTAAGTGAATGCAATATAAGGACAACCTAGGAATGTATAAGTAGGTGTAGGCATAACGTCCAACATCCTCTAGAGTGTGGCATATGTAACGTCCATCATTCCAAAGAATGAGGTATCTGTATATATATAACGTCCACACTCTAAGGAACGTGGTATCTGCAATGTATATACGTCCGTAACACTCCGAAGAGCGCGGTATCTGAATATAGGGAGTCACCGGGTCTGTGGTTCCTCTGGATACCACGGAGTCCGATGGGGGTATCCCATACGTCTGTCAGTTTTCCTTCCCGCCCAATGTAGATACGCAAGTCGAATATACGACTTGAGTGTACCGTATCTAGATGCCAAGTCTCAACTAACTATGTTACTCTAGAATACATGCTAGTCCGTGATGTGCGTCATACGTACCGATAGCGAATCGGGTATGCGGACCCGCATCCCAATATGAATGTACCATCGTGGTACGTGTATAGTGCCATGGTCTAGGAGGATATCAGAATACCCTCGCAGAAGTGGTTGAGTCGACTAGCAACTAGGTCAAGTACACTACTCATCGACGCAATGTCAACTACACCCGAGTCAATCTCGGATGCGCACAGTTCATGTATATTTGAAATATTTAACATTTAAATTTAAAGCAGTAAATCAGCAAGGTATACTTGCCTGTCCCGGGTAGCTGCGAAATCCAAAGCCCTGCTCCTGATGCCTCGGCAGTAGTGTCCAGCAATCCTATATAGGATGTAGTAATGACCAAATTAGTCGCTACAATAGCACGACTTAGACACACTGTTCGTATCTACAACTGACATAGGGTCGAGACTGTTTATACATATAGTTTACACTAGTATATACATAAACACTAAATCATATTTAATTATATTAAATAATATATATGTTTAGGAGTACAAAAATAGTACTTAAATTAATTAGTATATACTAAATATACCCACAGTAAATATGTATACATAATTGGGTAATATCATAATTTCATATATATATACATATATATACTTAGATAGAAAATATATACATAAATTTATATATATACAACATAACAAGGGTGTATAAAATGTATATACATACATGTAGGTATCTATATATATATACATGTTAGAGGGGTTAATACGTATAAGTATTCAATACATACTATTATACACATAATATCTCTTAATTTCCAAAAATATAATTAAACTCAATATATTTATATTTTATATTTTTCATATAACAAAAATATACATACATACATACATACATACATACATACATACATACATACATACGTATAAGTTCCTAATATAAAAATATAATATAAAAATTTGTATTATATTACATATAATAAAAATTCACAAAAATTATCATTTAACCATGATTTATATTAATTTTATACTATCCTCGTATAATACCATATACATATATATATATATATATATATATATATATATATATATAATTTTCAAAGTATCTAAATATAATATATGTATACATTTATACACATATATATTTATTAATACATAATAATTCACAGTATTTATTATTAAAATATAAAACAGTATATAAGGTATAATTACAGAAAATACCTATTATACAGAAATATATATATATAAGTATTAATTAGTATACTGAAACGTATACGTACATACATGCATTTAGATATTTTTATTGGTATAACAAATATATATATATATATATATATATATTAGAATTTATAGAATACTAAAAACAATAAATATATATATAATACGGTACTTATACAGATGGTATAAATACACAATTTAATTAATACAGAATATTATTCTTAATATACGAAAATACGTATAATAATACCTAAACTAACCTAATACCCATGCACCTAGAAATACACCTACAATTAAGGATAAATATACATAAAATAATGTACCTGGTCGATGCTCGGATCGAGGGGGTCACGGTGGTCGACCGTCGCCGGAGGGGGGTGGCCGGACGGTGCTCCGGCGTCGCGCGGGGAGAGACGGGCAGCAGCAGCAGTTAGCAGCTAGGTGGCTGCTGCGGGGGCGAGCACGAGTGGCTGAGGCGTCGATCGACGGCGAGGCTCGGCGGGGAGGGAGTGGACTTGCCGGGGGAGGGTTCGGCGGAGTTTGGCGGTCGGCGGTGCTGTGGTGGCGGAGCACAGTGTGGTCGGGTGGTCGGCCTTAGGTGCGGGAGGGAGTAGCTCGAGTTGGTGATGGGGTTGCTGGAGGGGGCTGCCGGCGGCCAGACGGCGGGGGGCGGTGGTGGCAGGTGGGGGAGTGGTCGGCTAGGGTGGTCGGGTCGGTGTGGGGGCGGCCGGAGTTGGCGGTTGGCCGGTAGGAGACGGCGGGTGAGGGAAGGCTGGTTGGGGTCGGGTTGTGTAGTAGTTTAGGAAACTAGAGTTTTTCTAGGGTGCCTTGATTTGTGTGCCTTCCATGTAGTGTAAATTAATGTATAAATAGGAGAGAGAGTGAAGGGGGGCTGTCTTGGGGTTAGGGCCGACTGTAGGAGGGTTTTGGGGAGTTGGGGAAGCTCCTACATGTTGAGGGAAGGGCTAGGATTTAGTCATTTGAAATGTAGGGCCATGATGTGCCCTACATAAAGTGATGTAAGTACATAGGAAAGGGGAGAAATCAAATGCATACGGTTGGTCATGACCATTTCTTTTCTCCATGATGGTTTGGGCCAATGAGAGGGGGACACCTCATTGCAATTTTATAATTAGGCCCCTGACAATTTGGTATTTGCACAATTAATTAGAATTAGAGATTTAATATAAACAAACACCATGTTTGGTGTTCCTCATTGGACCATGATGGTGTTTGGTGTTTTGTAGGAGGCTTGTGGGTGTGGATGTGGGTTTGGGTTGGAGTTGGGTCCAATTTAATTGAGGTTGGGTAGCCACATAAATTAATTCATAATTAATGTAACGATGTTTCTAATTTAATTTAATTAAAAATTGGGAGTCTAAATTTGGTTGGACAAGGGTCGTTGGTGTAGCTGGCTCAGTGTACAATAATATCGTGATCTGGGTTGGTCAAAACTGGTTGAGGTTGGGTCTTAATTTCAATTGAAACGGACAACGAACGTAATTACGCAATTTAATTATTTTGCGCACGGACGTTTGTAACGATTTTTGTGCGTCTAAAATCAGGCACAAAAATCGGTATCCGGAGTTTGTTCTAGGTTCAATACGAGGGGTTTACAGGTCTAGGTCAAATATGTGGAATTCGTTTTAGGGCAACAGCTAAGGTAGTATCCTAAAACAATCAATCATTGCACAAGTATCATAATGCTATATATATTAAATCATAAACAATTCTAATTAACCCTAATTATGCTAATTAAATTATTTAACCCTAATTACTGGTCGAGGGGGTTTACAACATGCCCTCCTTAGAGCATTTCGTCCTCGAAATTAAAACAGACATATAGAAAAAACTGTTGAATGAAATTAAACATTAAGACGTACCTAGGTCTTCGAAGAGATGGGGAAAACGTTGCCGAATATCGTCCTCTCGTTCCCAGGTTGATTCACCTGGTGCATGATGCCTCCATGCGACACGAACTAGAGGGATAGTCTGGCCTCGCAGTACCTTCTCGCTTCGGTCTAGGATCTCTACCGGCTCCTCCTGGTATGACAAGCTTGGACCAACGGTGATCTCCGAGTGGTCAAGCACATGACTCAGATCCGGTATGTATCTCCTCAGCTGAGATACATGGAAGACGTCGTCAACTCCTTCCAGTGTCTGCGGCAAGGCCAATCTGTAAGCAACTTCTCCGACGCGCTCTAGCACATCAAAGGGTCCGATGTACCTCAGACTCAGCTTCCCTCTGCCTCCAAATCTGATGGTTCCTCTGGTAGGTGAAATCTTCAGGAACACATGTTCTCCCACCTGGAACTCTAGGGGTCGTCGATGCGCATTAGCCCAATGCTTCTGCCTGTCTTGTGCTGCTCGTAGATGCCCCTGGATCTTCTTCATCTTCTCCACTGTATGGACGATCAACTCTGGCCCTAGAATCTGCCTCTCGCCTACATCGCTCCAACATACGGGGGAACGACACTTCCTACCATACAATGCCTCATAGGGAGCCATCTGAATGCTCGCCTGATAGCTATTGTTGTAGGAAAATTTGACCAAGTGCAAGTGGTCCTCCCATGAACCGCTGAAGTCAAGCATGCAAGCCCTCAACATATCCTCCAGCGTCTGAATGGTGCGCTCGGACTGTCCATCTGTCTGCGGGTGGTACGAAGTACTGAACTTAAGGCGGGTACCAAGACTCTCTTGCATACTCCTCCAAAAGTACGATATAAACCTCGTATCCCGG
The DNA here is from genome assembly GCA_036927795.1 of Iris macrosiphon. Lineage (NCBI taxonomy): Eukaryota > Viridiplantae > Streptophyta > Magnoliopsida > Asparagales > Iridaceae > Iris > Iris macrosiphon. The sequence continues at coordinate 336,129,460 of JAYESA010000004.1, read as the reverse complement.
TCAGACACGATACTGACTGGCACTCCATGCAAGCGTACAATCTCCCTCATGTACATGTCTGCCAAGACTTTCGTAGATTGCCCAACCCTGAAGTGTAAAAAGTGGGCAGACTTGGTGAGTCTATCTACGATTACCCATACGGCATTGCGACCACTAGGACTCTTCGGGAAACCCGTGACGAAGTCCATGGTGATGTGCTCCCATTTCCACTCCGGTATCGGGAGTGGTTGAAGTAATCCGGCAGACCTCTGATGCTCAGCCTTGACTTGCTGACACACCAGACACTTAGCCACGAAGCGGGCTATCTCTCTCTTCATCCCGTGCCACCAGTAGTACTGCCTCAGGTCTCGGTACATCTTCGTGCCTCCTGGATGTATAAAATAGGTTGAACTGTGGGCCTCCATCATCAGCTCCTGGCGTAGCTCTCCATTCGGAACATAGAGACGATCTCCACATCTCAAGGTCCCGTCCTCGTGTATACGCAGTCCCGTCTGTATTCCAGCCTCTGTCCTCTGTCGAAGCCTCTGAAATCTGGCGTCCGTCGGCAAAGCAGCCTTGATTCTCTCCACCAATGTCGATTGCACTTGGAAACTCGACATCTGGCCGTCTACTCCGGGCATGACGACTTCGATACCTAACTGTTCTAGATCTCTCAACAGATGTTGTTGGGTAGTCAGGAAAAATGCTATGGGCTTCCTGCTTAAAGCATCGGCTACCACATTAGCCTTTCCCGGATGGTACTGCAGCTCAATCTCGAAGTCCGCCATCACTTCGAGCCAACGTCTCTGCCTCTGGTTCAGGTCCTTCTGTGTGTAGACGTATTTAAGGCTCTTGTGATCGGTAAATATCTCCACGCGCTCTCCGTACGGTAGTGCCTCCAAAGCTTCAAAGCAAAGATCACTGCGGCAAGATCCAAGTCGTGGGTGGGGTAATTCTTCTCATGGGTCCTCAATTGCCTAGAGGCATAGGCCACAACCTTCCCATGCTGCATCAAGACGCATCCTAATCCTTTCCCGGACGCATCGCTATAGATCATGAATCCTCCGGGTCCAGAAGGTATGGTCAAGATGGGTGCTGTAGTCAGACGCTTCTTCAGCTCATCGAACGCCGTCTGACACTCCTCTGTCCAGGTGAACTCCTGATCCTTGCGGGTCAAGCGGGTCATCGGCTCTGCGATCCTTGCGAAGTTCTCTACGAACCTCCGGTAATATCCGGCAAGTCCTAGGAAACTCCTCACCTCCGTGACGTTGGTAGGGGTCGGCCACGTCTCTACAGATGAAATCTTTGTGGGATCTACTGAAATGCCATCTCCCGAGATAACGTGTCCAAAAAATGCGACACGATCTAGGAGAAACTCGCACTTGCTCAGCTTGGCATAAAGCCTCTCTCGTCTCAGCGTCTCTAACACTAGCCTCAAATGCTCCCCGTGCTCCTCGTGGCTCTTCGAATACACCAAGATGTCGTCGATGAAGACTACCACGAACTGGTCCAGATACTCATGGAAGACTCGGTTCATCAGGTTCATAAACACAGCAGGCGCATTTGTCAATCCGAAAGGCATCACTAGGAACTCGTAATGACCATAACGAGTCCTAAATGCTGTCTTTGGAATGTCCTCCCTTCGCACCTTCACCTGATGGTAGCCCGATCTCAAGTCGATCTTCGTGAACACCACTGCTCCTGTCAGCTGGTCGAACAGATCGTCGATTCGTGGTAGAGGGTACTTGTTCTTGATAGTCAGAGCATTAAGGGCTCTGTAATCAATGCACATCCGGAATATTCCGTCCTTCTTTGGTACAAACAGCACTGGTGCTCCCCAGGGTGATGCACTAGGACGAACGAATCCTTTGATCTGCAACTCCTCTAGCTGTAGCTTCAGCTCGTCAAGCTCCTTCTTCGCCAACCGGTACACATTTGATGATACCGGTGCTGCTCCAGGTATTAGCTCAATGGTGAACTCTACCTCTCTATCAGGCGGTAGGCCTGGCAACTCATCGGGGAAAACATCCTCGAACTCTGCAACGATTTCTGGGGGTGCCGTCTCCATCGCCATGTAAGCTCCAGCTGCGTGTCCTACTCCTTGCTCGATGGTGCCTCGCATGAATTCAAACTCCGGTTGTCCTGGCAGCCTAAAAGTAACGCTACCCTTCCGACAATCTAGCACGGCATTGTACTGGCTTAACCAGTCCATGCCCAGAACAATGTCGAAAGTTGGCATTGGGAGTACCAACAATCGCGCTCTCATCTCCCTACCACAAACTACTACCGAGCACGTTCTAATGGTGCTGGTAACCGGTACGATGCCTCCTCCGGTAAGTATTCTCCAACTCTGAGGTAAGGGGGAAGTTGCTACTCTATGCATTGCTACAAATCTACTAGATATAAATGACAATGTAGCTCCAGAATCAAACAGTGCAGTCGTAGGTAATGATGCAACTAGAATTATACCTGCTATAGCCTCTCCCTCTGGTTCCTCTTCAATAGATGCTAAAGCAAAGGCTTGTCCGCGCCTCTGCCCTCCTGCCTGCTGTCGGGCCTGGTTGAAGTGTGCCTCCTGTGTGACCAAGGGTGGTCCTCTCTGCTATCCTCCGGTAGCTGGGGGACGCTGGCCTCCTGCTGGGGGTTGGATCCTCAGTGGTGCTGCTGGTGGCCTCTGTCCAGTCTGGGGTGCTGCGTCTCTACGCTGGGGGCAGTCTCTAGCAAGGTGCTGGCTGGCTCCACAGACCATACAGAGCCCGAGCTTCTTTCTGCAGTCTCGGATGACATGTCCCCTCTTGCCACAGAAGTGACAGGTCGGAAGCTCCTTCTGCTGGTACGGCGCTGTCCTCTGCTGCGCCTGCGCTCCTGGATGGCGGATCGGTCCTCCGGCTCCTTGCTGGGTCCTGGCTGGAACGTTCGCACTGGAACGTCTCGCTCCTCCTCCTCCTATAGCCTCTTGGATCCTCGCCTCTGATAGGACCTCTTCATAAGAGATCCTCGCCTGGGTAGTAGTGTACCTCTGCAGCTCTTGAGTGAGGCCGTGGTAGAATCTTCTGGCTTTCTCCAGGTCATTGGGGATCAGGGCTGCTCCGAATCGGCTGAGTCTGCTGAACTCTCCGTCGTAGGCGTCCACAGTCAGGTTCCCTTGCTCCAGGTGCAGGAACTGAGAGTACAGGGCGTTCCTCACCGTAGTTGGGAAATACTTCTTGTTGAAGTGCTCTAGAAATTCCTCCCAAGTCTGCTGTCGGCCAATGCTGCGCTCCATAGAGTCCCACCAGTGATGGGCGTTGCCTGTGAGTTGGGCCCTCACCGCGGTCATCCAGAGATCGGGGTGTAGCTGCGAACCCTCTAGCAGCATCTCAGTGTTGGAGACCCAGTCTGAGATCTCCTCAGCCGTCTCCTTACCCGAGAAGGTTCTCGGGCCCATCGTTCTGAAGCCTTTTACAGTGCCCGCTAGCCGGTCAGGTGCAGGTGCCGGTGCTGGTGCTGGTGCTTGGGCAGGTGCCCTCTCTAGTACGGCCATCAGACCCTGTCTCAGAGTCTCCGTCTGCTGCATCTGGGCCTGCATCATCATTTGGAAGAACTGCATCATCTGTGTCTGTCCCTCCGTTGGTGGCATCTGAGGTGGAAACGGTGGAGGTGGTGGAAGCGGTACCTCCTGCTGTCTCCTCGGTGTCTCCTCGGGTGCCGGCCTCTCGTACTGCGGCATCGGTGTCGCCCTCGAGGTCTGCCCCTCGAAGTACTGCCTCGGAATCGTCTGTGATGCCTGGCCCTCTGGCTGCTGCGTCTCCTCGTCGGGAGAGATCTGATGCCAGTGCATCATCGGGGCCTGAGGGATCACCTCTGCCTCTGGCTGAGGATGCTCTCTGGGTGGTCCTCGAGTCGTATCCTCTCTCGGTGCTGCAGGTGGTGCTATGGCACCGAGTATCTCACGTCGGCTCCGAAGGTTCATCTCGCTGTAAGAGATAGAACGATATTTAGAAGAGTATAGAATCAATCAAACAGGATGCAGATATTTTACAGTTCGGAAGAGGTTCAAAGGCGTAATCAAGTGGATGAGACCTAGTAATTTTTATCCTATTGCAGGCTCGCTGGGCACGTTTCCATACCATAAGCGATAGATGTTTGGTGTTTCAGACCTGCATGGGCCACCACTAAAACCATGTCACGCCCCAGTCCTAAAATATTATGGAACCAGGCCACATGGCATTGGCCAGCTGACACGACTTCGAGGATATCCCAATTTAATGGATCCTGACGAAGCGTGCTACGCTGTCCTAAATCTAACAAGTCTAATAACAACAAGCAATGTCTAATCTCATCCACAGATAACAAGTAAATACTGAAATGAAAGACTGGAATATAAGAAACATAGTCGACTGACATAGTACAACTGAAATAAGTCTGGTGGGAACAAACCCACTACAAATGTACTGATAGTCTAAAATAAAGTACTGAATATCTGAAATGAAAGTACTGATAAGGAGAGACTGGAACAACATCTAACTAGGTAAGGAGCTCCAGTCATAGGCGGAAGGCCTACCAATCTGATCAGGGGTACTCTGATGGAAGGACCTCTAGCTCCTCGTCCAGAGCAAACCTCGTCTCTATGCCTGGCCCGTAAACTGTGGGATAAAAGGCCTCGTCCAGATCTGGAAGATAACCAGGTCCTCAGAGGGACGTAACAAGATACAATATGCATGCTGGATATAGTACTGAAATAAAAGTAAAGAGGGGGTGTGCTAACCATCTAAGTGAATGCAATATAAGGACAACCTAGGAACGTATAAGTAGGTGTAGGCATAACGTCCAACATCCTCTAGAGTATGGTATCTGTAACGTCCATCATTCCGAAGAATGAGGTATCTGTATATATATAACGTCAACACTCTAAGGGACGTGGTATCTGCAATATATATACGTCCGTAACACTCCGAAGAGCGCGGTGTCTGAATATAGGGAGTCACCGGGTCTGTGGTTCCTCTGGATACCACGGAGTCCGATGGGGGTATCCCATACGTCTGTCAGTTGTCCTTCCAGCCCAATGTAGATACGCAAGTCGAATATACGACTTGAGTGTACCGTATCTAGATGCCAAGTCTCAACTAACTATGTTACTCTAGAATACATGCTAGTCCGTGATGTGCGTCATAAGTACCGATAGCGAATCGGGTATGCGGACCCGCATTCCAATATGAATGTACCATCGTGGTACGTGTATAGTGCCATGGTCTAGGAGGATATCAGAATACCCTCGCAGAAGTGGTTGAGTCGACTAGCAACTAGGTCAAGTACACTACTCATCGACGCAATATCGACTACACCCGAGTCAATCTCGGATGCGCACAGTTCATGTATATTTGAAATATTTAACATTTAAATTTAAAGCAGTAAATCAGCAAGGTATACTTGCCTGTCCCGGGTAGCTGCGAAATCCAAAGCCCTGCTCCTGATGCCTCGGCAGTAGTGTCCAGCAATCCTATATAGGATGTAGTAATGACCAAATTAGTCGCTACAATAGCACGACTTAGATACACTGTTCGTATCTACAACTGACATAGGGTCGGGACTGTTTATACATATAGTTTACACTAGTATATACATAAACACTAAATCATATTTAATTATATTAAATAATATATATGTTTAGGAGTACAAAAATAATACTTAAATTAATTAGTATATACTAAATATACCCACAGTAAATATGTATACATAATTGGGTAATATCATAATTTCATATATATATATACATATATATACTTAGATAGAAAATATATACATAAATTTATATATATACAACATAACAAGGGTGTATAAAATGTATATACATACATGTAGGTATCTATATATATATACATGTTAGAGGGGTTAATACGTATAAGTATTCAATACATACTATTATACACATAATATCTCTTAATTTCCAAAAATATAATTAAACTCAATATATTTATATTTTATATTTTTCATATAACAAAAATATACATACATACATACATACATACATACATACGTATAAGTTCCTAATATGAAAATATAATATAAAAATTTGTATTATATTACATATAATAAAAATTCACAGAAATTATCATTTAACCATGATTTATATTAACTTTTTACTATCCTCGTATAATACCATATACATACATATATATATATATATATATATATATATATATATAATTTTCAAAGTATCTAAATATAATATATGTAAACATTTATACACATATATATTTATTAATACATAATAATTCACAGTATTTATTATTAAAATATAAAACAGTATATAAGGTATAATTACAGAAAATACCTATTATACAGAAATATATATATATAAGTATTAATTGGTATACTGAAACGTATACGTACATACATGCATTTAGATATTTTTATTGGTATAACAAATATATATATATATATATATTACAATTTATATAATACTAAAAACAATAAATATATATATAATACGGTACTTATACAGATGGTATAAATACATAATTTAATTAATACAGAATATTATTCTTAATATACGAAAATACGTATAATAATACCTAAACTAACCTAATACCCATGCACCTAAAAATACACCTACAATTAAGGATAAATATACATAAAATAATGTACCTGGTCGATGCTCGGATCGAGGGGGTCACGGTGGTCGACCGTCGCCGGAGGGGGGTGGCCGGACGGCGCTCCGGCGTCGCGCGGGGAGAGACGGGCAGCAGCAGCAGTTAGCAGCTAGGTGGCTGCTGTGGGGGCGAGCACGAGTGGCTGAGGCGTCGATCGACGGCGAGGCTCGGCGGGGAGGGAGTGGACTGGCCGGGGGAGGGTTCGGCGGAGTTTGGCGGTCGGCGGTGCTGTGGTGGCGGAGCACAGTGTGGTCGGGTGGTCGGCCTTAGGTGCGGGAGGGAGTAGCTCGAGTTGGTGATGGGGTTGCTGGAGGGGGCTGCCGGCGGCCAGACGGCGGGGGGCGGTGGTGGCAGGTGGGGGAATGGTCGGCGAGGGTGGTCGGGTCGGTGTGGGGGCGGCCGGAGTTGGCGGTTGGCCGGTAGGAGGCGGCGGGTGAGGGAAGGCTGGTTGGGGTCGGGTTGTGTAGTAGTTTAGGAAACTAGAGTTTTTCTAGGGTGCCTTGATTTGTGTGCCTCCCATGTAGTGTAAATTAATGTATAAATAGGAGAGAGAGTGAAGGGGGGCTGTCTTGGGGTTAGGGCCGGCTGTAGGAGGGTTTTGGGGAGTTGGGGAAGCTCCTACATGTTGAGGGAAGGGCTAGGATTTAGTCATTTGAAATGTAGGGCCATGATGTGCCCTACATAAAGTGATATAAGTACATAGGAAAGGGGGGGAAATCAAATGCATACGGTTGGTCATGACCATTTCTTTTCTCCATGATGGTTTGGGCCAATGAGAGGGGGACACCTCATTACAATTTTGCAATTAGGCCCCTGACAATTTGGTATTTGCACAATTAATTAGAATTAGGGATTTAATGTAAACAAACACCATGTTTGGTATTCCTCATTGGACCATGATGGTGTTTGGTGTTTTGTAGGAGGCTTGTGGGTGTGGATGTGGGTTTGGGTTGGAGTTGGGTCCAATTTAATTGAGGTTGGGTAGCCACATAAATTAATTCGTAATTAATGTAACGATGTTTCTAATTTAATTTAATTAAAAACCGGGAGTCTAAATTTGGTTGGACAAGGGTCGTTGGTGTAGCTGGCTCAGTGTACAATAATATCATGATCTGGGTTGGTCAAAACTGGTTGAGGTTGGGTCTTAATTTCAATTGAAACGGACAACGAACGTAATTACGCAATTTAATTAATTTGCGCACGGACGTTTGTAACGATTTTTGTGCGTCTAAAATCAGGCACAAAAATCGGTATCCGGGGTTTGTTCTAGGTTCAATACGAGGGGTTTACAGGTCTAGGTCAAATATGTGGAATTCGTTTTAGGGCAACAGCTAAGGTAGTATCCTAAAACAATCAATTATTGCACAAGTATCATAATGCTATATATATTAAATCATAAACAATTCTAATTAACCCTAATTATGCTAATTAAATTATTTAACCCTAATTACTGGTTGAGGGGGTTTACATATTTTAGTGGACCCAACTAGTTTATTTTGGACCCATGGACCAACATGAATTAAATAGTTAGACTTGGCCCATTTAGAAAGCCCATAGTTAAGGAGATGGATTAAATTAATTAAGTGATTAGACTAGAAGCTTCCTTCCTTAATTATTTCTTCATGAGAGGCCCCAAGGGGTACATTGGAAATTTTATAATTGCTTGGGGAAGGGGGCATGGTCGGCCTATATTAGAGGGGGGGAAATTTCTCTCTCCTCTCATTCTCATTCCAAATCTAGATCTAGAATTTTCCACTCCCAAATTCCCTCCATTCCCATTCCAAATTCCCACCAAATTCATCCTAAATTCTTCCCAATTCACCATTAGAAAGTTGATAAGCAATGATCTAGAAGGAGAAAGCAAGGATCTACAAAGAGGAGCAAGGATCTACAATTTGGAAGCAAGTTCATCTTAATTGGAGGTTTCATTGGGAATCCATCTCCCAATAGGTATAATTTAGTTTTTCCCCTTAAAATAGCTTCTAAATCTGAGATTTAATCATGTAAAATCAACCCATATGTATGTACTACCCATAGGACTTTGTTTTATGTTCATAGGAGACCCATGGAGAAAGTTATGGTGCTTTTTGTGTCAATTTTGTTGAAATTTTGAATTTACATTTTGTTGTGTGTGTCAATTGATCCTATAGATCAATTGGGCATGTGCTTATGTGTTTGGGGCTTGTGTCGTGTCCATATTTGGGTACATGTGGTTCGTATCCCAACTATTTGGTGATACGTGTCATTTTGGGGATTTTTTCTTCGATACGGGGCTTTGTACATGTCGTATTTTGACACGGACACATAGATCTACTTTTGACACTTTGATTTATTTATAAATTTTATTTGTGACTTGTTTGTGTCCTTCGGGGTACATTTAGTTTTGTGTTGGACTCGTGTCACATGCGTATCCTAGATCTAGTGGGATACGGTGTGAAACTTTCCAATTTGGTGTGTTTATGTGTAGATTTAATTATTTATGCTTTAAATTCTTTATTTATAATTAGTAAATATATATAGATATTATATATTTATTTTAGTGTATTTATTATGGTATTTATTGTAGCATAGATCTATATATTTTTATGTGTTCTAATGTGGTGTATAAATATATGTATGTAGCTTTCTTGTATGCAATTATATATGTACTTATGTTAATAAAATAATTTATACATAAATATTTTATAAAATATATTTATGTGTTTAAATGTGTAATTATATTATTTATAATTATTACGTAATTATTTGTATATTAATGAATGTATTTTTATGTGTGCTTCTAGCCATTTAAAATATGTACATTAATATGTGCAATGTGTTATGTAACTATTGATATTTAATTATGTAAGTTTATATGTATATATATATATATATATATATATATATATATATATATATATATATATATATATATATATATATATATATATATATAAGTATATAGTTTTTAAATTATTTTATATATATATATATGTATTTTGATTTATATATCTTGTATATATATAGGTGTTTTTGTGAGGTATAATACTAATAATAATATATTATTTTATTTGTATAAATATTGGTTTGTATATACATTATTTAGAGTGTATAATATTGTATTATTAGTATACTTTGTGTGGGTATCAATTGGGATTTAATTTTGATTCCTAAATTATTGTATTTTATTTCTATATTATTTATATAGATTTCTTGTGAGGTTGACCTTGGTTTGACCATGTTTGACTTTAGTTGACTTTAGAGTTGACCATAGTTGACTTTTGACTTAGAATTGATTTATTGACCTAGAAGTTGACTAGTTTGACTTGTTCTCTTTCCGGGACCTTGTATTAATGTGGTATTCCATATCTAGGTCTTCGAGGCACTGAGTCAGACATCTGTGAGACTTTTTATTGGACTTCAGACGAGTACATTCTCTGACAGTTTTTTATTTATGATATCCTCTATGTTCGTTGTATCTAGTGTAGATATACATGTTTCTATTGACACTATGGTTACACGGATTGGTATATCCGGATCTCGTCATGAGATATTATTCCTTGGTATATGGTGTATATGGTGCAAGTATTGTTTCATTGGTTATCTTGTACATGTACAGACACCGATTTTCGGGAGGAGTCGCTCTCTTCTTGGGGAATCTAGTGCCATAGCATACCGTGGTTGGATCTATTATACCAATTGGGGGTGGGGAGTATTAGTATAGATATGTGATCAAATTCCTATTAAATAAAGTATTGGTAAGCGAATAGTGTTGATCATACACCGCACGTATGATTAGCCAGGCCGCATTGTATCTTGCCCAAGCCGATCACATGTTAAGCTAGTACTCACACACTTAGTCATTAGTATTATTGTTTCATTGGCATATTGTTCATTATTGTATTTCTTTCCAGTATTTACTTATTGTCTATATATCTCTTGTATCTATTTTGTGCATCTTGTTTATCCACAGCTATTTACTGTTACATAGTTTTTATCATGGATTAGAACTGCTGTTAGAGATGTACTCTGCTCCTTTCCTGACTGGATATATTTTTCCAGATGACACTGAGGAGTACCCTACCTATTATGGACCCCAGGATGTTGTGGTTTTAGATTCGGAGATCCTGGCTCAAGAGGGACTTATCCCAACTGAGACAGTTGACCCTGGAGTGTAGCTTGTAGTATGATAGTATTCTTTTGTACTGGATTTGTCTCCAGCTTATTTTTGTTACTCTTCAGACTCATTGATGTATTATTTTAAACTCATTAGTTGATGACTATTATATTCTTATCTGATTCGTGCTCATTCTATCTTAGTTCTGTGATTGAGTATTCTATCATTATTGGTGGTTCATTATATTAGATAGACTATCTAGACATCGTTCTACCACCGATTCTGCGGCGTAGGCTGGGCGTTGTTTTCGACTAGTATCCTTACACCGGGTATGGGTCGTGACACGTTTTTGGTGGTGGCCCATGCAGGTCTAGCTTCACAAGTATGTGATGTCGTGGTAGTGCGACAATTTAGTTGTACTACTGCGAGCCTGCGATAGGATATAGGATATAGGCTGAGAAACTCAATCACATCTAGGAAAATTCTTTTGATTCAACTATTCTCCTTTGACATTGATACTTGATCCCTTAAATTGTCCTTTCCTTGATGTCTTACATCTTGTGCCATATTGATCCTCATTCAGTCTTTTTATGAGACATACTCGGAGATAATTGCGGAGGCACGCAAGGTTGAGCGGGATCTGGGTTTGAAGACCAAGAGGGACCGTAATTCTTTTCTGGGGGGCAACGGCAGTGCAGTATCTGCCAAACGTCCTCATTTCCAGTCCAGACCTTTCCAGCAGCCACAGCAGAACCAGACTCCAGCTAGAGCGCCTTTTTACCAGGCACCTCAGCAGCAGAGACAGTTACAACAAGCTCCATGCAACTTCTGCAGGAAGCCCGGCCATATCTGGGAAGTTTGCAGGAGGAGGCTAGGAGTTTGTTTATATTGTGGTACTGAAGGGCATCAATCAAGGGAGTGTCCTCGTCGTGCAGTTCAGGGAGCAGCTCCAGCTCCGAGGACACAGACGAGACCACCTGCAGCACAGCCGAGGGGACCGCTTCCGACACAGCAGCAGCGTTTTGTCCAGCATCAACAGCAGGAAGGTGCTCGACAGGGACGAGCGTTTGCTATGACCGTCGAAGAGGAGGAACCCACCGAAGATGTCATCGCAGGTTCTATTCTTCTTGATTCCATTCCAGCTTTAGCTTTGTTTGATAGTGGTGCTTCCCATAGTTTTGTATCTGTTTCTTTTGCTCTAAAGCATGGTTTGGTAGCTGATTCTTTGTTTAGGACTTGCAAGATCATGACCGGGGGAGGCATTATCCTGGTTAATGATATTTGTAAGGATCAGAGAGTTACTCTGGGAGGCCGAAAGTTGAGTGCGTGTCTACTTGTAATGCCACTTCCGAGCTACGATATTGTACTCGGGATGGATTGGTTGAGTAGGCACTGTGCTAGCATAGATTGTAGAGGAGGTAGTTTTGTTTGGTTCGCCCGGAGAGCCAGAGTTCGAGTTTGCTAGAGGAGCTGCGGAGCAGGGGGAAGGCATTATTTGTGGTGCTATGGTTGAAGACAAGGAGTTGTCGCATCCGTTGATAGCAGAATTCTTGGATGTGTTTCCTGAGGAATTGCCAGGATTGCCGCCAGATCGAGATGTTGAATTTTCTATAGACTTGGTGCCAGGTGCAGAACCAATTTCACAGCATGTCTATAGAGTAAACAATAGCGAGCTGGTCGAGTTGAAGAAGCAGGTGGACGAATTACAGGATAAGGGGTTTATCAGATCGAGTTCTTCACCATGGGGAGCCCCGGTATTGTTTGTACCGAAGAAGGATGGATCGGTGCGCATGTGCATTGATTACAGGGCTTTGAATAATCTCACTATCAAGAATAAGTATTCTTTGCCACAGATTGATGATCTGTTTGATCAGTTGAGTGGTGCGAAGGTATTTTCTAAGATAGATTTGAGATCAGGCTACCATCAGGTGAAGGTGAAGCCGGAGGACATACCGAAGACTGCTTTTAGAACTCGGTATGGTCAGTACGAGTTTATGGTGATGCCGTTTGGTTTGACTAATGCACCGGAGGTATTTATGAACTTGATGAACAAGGTGTTCCACCAGTACCTTGAGTTCGTGGTGGTGTTCATCGACGACATACTCATATACTCGAGGACACCGGAGGAGCATGAGGAGCATTTGAGGATTGTGTTGGATGTGCTGAGGAAGGAGAAGTTGTATGGGAAGTTGTCCAAATGTGAGTTTTTCTTGGACAAGGTAGAATTCTTGGGGCATGTTGTGACTGGTGATGGTATTTCAGTGGATCCGAAGAAGATTTCAGCAGTGGAATCTTGGAAGACTCCGAGTTCGGTAGCAGAGATCAGGAGTTTCTTGGGATTGGCAGGCTACTACAGGAAGTTTGTGCATGAGGAAGGATGTAGAGTTTGTTTGGACGAAGGATTGCCATGTTGCTTTTGAGGAGTTGAAGAAGAGGTTGACGTCTGCTCCTATTTTGACGTTGCCATCAGGGTCCGGAGGTTTCACTATTTATAGTGATGCATCGGGGAAGGGTTTAGGTTGTGTTCTTCAGCAGCATGGGAAAGTGATTGCCTATGCATCCAGGCAATTGCGTCCTCATGAAAAGAACTATCCTACCCATGATTTGGAGTTGGCAGCTGTCATATTCGCCCTGAAGTTGTGGAAACATTATTTGTACGGAGAGCGTGTGGAGATCTTCACAGACCACAAAATCTTGAAGTACGTTTTTACGCAGAAGGAGTTGAACATGAGGCAGCGTCGGTGGTTGGAATTGATGAAGGATTTTGATATCTCTTTGCAATATCATCCTGGGAAAGCCAATGTAGTTGTCGATGCTTTGAGCAGGTATCTGGTAGATATGTTCTTGACGCATGATCGATATTTGTTGGAGGACTTGGAGAGCTTCGGCATTGAGGTGATTGTTCCTGGGTGTGCTATGCAAATATGGGGATTGCAGATACACTCAGTTTTGATGGACAGGATCAAGGCAGCATAGTATGATGATGTATCTTTGAGGAGTATCAGAGCTCAGGTGAGAGCAGGATTGGAGGATGATTTCACTATTGCAGAGGATGGATCCTTGAGACATGGAGTTAGATTGTGTGTGCCTAGTGGAGAGTTGCGCGAGAAGGTGTTGCAGGAAGCGCATCGCTCTCAGTATTCCATACAAGATGTATCGGGATATGCGAGAGAGTGTGTGGTGGTATGGCATGAAGAAGGAAGTGGCACAGTTTGTATCCAGATGCTTGGTGTGCCAACAGGTGAAAGCCGAGAGGCAGAGGCCAGGAGGGTTACTTCAGCCATTACCCATTCCAGAGTGGAAGTGGGAACACATTACTATGGATTTTGTGTCCGGACTTCCACGATCTCCAGGAGGGAAAGACGCGATTTGGGTCATTGTTGATAGGTTGACCAAGTCGTCCCACTTTTTGCCTTTCAAGGTGGGTTTGTCTACGGAGAAGCTGGCAGAGATGTATGTGAGGCAGATTGTTAGGATACATGGAGTTCCCGTCAGCATAGTCTCAGATCGAGATAGTCGTTTCACTTCTCATTTCTGGAGGAGTTTGCAGGAGAGTTTGGGCACTCAGCTCAAGTTCAGTACTGCATATTATCCCCAGACAGATGGGCAGTCAGAGAGGACTATCCAGACTCTCGAGGATATGTTGCGCACTTGTGTACTAGATTTCGGGAGTTCTTGGGAGGACCATCTCCATTTGGTAGAGTTTGCTTACAACAACAGTTACCAGGCCAGTATAGAGATGTCACCTTTTGAAGCTCTATATGGTCGGAGGTGTCGTACTCCTTTGTCTTGGGACGATGTTGGAGAGAGAGTTTTGCTTGGGCCAGAGATGGTTGTGGATGCAGCGGGGAAGGTTCAGTTGATCAGAGACAGACTTCGAGTGGCGCAGGACAGACAGCGGCATTGGGCCGATAGCCATCGGAGACCTTTGGAGTTCGAGGTATAGTTTAGATTTTGTTTGTGCTCGTTCTTGTTTGTTATAAATTAAGTTCTTAAGATGGTGTTTTGTTCTAGGTGGGTGGTTTGGTGTTTCTGAGGATTTCTCCGACACGAGGCACGATTCGCTTCGGTGGAGGCGGAAAGCTTAGTCCGCGATTTATCAGACCTTTCACTATTCTAGAGAGGGTCGGTGCAGTTGCTTATAGACTAGACTTGCCACCTGCATTGGAGGGAGTGCACAACGTGTTTCATGTGTCATAGTTGAGACGATACGTGGCAGATCCTAGTCATGTATTGGATCACTTAGAGATAGAGGTGGGCCCTACTCTTAGCTATCCAGAGCAACCAGTTGAGATTCTGGATCGGAGAGAGAAGGTGCTGAGGAACCAGACTATTCCTTTGGTACGCGTCGCATGGAGGCATCACTCTCCGGGGGAGTCTACCTGGGAGAGAGAGGATGACATGCGAGAGCGTTATCCATATTTGTTTGTACCTTGAGGTATGTTAATTCTCTAACTATGTTCTGTTCATTGTTATGTTTTGTTCATTAGTTAATTGTGATTCTTTAGTTCTGTTCTGTGATTTTCTGGGGATAGTTTTCATCTTTAAATTTCGAGGACAAAATTATTTTAAGGAGGGTAGACTTGTCACTACCACATTTTAGGAAAAAGGGTATTTTAGTAATTTCCTATTTAAATAAATATTATGCATGATAAATAATTTTTGTTGTATTATTTAATTATTGTTGGATGTTATTTAATTATTTTGGACTTATTTTAGTGGATCCAACTAGTTTATTTTGGACCCATGGACCAACATGAATTAAATAGTTAGACTTGGCCCATTTAGAAAGCCCATAGTTAAGGAGATGGATTAAATTAATTAAGTGATTAGACTAGAAGCTTCCTTCCTTAATTATTTCTTCATAAGAGGCCCCAAGGGGTACATTAGAAATTTTATAATTGCTTGGGGAAGGGGGCATGGCCGGCCTATATTAGAGGGGGGGAATTTCTCTCTCCTCTCATTCTCATTCCAAATCTAGATCTAGAATTTTCCACTCCCAAATTCCCTCTATTCCCATTCCAAATTCCCACCAAATTCATCCCAAATTCTTTCCAATTCACCATTAGAAAGTTGAGAAGCAATGATCTAGAAGGAGAAAGCAAGGATCTACAAAGAGGAGCAATGATCTACAATTTGGAAGCAAGTTCATCTTAATTGGAGGTTTCATTGGGAATCCATCTCCCAATAGGTATAATTTAGTTTTTTCTCTTAAAATAGCTTCTAAATCTGAGATTTAATCATGTAAAATCAACCCATATGTATGTACTACCCATAGGACTTTGTTTTATGTTCATAGGAGACCCATGGAGAAAGTTATGGTGCTTTTTGTGTCAATTTTGTTGGAATTCCGAATTTATATTTTGTTGTGTGTGTCAATTGATCCTATAGATCAATTAGGCATGTGCTTATGTGTTTGGGGCTTGTGTCGTGTCCATATTTGGGTACATGTGGTTCGTATCCCAATTATTTGGTGATACGTGTCATTTTGGGAGTTTTTCCTCCGACACGGGGCTTTGTACATGTCGTATTTTAACACGGACACATAGATCTACTTTTGACACTTTGATTTATTCATAAATATTATTTGTGACTTGTTTGTGTCCTTCGGGGTATATTTGGTTTTGTGTTGGACTCGTGTCACATGCGTATCCTAGATCTAGTGGGATACGGTGTGAAACTTTCCAATTTGGTGTGTTTATGTGTAGATCTAATTATTTATGCTTTAAATTCTTCATTTATAATTAGTAAATATATATAGATATTATATATTTATTTTAGTGTATTTATTATGGTATTTATTGTAGCATAGATCTATATATTTCTATGTGTTCTAATGTGGTGTATAAATATATGTATGTAGCTTTCTTGCATGCAATTATATATGTACTTATGTTAATAAAATAATTTATACATAAATGTTTTATAAAATATATTTATGTGTTTAAATGTGTAATTATATTATTTATAATTATTATGTAATTATTTGTATATAAATGAATGTATTTTTATGTGTGCTTCTAGCCATGTAAAATATGTACATTAATATGTGCAATGTGTTATGTAACTATTGATATTTAATTATGTAAGTTTATATGTATATATATATATATATATATATATATATATATATATATATATATATATGTATATATATATATATATAAGTATATAGTTATTAAATTATTTTATATATATATATATGTATTTTGATTTATATATCTTGTATATATATAGGTGTTTTTATGAGGTATAATACTAATAATAATATATTATTTTATTTGTATAAATATTGGTTTGTATATACATTATTTATAGTGTATAATATTGTATTATTAGTATACTTTGTGTGGGTATCAATTGGAATTTAATTTTGATTCCTAAATTGTTGTATTTTATTTCTATATTATTTATATAGATTTCTTGTGAGGTTGATCTTGGTTTGACCATGTTTGACTTTAGTTGACTTTAGAGTTGACCATAGTTGACTTAGAATTGATTTATTGACCTAGAAGTTGACTAGTTTGACTTGTTCTCTTTCCGGGACCTTGTATTAATGTGGTATTCCATATCTAGGTCTTCGAGGCACCGAGTCAGACATCTGTGAGACTTTTTATTGGACTTCAGGCGAGTACATTCTCTGATAGTTTCTCATTTATGATATCCTCTATGTTCATTGTATCTAGTGTAGATATACATGTTTCTATTGACACTATGGTTACACGGATTGGTATATCCGGATCTCGTCATGAGATGTTATTCCTTGGTATATGGTGTATATGGTGCAAGTATTGTTTCATTGGTTATCTTGTACATGTACAGACACCGATTTTCGGGAGGAGTCGCTCTCTTCTTGGGGAATCTAGTGCCATAGCATACCGTGGTTGGATCTATTATACCAATTAGGGGTGGGGAGTATTAGTATAGATATGTGATCAAATCCCTATTGAATAAAGTATTGGTAAGCGAATAGTGTTGATCATGCACCGCACGTATGATTAGCCAGGCCGCATTGTATCTTGCCCAAGCCGATCATATGTTAAGCTAGTACTCACACACTTAGTCATTAGTATTATTGTTTCATTGGCATATTGTTCATTATTGTATTTCTTTCCAGTATTTACTTATTGTCTATATATCTCTTGTATCTATTTTGTGCATCTTGTTTATCCACAGCTATTTACTGTTACATAGTTTTTATCATGGATTAGAACTGCTGTTAGAGATGTACTCTGCTCCTTTCCTGACTGGATATATTTTTCCAGATGACACTGAGGAGTACCCTACCTATTATGGACCCCAGGATGTTGTGGTTTTAGATTCGGAGACCCTGGCTCAAGAGGGACTTATCCCAACTGAGACAGTTGACCCTGGAGTGTAGCTTGTAGTATGATAGTATTCTTTTGTACTGGATTTAGCTCCAGCTTATTTTTGTTACTCTTCAGACTCATTGATGTTTTATTTTAAACTCATGTGTTGATGACTATTCTATTCTTATCTGATTCGTGCTCATTCTATCTTAGTTCTGTGATTGAGTATTCTATCATTATTGGTGGTTCATTATATTAGATAGACTATCTAGACAGCGTTCTACCGCCGATTCTGCGGCGTAGGCTGGGCATTGTTTTCGACTAGTATCCTTACACCGGGTACGGGTCGTGACAGGCTACCACAAAAAAACTTGTCATGCCCCAGTCCCAAAATACGTAGGACTAGGAATACGTAAGCATGCCAGTCGTATATATATGACAACTCCAATATATGGATACCATAATACATTCGTACGCTGTATTATGAATATTAACTCACATGTGGTATATCTATATTCACAAGTCACAGGGCATAACTAAATCTCATCTACAGAATCAAATAGAAATAAATAACCAATCTACTATATAACTGAATCTCGATATGAAGTATCAAAGAATGATAGTCGGGTGGAAACAAATCCACTGCCAAACTAGAATATAAGAGAAACCACATAAGAACATCTAATGAGCAATGAGACTCGAAGAGAAGACCTCCTCGAAAGAGATAAGTAGCAAGTCCTGATCCGTTCTCCTGCGAATAATCAAGATCGTACCAGGTCCTCAGAGGGACGTAACAAGATATATAGAAGCATGCCAATAAAGTACTAAAAATAAACATCCAATGGGTCACCTAACCATCTATGTAAATGCACTTTAAGAACAACTTTCCAACACGTGGGCTATCTGGCTAAAATGGGATTGGCATGATTCTCTTGGAGATTCAGGGGCCTAAAAAGTATGACATCTTTTGTGTCACGACTCGATTCCGTGGAATCGTTGGGGCGTCCCCCGAATCGTGATGCCGTACGGGCCTGGGGTTGCGCCCGCACAAGGCTAAAGTATTTTGCATAACGAGCACATATTCAGAGTACGCAGATAAATTTAAACACAAGTTGAAGATGAAAAAGTTCTCTTTATTGATAATGAACATCTATTACAAACTCTTGAACGAGTCAGCTAATTTGCCGCACGGGCTTACAAAAGTATTGACTCAAAATGAGATAGCAGTCCTGTACATTACATCCCTTTACTAAATTTCAAAATGTATAGACCTCCGGGCTGGAGGACGGCTTTGCCACAGAGCTGCATTGTGTATGAAGAGTTGCAAGCTCCTATCTTCAAAATGCTTCAAAGGGGCGCTACGAAGATGCGCCAACAGCTGGACTGGATCGGGAAGGCGACTTCGGCTCCTGCTCGGTTCGCTTTGATGCAGAGAACCTGTTTCAACGAGGGTCAGCATGTCGAAACATACCGGTGAAGGCGAGCAAACCGAACTATACCAATCAACATGTTGTTTTAATAAAGCATGCATATTTTGTGGGTTTCTATCTTGCCTTAGTTCATTTACAAGTAAGCAGCATAAAGAATTTACTGAAATAAACTTGCCACCGTTCGGTGGATTTTACCTTCTCGTCTGAACCACCTGTACAATACTTACCATGCCTTCCCTGCCATGAAGACACAAGTTAGTTTGCAACAGGTTTAAATATACACGTTGAGATCACTGGCTAGGATGCCATAATGGACGAGTTATAGTCGTTGAACAAGGATGGTGTACAACGAAGCACGTGAGGCGCTACACGCCATCCCATTCGCACGTGAGACTATCATGAAGTTTCGCCCGGACCGGATCGGTGCCAGTGTCCCAGCAACCGTCCGTAGGAAACGTTGACCTTGTGCACAAGTTGTCCGTGATCAATCTTTCATGATACGTTAATGTTGATGCCGTTGAGGCAATATGAACATGAGACAAGCAACATTATATGATTCATTTTGCATAGTCTTCCTGACAGTTTATTTTATAACAAGTGTATTCCATACTTAGCACAATTTATGGAAGAAGATACATTCTAACTAAAATTGAAGCATGTATAGAACATTCCCAAATGAACAAGCAACAAATGAGTAACCGTTCCCAAGTTGAATGACAAGCATAATAATCCAAGTCTATTCCCATTTTATATTGGCATCTTTTAGTTATTACTTGGTATCGTTTGATCGGGGCAACAAAAATGCAAGAGTTTTATATGTGAAGACTTGAAAGTAGGGCTAGCTAATCGGGATGGTAGCCACTCACTTAGTAGTTGGAAGAGAGAAGGAAAGAGGCGCTTCACGACTCCGCTCGCAAGCCGCCTACTGCTCGTTCACCTATATTGCACGAACAGCTCGATCAATACTCCTTCCATTCTTTCCAATCTCGGAATTGAAGTGCAATTCAATGAACGAAAATAATGAAATCATCGAAACCGTTCAAGAAAACCCAAGCAAATCCAAAACCAACTCAAAGCACGAAACAACAAGCGACATCGAAATCTGAGGAAATAAAAGATAACAGCGCAGAGGTTCCTCCTGACTCTGTCGCTAAGTCGATCCTGGGGGCACGGTCCACTGAATATGGGAATCGATTCTGAAGAAACAAATCCATAACGAGGACGAGTTCTTGTTTTAATCTATCCCGATCGAACGATACCATCTTGTGTTTCTTAGCCGCGCTCCTCGACTAGGAGGAACGGGGCACTACATTTTGAACCTCAGAGGCTGCCTGATAATATATAGTGGTCATCATGATCGCACATCTCTGGCAGAGCGTACGGGTTACACAAGAAAAGTGCAACGGAGCCCAAACGCCTTACTTGTTGTCCTCCCCACCCCATGCTCTAAGCATGTCATATCCATGACACGATGATACCTCTAATAACTGCCAAGTCTTCTAGCATGCAAATTCTATCAGGAGTTATTCCCTATCGCACGCCACATACGTACAAGAGGCCATCCTGTCATGCAAGTCGATGTCCTACATGAGACACACTCGTGTAACAGATGTGTCACGACCAATGAAACCTAATAATGCCTCCAAATTATGTGGTGGTCTCGTAAAACTAGGTCGGCATGCATAATATATAATAAAGACAAAATACGACGCCACCGTTGTTGCACCCAAGTTATTCTTGGACGCGCAGTTTATATAGCAGTTAAAATATATGAAATAAAAGACAGAAATAAAATGCATGCATAAATTACAGTACAATGGCAAGGTATACTTGCCTGGCAAGAAAGCTGCGTAGTACCAATAACCTGCTCCTGAAGTCTAGCAAATAATCCAATGGTCCTATTTACATATGATATAATACAATACATCATCAGCCATTACACTAGCACATACACAACCATAATTACACTGAACTCAGAGGGTACGCTAGGGGTGATACTGGTCATCTAGCAGGGTCAAGTGTGCGTCTAACTGCACGGGTGTCATGTCTTTGATTGATGTACATAATCAGACAGTCATCACTAACATGTCTAAGCCAGTACGTCAATGTACACAAGACGGTCAACTCATAATTTCTCAGGGTCACATGGTTAATGTAAATACGGGATATCCATAATTAATACTAGGGTCTCACAGTATAGTACATATATAATCCTAACTAGTATTAGCATTTAATTACCTCACAGTATATATACACATACTTAAATATATATCTGTATATACCAAATTGAATACTATACACATACACGTACGAATACGCATACGCGTCATTGGGTTCACTGACACGGGTCTGAAACCAACCAACTAAATCTGTCATGAGGTAGTACGTTAAACCCTACACTAATCACACATGCACACACATAAAATCACGAAGGAAGATGGGACAGGTACGAACCTTGGCGGGCACGCACGGGATCGACGATGACAACGATGTTGATGATGATAGTGATAATGATGATGATGAAAGTGATGATGATGATGGTGGTGGTGGTGGTGGTTATGAACAGGGATGGCCGGAGGAGATCTCAGGCGACTGCACTGATCAGCGGAGAGTTGGCGAGGTGAGGCTCGGCTGCGAGGCTGCTGTGGCGTTCAGTCGAGGGGGAAGTCAACGAGGGTGGCGTCGTCTGGCCGAGGATCGTCGGGTAAACGGGGACTCGGGGTCATGTGGTGGAGGAAGGTGATGGTGGTGGTTGTGTCGTGATGGTAGGGGGTGGTGTTAATGGTGAGCTCGTCGAGGTCGGGATGGAGTCAGGCCGGCGGGACGGAGAAGGTGCAGGTGGAGGAAGGAAGAGAACAGGAAGGAGAGGTAGTGGCTGCTGGGAAGTCTGGCCGGGTCGAAGGCGGTTCAGGCGAGTGGCGGGTGGAGGAGATTCGTAGGAAGGAGAACGACGGGGTGTTCAGACGGCTGACGAGTCAGTCGGGGAGAACTTTCAGCGGGTCAGGATCCGTTCAGGCGAGGATGGCTGTCAGTTCAGGTGATGGTGCCTGGTACAGTCGGAATGATATTGTGGACGGCTCCGGCGGTCTGCTGGGCTGGGGTAGCCGGACTCGGCTGCTCCGGTGGAGGAGGTCATTCCGCGGTGGAGGACTCGACGTGGGGGAGACTCAGGCTAGGTCGGGCTCGAGTTAAAGTTCAGACGACGGAGGAGTTCGGCTCAGGCGGGTGGTCAAGGGTGATGAACAGGAGATGGGGGTGTATTCGGCTGGGAATAGGTTTAAGGGATGGTGAAGGGAATGATAAAATAGGAAAAGAATATATATACATGTGTAAAAAGTAGGGATAGGTGTTGACCTAGGTAGTTGGGCCTGGTCAACATCCTCCTTGAAATTTGGGTTTGGCTTCTACATGTAGATATTGGAGGGCTAGGATTACATTGTTTCAAAGTGGAGGGCCAAGGATTTATGAGGGTTGATGTTGAGTGTTACACACTCCAAAATTATGGAGAAAAAATTACATGACCAATCAATGAAATAAAATGGGGTTTCTACATATGTTTGGTCCAATGGGGTTTGGACACCTCAATACACTTTTGCATAAAAGTGCCCAACAATTGAAAAATTGCACAAAGTGAGGTTTTGGGTTAATTTAATTAAAACTAATATGATTGGTTTTCTAAAATTAATTGGAAGTACGTGGGATTAAAATTAGGTGGGACACAAGTGTCATGAATATAGAGGACTCAAAGTAGGGTATTAACATAATTTGGGTTGCACAAAACTAGGTCAAGATTGTGTCTCCAATTTTGATTGGAACGCACAAAGATACAAAGTTGGATTTATTTTCAATTAAATATAATTGTCTATAACGAATATTGTGCGACTAAAATGAAGCACAAATGGACATAGTTATGAGTTACACAAGAATCAGAATATACGACTGGCATGTTTAGGACAAGGGTGTAAAATTTATAGGAAGGCAATGGCTAGTGTAGTGCTCCAATTATCGAAGTAACGGTAAGGTGCACTAAGTGATATAAATATTGTAAAATTATCTAAAACACAATGTTCTATTTCTAATTGGATTCGAACTAGCCCTGGTCTCTCTATAGGCCTAAATTTTGGTCGAGGGGGTTTACACCGAAGGACACGAGTAAGTCTAAAATAGTATATATGAACAATACGAAGAGTCAATTACATAACTATATGTCCATGTCAAAATGTGACATGCTCAAAGACCCGTGTCGGAGGAAAAACCCCCAAATCAATCCGTATCTCTAAATTATTAGGATACGACCTACACGTATCCAATTGTGGACACGATACTAGCCACAAACAAATAAATACAAACCAATTTGGTCGATATGACCAATTGACAAATACAACAAGTGTCAATCTCGGAATTTTCCCAAAATTAATATAAAAAAATACATAACTTTCTTCATAGGCCTCCTATGAACCTAATTTCAATTCCTATGGGTAGCCTATGCATGTGGGGTGGTTCCTTATGGTTAATTCTCAGATTTAGAACCTAATACAAGAGAAAAAATTGAATTGTACCTATTGGGAGATGGATTCCCAATAAAACCTCCAAAATTGGTGAAATTGGCCTTCAACTTGTAGATCATTGCTCCTCTTTGTAGATCCTTGCTTTCTCCTTCTAGATCCTTGCTCTACTAGTCTCTAATGGTGATATGTGAAGGAATTGGAGAGAAATTTGGTAGGTATTTGATAGAATTTGGTTAAGGAAAATTTTTAGATATAGATTTTGGAATAAAAAATAAAGAGAGAGAAAGTTTTCATCCCCTTTATTAAGGAGGGAATAAAATTCTCTCAAGCTACTATGTGCTACCAAAAATGTGCTATGTAGAGATTTTGGAATAAAAATTCTAGATTCTAATTTAGCCTCACTTGCCCCCTCCCTCAAGCTACTATGTAAAGTCTA
Organism: Iris macrosiphon; assembly: GCA_036927795.1. Classification (NCBI taxonomy): domain Eukaryota; kingdom Viridiplantae; phylum Streptophyta; class Magnoliopsida; order Asparagales; family Iridaceae; genus Iris; species Iris macrosiphon. The sequence goes on along the minus strand of JAYESA010000004.1, from coordinate 336,105,069 downwards.
AAATATCCCTTGGGGCCTCTCATGAAGAAATTAATTAAAGAGGGAAGGTTCTAGTCTAATGGATTTAACTTAATTAATCATCCTCCTAATGATTGGACTTATTGTTGGGCTCAATTCTAACTAGAACTAAATGTTGGTCCATGGTTCTAATCTAAACTAGTTAGGTTCACTAACACAAGTCCAAAAATAAATCTAACATGCTAACAATAAATAAATAATACAATAAATAAATATTCAATATGCACAATATTTAATTTTTACCAAAAGACTAAAATACTATTTTCTAGAAAATGTGGTTATGACAGCGTGGCCCGTCTGTCGAGACAATTAATGCCCTGATGTGACTTATTTTATTTTATTAAGTCATCGTTTGCACGGATTCTGAAGCATCTCAGGGTGATGAGTGAGATATCAGAGCTTCTGACAGACATATAGTCATGTCTCGTAGTTTCGGTTCATAGCTTATTGTGACACAATAATCTAATCCTACAACCAAACAAGGAGAAGGGTTAAACCATCGCACCATGATAGTTCATGTCCCTAGACTATTTGACAGCAGATACAAAGCACAAACACGCTCAGTTATATAACCGATCAATCACTTGTATGGCTTACTAGATGGTGTAAACCCCCTCGACCAATTTAGGGCTTAATTTGAATTAAATCCAGAGACTAGGATTTATTTGAATTTAATTAGAATTAATGTGCGACAATTATATGTACCCCCTGACCATTGTGTAACTTTAAATACTCGTTATTGCGTCTCATCTTAGCTATGCAATATTCATTAAAAGAACGCCTTGCATTTATTAATTTAATTAAATTCGAGGCCAAATTTACCTCAAACAAACCTAACCAAGCCCACATGTACTCTTCCACGTGGACCAGTCCCACCCCAACAAGGCCGGACAGGCCCAAGTCCCGAGGGCAACCCAAAAATCCCCATATATAAACACACATATTTCTCCCATGGGAAACCCTAGATCACCATCACCTACTCATAACCTAGCCGATTAATCAAAACCCAAGCCCTCTCCTCCTCCGACTTCACAAACTACCACCACCACCTCATGTCGCCACTAGACTGTCCGACCGCCGCCTGCATCTCACCTGACCCCGGATACTCCCCTCAGGCCGCCTATATCCACCACCATCAACCTCCCACAAAAAAACTCAACCGCCCATCCAAACCCGACTGCCCCCGGCCACCCTCTCTAGTACCCAGATCACCACTGCCAGGCGGAGCGCCGCCTTCCCCGCGACCCAACAGCCACCCCCGTGTCGCCTTAATCCCGTAACCGCCACTGCCCAGGACTTCTGCTGCTGCTGCGGCTACTGCAGTTGCTGTACTGCCGCTGCTTCTAACCGCCGCCGACGCCGGAGCTCCCCTCGCCGGAGGACGGCCAACCAGCAGACAGACCCCCTTCGCTCTGTCGACCAGGTACTCGACCATCACCTTTTCTTTCTTGTATCATGTCATCATATGATCGTGTCGTTGTATCGTCAAGTTGTGTCGTGTGTCGTACATGGACACAAACCAGTTATGTGGAACCCTATATATGAGTATGTATGCTAATTAGATTTAAACAGTAATTAATAGATGATAGTTATTCCAATCACAAGACTGGTGTAAGGAACTTATAATTCACCTGGAAACGTAGACATGGACCTAGTGCATTTAACATGGAAATTAATGGCGTGTAATTCAACAAGGCGTAATATAGTTTTGTAAAACGATAACGTAGAGATTATTATCTCAAGGTGCACGTTAACCGAGGACAGAACACGTGTACACCCTAGCTACGTGCACACGTGATGCTGTATTCGATCAGCCGTGAACTTGCGACAGTACCCAAGAGTAGAGTCATAGTCATGTGTATATATTGCTTAGTGTCTGATGTCAGCATTTGCTATATTGTATCGTATGTTTAGGGTCACTGGACCAGACATGAGACACTGCAGTAACCGGCTTATGGCATTCACAGCTTGAGGACTCAAGCAAGATACCTTGCCATATTTACTGTCTAATTTAAATTATGCATATGTTGTATTGTATCCTTGTTGCTTTCCTTTTATACAACTGTGTGCGTCCGAGACTTACTCGGGTGCAGTCGACGGATGCGTCGATGATTAGAGTACTTGACCTAGTCATTACCAGACTAACCCCATTGGAGGATATTCTGATATCTTCCGTGACCTGACACTCTTACACTTTTCACTGAGTCATATTCATATTTGGATGCGGGTTTGCGTACTCGACTAGCTATCGGTGCGTGTCACATGTATCACGGTTAGTACGTAATTCAGATTATATTTTATTGGTAGAGACTTGGCATATAGATACATAGTACGCATGTCGAGTATTCGACTTGTGTATCTATACTGGGCGGGGAGGACATTAGTAGGCGTATGGGATACACCTATTGGAGTCCGTAGTATCCAGAGGAGCCACGGATCCAATGACTCCCTTTACACTGCTGCCACGTTCTTCGAAGCGATATGGACGATATACTGTACTGCTGTCACATTCTTCGAAGCGCTATGGATGATATACTGCACTGCTGCCACGCTCTTCGGGGTGTTGGACATTATGCCTATGCCTACCCATATGTACCAAAGTTGTCCTCCCAATTGCATTCACTTAGATGGTTAGCACACCCTTTATTGTATTTATTTTATTTATTATTTATATATGGAATGCTTTTATGTATCTTGTTACGTCCCTCTGAGGACCTGGTACCTTTCCAGATTTGGACGAGGCATATTATCCTACAGTGTTCGGCCCAAGACAGGAGATGAGGTACGCTACCGAGGAGGAGCTAGAGGTGCTACTGTCAAAGTTTTCGTGAACACTTGGTAGGCCTTCTACGTAGGATTGGGAGCATCATTATCTAGTCAGCCGATGCCCTAGTCATTACTCTTTTATCTATCATTTCAGTACTTTTATTTTGTCATAGTAGTGGGTTTGTCCCCACCAGACTTCTTGGTTGTACTATATTATTTTTGAGACTGGCATTTATCTTCCAGCATTTATTATTAGTACATTCTTGCTATTTATATTATGGATGAGATTAGATTACCTGTCGTTGATTAATATTGGACATGTTAGTATTTTAGGACAGCGTAGCACTCTTTCTTAGGATCCATTAAATTGGGATATCCTCGGAGACGTGACAGCTGGCTATTGCCACGTGGCCTGGTCCCGTGTACATTTGGGACTAGGACATGACATGGTTTTAGTGGTGGCCCATGCAGGTCCCTGACTTTTTCGTTGAGGTATGATAACATGCCCAGTGATGCCTGCAATATGATAGAAATTACTAGGTCTCATCCACTTGATTTCGTCTTTGAACTTCCTTCGTATTGCTTCTAAATATCTGCATCCTGTTTGCTTGATTTCATACTCTTTTAATGAAGCTCTATCTCTTGCAGCAAGATGAACTTGCGCAATGGACGAGGAGCATCCAGTGCAGTGGTGCCAGACAATACCACCCAAGGAGATGAGGTACCCCAGGGGCTACTTGGAGGGCAACCACCGCTACAGGCCCCGCTGATACATTGGCACGAGACTTCTCAGGGCGATCCTACCCAGCAACCCGAGGGACAGACTTCACAGACGATCCCCACACAGCACTTTGAGGGCCAGACTTCAGGAGCTACACCAATGCCGCAAACCGAGAGGCCGACATCTGAGGAGACACCTACCGTACAGCCAGAGGTTTTATTACCACCACCTCCACCTTATCCACCCCAGATGACACAATCAGATGGACAGCCACAGATGCTTCAGTTCTTCCAGACTATGATGCAAGCACAGTGGCATTAGACAGAGACGTTGAGACAGAGTTTGATGGCAGTACTAGAGAGGACACCTGTCACAGCACCAGTACTAGCACCTCCACCAGCCCAGACAGGTGGTACTGTAAGATGGTTCCGACAGATGGGACCAGATACATTTTTGGGTAATGAGACCGTAGAGCAGATCTTCGACTGGTCGCCAACACGGAGATGCTACTAGAGGCTTCACAACTGCACCCAGACCTTTGGATGACCGCAGTGAGGGCCCAACTAAAAGGCAATGCCCATCACTGGTAGAATTCCATTGAGCGCACTGTAGGCAAGAACCAGACTTGGGAACAATTCTTAGAATACTTCAATACGAAGTATTTTCCAGCTATAGTATGAAATGCCCTATACTCCCAGTTCCTACATCTAGAATAGGGAAATATGACTGTTAACGCATATGACGCGGAGTTTAGCCATCTTAGCTGATTTGGTGCCGTCCTGATACCCAATGATCTAGAGAAGGCCCAGAGATTCCATCACGGCCTCACATTCGAGCTACAGAGGTATACCACCGCACATGCGAGGATTTCTTATGAAGAGGTTCTTTCAGAGGCGAGGGTCCAAGAGGCCATCGGCAGAGGAGCAAGATGTTCCAACACGATCACACCAGCCAGAGCCCAGCCCAGAGCAGGAGGACCGATCCGTCGTCCCGAAGCACAGACACAACAAAGGACAATGCCATACCAGAAAAAGGAGCTTCCGACTAGCTACCACTGTGGTAAGCGAGGACATTACGAGAAGGACTGCAGAACGAGACTGAGGACGTGTCTGATTTGTAGATCAGACCAGCACCAAGTCCGAGACTGCCCACAGCGCAGAGAGGCAGCACCGCAGGCCGGACAGAGGCCAACAGTGCCAGTTCCAAGATACTACCCCTGCTAGGAGGCCAATGTCCACCAGCACCCGGAGGATTTCAGAGGGGACCACCCTTGGCCCCACAGGAGGCACAGTTTGATCGAGCCCGACAGCAGACCGGAGGGCAGAGGCACAGACAAGTCTTTGCACTAGCAGCTATAGAGGAGGCAACAGAAGGGGAAGCTATCACAGGTACCATTTTAATTGCATTATTACCTGCAACTGTTGTTGGATTCTGGAGCTACCTTATCATCCATATCTAGTAGATTTGTAGCAATGCATAGAGTAGCTACTTCTTCCTTACCTAAGAGTTGGAAGATTCTTACCGGAGGAGGTATCGTGCCGGTTACCATCACTATTAGAACGTGCTCGGTAGTCATATGTGGTAGAGAGATGAGAGCGCACTTCTTGGTATTACCCATGCCATACTTTGATGTTGTGCTAGGCATGGACTGGTTAAGCCAGTATAATACCGTACTGAATTGCCGGAAGGGTAGCGTCACTTTTAGACCGCCAAACCAACCGGAGTTCGAGTACATACGGGGGACCGTCGAACAAGGAGTAGGACAGATAGCTGGAACTTACATGGCTATGGAGATGGTACCCCCACCGATAGTTGCAGAATTTGAGGATGTTTTTCCTAAAGAATTGCCAGGCTTACCGCCAGATAGAGACGTGGAGTTCACCATTGAGCTAGTATCCGGAGCAGCACCGGTATCTTCTAATGTATATCGATTGGCGAAGAAGGAACTAGATGAACTGAAGGTACAGTTAGAGGAGTTGCAGAGCAAGGGATTTATCCGTCCTAGTGCATCACCATGGAGAGCACCAGTGTTGTTTGTATCCAAGAAGGATGGGACAGTACGCATGTGCATTGATTACAGAGCCCTTAATGCTTTGAGTATCAAGAACAAGTACCCCCTGCCACGAGTTGATGATTTGTTCGACCAGCTGACAGGAGCAGTAGTGTTCACAAAGATCGACTTGAGATCGGGTTATCATCAGGTAAAGGTGCGAAGTGAAGACATCCAAAAGACAGCATTTAGGACTCGTTATGGTCACTACGAGTTCTTAGTTATGCCTTTTGGACTGACGAATGCGCCTGCTGTATTTATGAACTTGATGAACAGAGTCTTCCACCAATACTTAGACCAGTTCGTGGTAGTCTTCATCGACGACATCTTGGTGTATTCAAAGAGCCATGAGGAGCACGAAGAACACTTGAGACTAGTGTTAGAGACGCTGAGGAGAGAAAAACTTTATGCCAAGCTAAGCAGGTGTGAGTTTCTTCTAGATCGTATCATTTTCCTTGGATATGTTATCTCGGGAGATGGCATTTCAGTAGATCCGGTGAAGATCTCATTAGTAGAGACATGGCCAACCCCTACCAATGTTTCAGAAGTAAGGAGTTTCCTAGGACTTGCTGGATATTACCGAAGGTTCGTGGAGAACTTCGCGAAGATTGCAGAGCCGATGACCCGCTTGACCCGTAAGGAGCAGAAGTTCACTTGGACAGAGGAGTGTCAGACAGCGTTCGATGAGCTGAAAAAGCGTTTGACTATAGCACCTATCTTGACCATACCATCCAGAACCGGAGGATTCGTGATCTATAGCGATGCATCCGGGAAAGGATTAGGATGTATTTTGATGCAGCATGGAAAGGTTGTGGCCTATGCCTCTAGGTAATTGAGGACCCATGAGAAGAACTATCCCACCCACGAAATAGAGCTTGCAATAGTGATCTTTTCTTTGAAGCTTTGGAGACACTACCTATATGGAGAAAGAGTAGAGATATTCACTAATCACAAAAGCCTAAAGTACGTCTACACCTAGAAGGACCTTAACCAGAGGCATAGACGTTGGCTCGAGGTAATGACAGACTTCGAGATTGAGCTACAGTATCATCCGAGAAAGGCCAATATAGTAGCTGACGCATTGAGCAAAAGACCCATGGCATTTTTCTTGACTACCCAGCAACATCTGTTGAGAGATCTAGAGCATATGGGTATATAAGTCGTTATGCCCGGAGTAGACTGACAGTTGTCGAGTTTTCAGTTGCAATCAACATTAGTAGAGAGGATCAGGGCTGCTTTGCCAACAGACGCCAGATTTTAGAGGCTTCGACAGAGGACAGAGGATGGAATACAGACAGGACTACGTATACATGAAGGCGGAACTTTGAGATGTGGAGATTGTCTCTATGTTCCAAATGGAGAACTTCGGCAAGAGTTGATGTCAGAAGCACACAGTTCAACCTACTCTATTCATCCGGGAGGCACAAAGATGTACAGAGACTTAAGGCAGTACTACTGGTGGCACGCAATGAAGAGAGAAATAGCTCATTTTGTGGCAAAGTGCCTGGTGTGCCAGCAAGTCAAGGCTGAGCATCAGAGATCTGCAGGATTGCTTCAACCGCTCCCAATACCGGAGTAGAAATGGGAGCATATCACTATGGACTTTGTTACAGGCTTTTCGAGGAGTCCTAATGGTCGCAATGCAGTATGGGTAATTGTAGATAGACTCGCCAAGTCCGCACACTTTTTACCCTTCAGAGTTGGGAAATCTACTGAGGTCCTAGCAGATATGTACATGAGGAAGATTGTGCGACTGCATGGAGTGCCAGTTAGCATAGTGTCCGACAGGGATACAAGGTTTACCTCTTACTTTTGGCAGAGTATGCAAGAGAGTCTCGGTACCCGCCTGAAATTTAGCATAACATATCACCCCCAGACAGATGGCCAGTCAGAGCGCACCATTCAGACCGTGGAAGACATGTTAAGAGCGTGCATGCTAGATTTCGGAGGACCATTTACATTTGGTCGAATTTTCCTACAATAATAGCTAGCAAGCGAGCATCCAGATGGCTCCCTATGAAGCGTTGTATAGAAGGAAGTGTCTTTCTCCAGTATGTTGGAGCGATATAGGCGAGCGACGGATTCTCGGGCCAGAGTTGGTTGTTCGTACAGTAGAAAAGGTGAAGAAGATCCAAGGACACCTATGAGCAGCACAGGACAGACAGAAGCATTGGACGAATGCGCATCGACGACCCTTAGAGTTCCAGGTTGGAGATCACGTATTTCTAAAGATCTCGCCTACTCGAGGGACTATCAGATTCAGAGAAAAGCTGAGTCCGAGGTACATCGGACCATTCGACGTGTTAGAATGCATCGGAGAGGTTGCTTACAGGTTAGCCTTGCCGCAGACTTTGGAAGGAGTCCATGACGTCTTCCATGTATCTCAGTTGAGGAGGTACATACCAGATACGAGTCATGTACTTGACCATTCAGAGATCACAGTCGGCCCAAGTTTGTCATACCAAGAGGAGCCTGTTGAGATCCTGGACAGGAGCGAGAAGGTAATGCGAGGTCAGACAATACCCCTAGTTCGTGTCGCATGGAGACATCATGCACCAGGAGAGTCGACTTGGGAATGCGAAGAGGATATTAGACAGCGCTATCCCCATCTCTTCGAAGGACTAGGTACGTATTAGCATTTTAAATTCAGTCGGTAGTTCTTACCATACGTATGTGTTTAATTTCGAGGATGAAATGCTCTAAGGAGGGTAGATTATAAACCCCCTCGACCAATTTAGGGTTTAATTTGAATTAAATCCAGATACTAGGATTTATTTGAATTTAATTAGAATTAATTTGCGACAATTATATGTACCCCTCTGACCATTGTGTAATTTTAAATACTCGTTATTGCGTCTCATCTTAGCTACGCAATATTCATTAAAAGAACGCCTTGCATTTATTAATTTAATTAAATTCGAGGCAAATTTCACCTCAAAAAACCTAACCAAGCCCACATGTACTCTTCCACGTGGACCAGCCCCACCCCAACAAGGCCGGACAGGCCCAAGTCCCGAGGGTAACCCAAAAATCCCCATATATAAACACACATATTTCTCCCATGGGAAACCCAAGATCACCATCACCTACTCATAACCTAGCCGATTAATCAAAACCCAACCCCTCGCCTCCTCCGACTTCACAAACCCCTACCACCACCTCATGTCGCCACTCCGACTGCCCGACCGCCGCCTGCATCTCACCTGACCCCGGACACTCCCCTCAAGCCGCATGTATCCACCACCATCAACCTCCCACAAAAAACTCGACCGCCCATCCAATTCCGACTGCCCCCGGCCACCCTCTCCAGCACCCCGATCACCACTGCCAAGCAGAGCGCCGCCTTCCCCGCGACCCAACAGCCACCCCCGTGCCGCCTTAACCCCGCAATCGCCGCTGCCCAGGACTGCTGCTGCTGCGGCTACTGCAGTTGCTGTACTACCGCTGTCGCTGCTGCTCACCGCCGCCGACGCCGGAGCTCCCCTCGCCGGAGGACGGCCAACCAGCAGACAGACCCCTTTCGCTCTGTCGACCAGGTACTCGACCATCAGCTTTCTTTCCTTGTATCATGTCATCATACGATCATGTCATTATATCGTCAAGTTGTGTCGTGTGTCGTACTTGGACACAAACCAGTTATGTGGAACCCTATATATGAGTATGTATGCTAATTAGATTTAAACAGTAATTAATAGATGATAGTTATTCCAATCACAAGACTGGTGTAAGGAACTTATAATTCACCTGGAAGCGTAGACATGGACCTAGTACATTTAACATGGAAATTAATGGCGACTAATTCAACAAGGCGTAATGTAGTTTTGTAAAACGATAACTTAGAGATTATTGTCTCAAGGTGCACGTTAACCGAGGATAGAACACGTGTACACCCTAGATACGTGCACACGTGACGCTGTATTCGATCAGCCGTGAACTTGCGACAGTGCCCAAGAGTAGCGTCGTAGTCGTGTGTATATATTATTTAGTGTCTGATATCAGCATTTGCTATATTATATTGTGTGTTTAGGGTCACTGGACCAGCCAGGAGACACTACAGTAACCGGCTTCTGGCATTCACAGCTTGAGGACTCAGGCAAGATACCTTGCCATATTTACTGTCTAATTTAAATTATGCATATGTTGTATTGTATCCTTGTTGCTTTCCTTTTATACAACTGTGCGCGTCCGAGACTTAGTCGGGTGCAGTCGACGGATGCGTCGATGATTAGAGTACTTGACCTATTCATTAGCAGACTAACCCCATTGGAGGATATTCTGATATCTTCCGTGACCTGACACTCTTACATGTTTTACTGAGTCATATTCATATTGGGATGCGGGTTCACGTACTCGACTAGCTATCGGTGTGTGTCACATATATCACGGTTAGTACGTAATTCAGGTTATATTTTATTGGTAGAGACTTGGCATATAGATACGTGGTACGTACGTCGAGTATTTGACTTGTGTATCTACATTGGGCGGGGAGGACATTAGTAGGCGTATGGGATACACCCATTGGAGTCCGTAGTATCTAGAGGAGCCACGGATCCAATGACTCCCTTTACACTGCTGCCACGTTCTTCAGAGCGATATGGACGATATACTGTACTGCTTCCACGTTCTTCGAAGCGCTATGGACGATATACTGCACTGCTGCCACGCTCTTCGGGGTGTTGGACGTTATGCCTATGCCTACCCATAAGTACCAAAGTTGTCCTCACAATTGCATTCACTTAGATGGTTAGCACACCCTTTATTGTATTTATTTTATTCAGTATTTATATATGGCATGCTTCTATGTATCTTGTTACGTCCCTCTGAGGACCTGGTACCTTTCCAGATTTGGACGAGGCATATTACCCCACAGTATACGGCCCAGGACAGAAGATGAGGTACGCTACCCAAGAGGAGCTAGAGGTGCTACCGTCAGAGTTTCCGTGATCACTTGGTAGGCCTTCTGCCTAGGATTGGGAGCATCATTATCTAGTCAGCCGATGCCCTAGTCATTACTCTTTTATCTATCATTTCAGTACTTTTATTTCGTCATAGTAGTGGGTTTGTCCCCACCAGACTTCTTGGTTGTACTATAATATTTTTGAGACTGGCGTTTATCTTCCAGCATTTATTATTAGTACATTCTTGCTATTTATATTATGGATGAGATTAGATTACCTGTTGTTGATTGATATTGGACATGTTAGTATTTTAGGACAGCGTAGCACTCTTCATTAGGATCCATTAAATTGGGATATCCTCGGAGACGTGACAGCTGGCTATTGCCACGTGGCCTGGTCTCGTGTACTTTTGGCACTGGGGCGTGACAGATGGATTCTGGGTTATTCTAGAGATATTATGTATATAGGAATCCTCAGATCGAACCAGGTACTAGCAAGGTTAGCCGAGCCACAAATCTCTGCATATCACATATTAGTATGCACCGGTCCCTCGTAAGGCCACCGTACTAAAATCGCATAGAATACATAGTATCATATATTATTCAAATATTACCATCCATTAATGAGGATTTAAATAATATCCATGGGGACTAGCATGTACACCCCAATTCAGATGACTGGAGGTGGCTAGTTAGTCCCGATCTCGAGATTCTATTCCCTTCCAATGCTCTACAAGTTTAGTTGCCTAGTTAACCCTAATGTTAAATAGAATCTCATGGCGTGGTAACATGGTATTCCTCTTATATGATATATCGTAGTACGGCCAAGCTAGATACGAATCCACTTTGTCACTTGATAGTTCAATTTGGATTAACCCCAACGTGATGCAACAATCAACATATCCTAGCCACGCTTGGTCATTGACTAACCCTTATGTCTATGCTGGAGATTGAGTCATATCACATGTCACATAGCGCATAGGTACACCATAGTGTAAATGTCACGCTCCAGTCCTAAAATACACGGGACCAGGCCACGTGGCAATGGCCAGCTAATACGACTTCGAAGGATTTCCTAATTTAATGGACCCGATGAAGCGTACTATGTTGTCCTAAAATACTATCAAGTCCAATATGCTAATATGCAGGTAAATATCTAATCTTATCCACAGAATATAAATAAGAAGTGCTAAAATAAATACTGGAAATAAGTACGGAGTCTGAATGTCATAATATAACACAAATAAGTCTGATGGGAACAAACCTACTGAATACAATACTGAAATAAAAGTACAGAAGGATAGCTAAGAATACTAGACTAGAACATCACTAACTAGATAAAGATGCTCTAGTCCAAAATAGCAGCGTACCCTAAATCACAGGAACTCTTTTGGAAATGCCTCAAAGTTCTCACCCACGAATCTGGTCTCCACTCCTGCCCCGTAGATGGTCGGGTACAAGTGCTCATCCGGATCTGGAAAGAAACCAGATCCTCAGAGGGACGTAACAAGATACAAAAGGTACATGCCATAAAGTAAATACTGTGTAAACTCGAGGGTGAACTAACCAGCTAAGTAAAATACACTTGAAGACAACCTTGGTACGTATGGGTAGGTAAAAGGTATAAAGCGTAGCGTCAAGCCAGAGGCTATGTATCTGGCATTAGCTGTAAACTGGAAGCCAGAAGTATATACTAACTACATCACCGATTGTCACGCCCCAGTCCCAAAAATATACGGAACTAGGCCACGTGGCATTGGCCAGCTGACACGTCACTAAGGGAATACCCAATTTAATGGACCCAAAGTGATGTGCTACGCTGTCCTAAACTACTACAAGTTTAATTACAGGTAAATCTATCTCATCCACAAGAATAACAGGGAAAGTGCTGAATATATAAATGCTAAATCTGAAATGTCATATACAACCCAGATAAAGTCAGGTGGGAACAATCCCACTACAAAAAGTAAGCAGAAGTGAAATAAGATAAACTAGCGCAACATCCTCAAAATATGTAGCTCCAACTCCAGGTGTACTCAGGTAGACTCTGACGGCATCTCCTCTAACTCCATCTCAAGGCATGTCCAGACTCCTGTCCAGGTCCAGGTACTGAGGGGTGGAATGTCTCAGCTAAACCTGGCAGGGAACCAGGTCCTCAGAGGGACGTAACAAGATACAGGAAAATAATATGCCATGTATGTAAATACTGAATAAAAAATTTTACAGGGTGCTAACCATCTAAGTGAAATGCAATTTGAGACAACCTAGTACGTATGGGAAATGTGTGGCTAGACATATGCTGACGTAATTCACCAATCTGTAGTGACTGGCTAGTATATGCCACATATGCCCCCGTTCAAGGGCACTATACAATTTTCCATCTACGATGAGAATGGTCACATGAATATATATATATATATATCATCCGTATCACTCCGTCGAGTGCGGCACATGGTAAAGAGGTGGGTGTCCCATACGTATTTTAGTCGTTCTTCCCGCCCAATGTAACTAAATATCAAGTCGTATATTTCCTGAATTATTCTAATCCGTGATGCGGGTCACACGTACTGGTAGCTAATCAAATACGCAGCTCGCATCCCAATATGCATTGCAACCATGTTGTGTGTTCCCGTGATAGGGTCTAGGAGAATATCAGGATATCCTCACAGTTGTTGGTAAGTCTGTAACTACTACGTTGATTACCCTAAGTCAACGTATCTGTTGACTGTACCCAAGGCAATCTCAGATACATACTGTTATATGTAATTTTAGGAGCAGTATCATATGACAATAATTGAATTTAAATTTAATAGTTAATATTTAAGCAGTAAAAACTTGGCAAGGTATACTTGCCTACTCCCTGATAATGTTGATAACCTGATCTCGCAGTCAGGTTTTGAGGTTGCTGGTGACAGGGGGTCACTGGCTGTGCTGAAGGTGGTTCTGTTAAAATAGACAGGGTTCGTGAATATCAAGGCTGTAATATAAAATATGTATATATATACTTATATACACATATATAATATAGATATATATAGTATGTATATATATAGATATAATATATATAGTAGTATATATAGTATATGAAAAACAGACAAATGTAGATATGTAGTAGCAGGGTATATCCACTGCGATAGATATATAATACTAATATAGTATTTATCAGGGTGTATCCACTGATATATAATAATATAGTAGTCAGGGTATATCCACTGAGATATATATATATATATAATAAATAATAATCAGGGTATATCCACTGATAATAATAATATATATAATAATAAAATGAAATGACAAAACAGAATTTAAATACAAATGCTGTACTATTCAACAATAAATATTAACAGGGTCTATATGTGACCTACTGTTATATATAGTAGTATATATTAGCAGGGTATATCCACTGATTTATATAGTATAGTATAAATAAAAGACAGTGCAGAAATTTAATATATATATAAATACATATATTTACCTATATATAACAGAAAGAAAAATGCAGGAAAATACGTATATATATACTATATCATTATTATAATAAATATATAATATAAATATATATAAAATATATGTACTGTATGTCACTACCACATTTTCTAGGAAAGGGTATTTTGGTAATTTCCTATTTAAATAAATATTGTGCATGGTAAATAATTATTTGTTGTATTATTTAATTGTTGTTAGTTATTATTTAATTATTTTAGACTTATTTTAGTGGACCCAACTAGTTTAGTTTGGACCCATGGACCAACATGAATTAATTAGTTAGACTTGGCCATTTAGAAAGCCCATAGTTAAGGAGATGGATTAAATTAATTAAATGATTAGACTAGAAGCTTCCTTCCTTAATTATTTCTTCATGAGAGGCCCCAAGGGGTACATTGGACATTTTACAATTGCTTGGGGGAGGGGCTATGGCCGGCCTATTAAAGAGGGGGGGAAATTTCTCTCTCCTCTCATCTCATTCCAAATCTAGATCTAGAATTCTCCCACTACCAAATTCCCTCCATTCCCAATCCAATTCCCTACCAAATTCATTCCAAATTCTTCCCAATTCACCATTAGAGAAGGAGAAAGCAAGGATCTAGAAGAAGGAAGCAAGGATCTACAAAGAGGAGCAAGGATCTACAATTTGGAAGCAAGTTCATCTCAATTGGAGGTTTCATTGGGAATCCATCTCCCAATAGGTATAATTCAGATTTTCCCATTTAAATAGCTTCTAAATCTGAGATTTAATCATGTAAAATCAACCTATATGTATGTAGTACCCATAGGACTTTGTTTTGTGTTCATAGGAGACCCATGGAGAAAGTTATGGTGCTTTTTGTGTCAATTTTGTTGGAATTCCGAATTTATATTTTGTTGTGTGTGTCAATTGATCCTATAGATCAATTGAACATGAGATTTGTGTTTGAGGCTAGTGTCGTGTCCATATTGGGATACTTGTGGTTCGTATCCCAACTATTTGGTGATACGTGTCATTTGGGGGTTTTTCTCCGACACGGGGCTTTGAACATGTCGTATTTTGACACGGACACATAGATCTACTTTTGACGCTTTGATTTGTTCATAAATATTATTTATGATTTGTTTGTGTCCTTCGGGGTGCATTTGGTTGTGTGTTGGACTCATGTCGCATGCGTATCCTAGATCTAGTGGGATACGGTGAGATACTCTCCAATTGTGTGTATTTTTGCATAGATCTAATTAATTGTGGTTCAATTCTTCATTTATAATTAGTATATATATATGGATATTAAATATTTATTTTGTGTATTTATTATAGTAATTATTGTAGCATAGATCTATATTTTGGGTGTGCTAATATAATGTACCATATAATATGTAGCTTTCTTGCATGCAAATATATATGTTACTACTTGTTAAATAATATAATTTATACATAAAATGTTTTATAAAATATATTTGTATGTTTAATTATGTAATTATATTATTTATAATTATTATGTAATTATTTGGATATTAATGTAAATATTTTAGGTGTGCTTCTAGCCATGTAAATTATATGTTCTTTGTTAAATATTTGAAGGTATAAGTTTACGTGTATATTAATATATATATGTACATTTTTGTATTAATGGTTTATATATATATATATATATATATATATATATATATATATATATATATACTGTTTTATATATTCTGTTTATATATATATATATATATATATATATATATATATATATATATATATATATATATTGTTTATATATTCTGTTTTTATATATATAATTATATATATACAACTTGTTTTAGTGACAGTGAATTAATGACAGTAAAAAAACTGTCATTAATTAGCCGACTAATAGCAGCCGCTGTAGCCTTCGGGCAATTAATGACAAACCTGTCATTAATTGCAGCAGCGGGAAACAGCAGCTTTTCTGCGACGCTTTTTCGCGACAGTTTAACTGTCAGCGAAAACCAAAGCAGTGGCAGTTTATTATTTGGGTTTCGGTGACAGTCCTTCGGTGACAGTCCCGACTGTCACTATTTAAACTGTTTTGATTTAATCCTATTTTATTCACTATTTTTCAATGACGCTTTGACAGATTTAATGTATATATTATATATTATAATTGTATATATATATATGTATATATATATGTGTTTTGTGAGGAATAATAATTGTAATAATATATTATGTTATTTATATAAATGTTGGGTTGTATATATATTATTTTAGGGTATATATTAATTATATTATTAGTATACTTTGTGTGAGTTCTTTTTGAATCTAATTTGATTCCTAAATTATTGTAGTTTATCTCTATATTATTTTATAGATGTCTTGTGAGGTTGACTTTGGGTTTGACCATGTTTGACTTTAGTGGACTTTAGAGTTGACCATAGTTGACTTTTGACTTAGAATTGACTTATTGACCTAGAAATTGCCTAGTTTGACTTGTTCTCTTTCCGGGACCTTGTATTAATGTGGTATTCCATATCTAGGTCTTCGAGGCACCGAGTCAGACATTTGTGAGACTGTTCATTGGACTTCAAGCGAGTACATTCTCTGATAGTTTCTCATTTATGATATCCTCTATGTTCGTTGTATCTAGTGTAGATATACATGTTCTCTTGACACTATGGTTACACGGATTGGTATATCCGGATCTCGTCATGAGATGTTATTCCTTGGTATATAGTGTATATGGTGCAAGTATTGTTTCATTGGTTATCTTGTACATGTACAGACACCGATTCTCGGGGAGACTAGCTATCTTCTTGGGGAATCTAGTGCCATAACGTACCGTGGTTGGATCTATTATACCAGTCGGGGTGGGAAGTATTTTAGTGTAGATATGTGATCATACCCTCCTTGTGCATGTCTTGTTCCTTGTGAGTGTTGATCATACACCGCACGTATAATCAGCCAGGCCATTATACTCTTGTGCAAGTTCCTAAGCCGATCATATGTTAAAGCTAGTACTCACACACTTAGTCATTAGTATTCTTGTTCTATCAGCATATTGTTCATTATTGTATTTCTTTCCAGTACTTTCTTATTGTCTATACATTTCTTGTATCTATTTATGCATCTTGTTTATCCACAGCTACTTACTGTTACATAGTTTTTATCATTATTTGAGAACTGCTGTTAGGGTTGTACTCTGCTCCTTTCCTGACTGGATATATTTTTCCAGATGACACTGAGGAGTACCCTACCTATTATGGACCCCAGGATGTTGTGGGTTTAGATTCTGAGACCCTGGCTCAAGAGGGACTTATCCCAACTGAGACAGTTGACCCTGGAGTTGTAGCTTTATAGTTTTGTAGTATTCTTTTGTACTGGATTTATCTCCAGCATATTTCTGTATTTTTTTTCAGACTCATTGATGTATTATTTTAGACTCATGAGTTATATTGTGACTATTCTATTCTTATCTGATTCGTGTTCATTCTATCTTAGTTCTGTGATTGAGTACACTATCTTTTGGTGGTTCATTATATTAGATAGACTTTCTAGACAGCGTTCTACCGCCGATTCTGCGGCGTAGGCTGGGCGTTGTTTCCGACTAGTACCCTTACCCCGGGTGCGGGTCATGACACGTTTTTGGTGGTGGCCCATGCAGGTCTAGCTTCACAAGTATGTGATGTCGTGGTAGTGCGACAACTTAGTTGTACTACTGCGAGCCTGCGATAGGATATAGGATATAGGCTGAGATACTCAATCACATCTAGGAAAATTCTTTTGATTCAACTATTCTCCTTTGACGTTGATACTTGATCTCTTAAACTGTCCTTTCCTTGAATATCTTACATCTTGTGCCATATTGATTCTTTCTTTCGCTTTGTCTCAGGATGCCGCCTAAGACTAGATCACAGCAAGGTAGAGCAGTTTCTGAGAGGTCTGCGACATCCCGAGGGCCTGCAACAGTCACTTCTCCGGTGATTGGAGTGTCAGCTGCTTTCGGAGGTCCACCACCCACTCAGAGGACTGTGCCAGCTGTATCTGAGGGGCTTCCACCTCCACCTCCTGTGCCAGCAGAGGCGTCACAGATGTTTACTCTGTTTCGTGAGATGCTCGAGGCACAGAGGGCTCAGTCGGAGGCACATCAGAGGCAGACCGACGTTCTACGGCAGGGCATCGAGAGTGCTCATCAGCTTGCTCGTGCTGTAGTTGAGAGAGGAGTTCCGGTCCAGCAGCAGGTTGTTCCTCAGGTTGCTCAGCTTCGGCCAGGCAACATTCAGGACTTCAAGAAACTGGAACCTAGGGTTTTCAAAGGGACGGAGGGCATCGTCTATGCTGATGATTGGCTCGAGGACATTGAGCGTCTTATGAGGGTGTCCCGTCTTTCTGAAGATCTGAAGGTTGAGGCGGTAGGACTTCAACTGTTCGACGTCGCTCATACCTGGTTCAGGAATGAGCCGGTTCTAGTTGACGCAGGACAATCTTGGGAGGTATTCAGGGACCTTTTCAAGAAGAAGTTTTTCGCCCGGATAGACAGGCTTGACTTGGGGAGACAATTTGAGAGTCTCATTCAGGGAAGCATGTCTGTGGAGGAATACGTTGCAGAGTTCGGTAGGCTGAGCCGATTTGCAGAGTATCTGGTGAGGGAGCCGGAGGTTCGAGCTATTCGTTTCCGAGAGGGTCTAAACTGGGAGGTGAAGATTCTCATTCCGTCTTTTTATGAGACATACTCGGAGATACTTGCGGAGGCACGCAAGGTTGAGCGGGATCTGGGTTTGAAGACCAAGAGAGACCGTGATTCTTTTCTGGGGGCCAACGGCAGTGCAGTATCTGCCAAACGTCCTCATTTCCAGTCCAGACCTTTCCAGCAGCCACAGCAGAACCAGACTCCAGCTAGAGCGCCTTTTCACCAGGCACCTCAGCAGCAGAGGCAGTTACAACAAGCTCTATGCAACTTCTGCAAGAAGCCCGGCCACATCTGGGAAGTTTGCAGAAAGAGGCTAGGAGTTTGTTTGTATTGTGGTACTGAAGGGCATCAATTGAGGGAGTGTCCTCGTCGTGCAGTTCAGGGAGCAGCTCCAGCTCCGAGGGCACAAATGAGACCACCTGCAGCACAACCGAGGGGACCGCTTCCGACACAGCAGCAGCGTTTTGTCCAGCATCAGCAGCAGGGAGGTGCTCGGCAGGGACGAGCGTTTGCTATGACAGTCGAAGAGGAGGAACCCACCGGAGATGTCATCGCAGGTTCTATTCTTCTTGATTCCATTCCAGCTTTAGCTTTGTTTGATAGTGGTGCTTCCCATAGTTTTGTATCTGTTTCTTTTGCTCTAAAGCATGGTTTGGTAGCTGAGTCTTTGCTTAGGACTTGCAAGATCATGACCGGGGGAGGCATTATCCTGGTTAATGATATTTGCAAAGATCGGAGAGTTACTCTGGGAGGCCGGGAGTTGAGTGCGTGTCTACTTGTAATGCCACTTCCGAGCTACGACATTGTACTCGGGATGGATTGGTTGAGTAGGCACCGTGCTAGCATAGATTGTAGAGGAGGTAGAGTTTTGTTTGGTCCGCCAGGAGAGCCAGAGTTCGAGTTTGCTAGAGGAGCTGCGGAGCAGGAAGAAGGCATTATTTGTGGAGCTATGGTGGAAGACAAGGAGTTGCCACATCCGTTGATAGCAGAATTTTTGGATGTGTTTCCTGAAGAATTGCCAGGATTGCCGCCAGATCGAGATGTTGAATTTTCTATAGACTTGGTGCCAGGTGCAGAACCGATTTCGCAGCATGTCTATAGAGTAAACAACAGCGAGCTGGTCGAGTTGAAGAAGCAGGTGGACGAATTGCAGGATAAGGGGTTTATCAGATCGAGTTCTTCACCATGGGGAGCCCCGGTATTGTTTGTACCGAAGAAGGATGGATCGGTGCGTATGTGCATTGATTACAGGGCTTTGAATAATCTCACTATCAAGAATAAGTATCCTTTGCCACGGATTGATGATCTGTTTGATCAGTTGAGTGGTGCGAAGGTATTTTCTAAGATAGATTTGAGATCAGGCTACCATCAGGTGAAGGTGAAGCCGGAGGACATACCGAAGACTGCTTTTAGAACTCGGTATGGTCAGTTCGAGTTTATGGTGATGCCGTTTGGTTTGACTAATGCACCGGCGGTATTTATGAACTTGATGAACAAGGTGTTCCACCAGTACCTTGACAAGTTCGTGGTGGTGTTCATCGACGACATACTCATATACTCGAGGACACCGGAGGAGCATGAGGAGCATTTGAGGATTGTGTTGGATGTGCTGAGGAAGGAGAAGCTGTATGGAAAGTTGTCCAAATATGAGTTTTTCTTGGACAAGGTGGAATTCTTGGGGCATGTTGTGACTGGTGATGGTATTTCAATGGATCCGAAGAAGATTTCAGCAGTGGAATCTTGGAAGACTCCGAGTTCGGTAGCAGAGATCAGGAGTTTCTTGGGATTGGCAGGCTACTACAGAAAGTTTGTGCAAGATTTTTCGAGGATTGCCGAGCCGATGACCAGACTCACAAGGAAGGATGTGGAGTTTGTTTGGACGGAAGATTGCCAGGCCGCTTTTGAGGAGTTGAAGAAGAGGTTGACGTCTGCTCCTATTTTGACATTGCCATCAGGGTCCGGAGGTTTCACTATTTATAGTGATGCATCGGGAAAGGGTTTAGGTTGTGTTCTTCAGCAGCATGGGAAAGTGATTGCCTATGCATCCAGGCAATTGCGTCCTCATGAAAAGAACTATCCTACCCATGATTTGGAGTTGGCAGCTGTCATATTCGCCCTGAAGTTATGGAAATATTATTTGTACGGAGAGCGTGTGGAGATCTTCACAGACCACAAAAGCTTGAAGTACGTTTTCACGCAGAAGGAGTTGAACATGAGGCAGCGTCGGTGGTTGGAACTGATGAAGGATTTTGATATCTCTTTGCAATATCATCCTGGGAAGGCCAATGTAGTTGCCGATGCTTTGAGCAGGTATCCGGTAGCTATGTTCTTGACGCAGGATCGATATTTGTTGGAGGACTTGGAGAGCTTGGGCATTGAGGTGATTGTTCCAGGTGGTGCTATGCAGATGTGGGGATTGCAGATACATTCAGATTTGATGGATAGGATCAAGGCAGCACAGTATGATGACGTATCTTTGAGGAGTATCAGAGCTCAGGTGAGAGCAGGATTGGAGGATGATTTCACTATTGCAGAGGATGGATCTTTGAGGCATGGAGTTAGATTGTGTGTGCCTAGTGGGGAGTTGCGAGAGGAGATATTGCAGGAAGCGCATCGCTCTCAGTATTCCATACATCCAGGTGCTAACAAGATGTATCGGGATATGCGAGAGAGTGTGTGGTGGTATGGCATGAAGAGGAAAGTGGCACAGTTTGTATCCAGATGCTTAGTGTGCCAGCAGGTGAAAGCCGAGAGGCAGAGGCCAGGAGGTTTACTTCAGCCATTACCCATTCCAGAGTGGATGTGGGAACACATTACTATGGATTTTGTGTCCGGACTACCACGATCTCCAGGAGGGAAAGACGCGATTTGGGTCATTGTTGATAGATTGACCAAGTCGGCCCACTTTTTGCCTTTCAAGGTGGGTTTGTCTACGGAGAAGCTGGCAGAGATGTATGTGAGGCAGATCGTTAGGATACATGGAGTTCCCGTCAGCATAGTCTCAGATCGGGATAGTCGTTTCACTTCTCATTTCTGGAGGAGTTTGCAGGAGAGTTTGGGCACTCAGCTCAAGTTCAATACTGCATATCATCCCCAGACAGATGGGCAGTCAGAGAGGACTATTCAGACTCTCGAGGATATGTTGCGCACTTGTGTACTAGATTTCGGGGGTTCTTGGGAGGACCATCTCCATTTGGTAGAGTTTGCTTACAACAACAGTTACCAGGCCAGTATAGAGATGTCACCTTTTGAAGCTCTATATGGTCGGAGGTGTCGTACTCCTTTGTCTTGGGACGATGTTGGAGAGAGAGTTTTGCTTGGGCCAGAGATGGTTGTGGATGCAGCAGAGAAGGTTCAGTTGATCAGAGACAGACTTCGAGTGGCACAGGACAGACAACGGCATTGGGCCGATAGCCATCGGAGACCCTTGGAGTTTGAGGTATAGTTTAGATTTTATTTTGTGTGCTTGTTCTTGGTTGTTTGTTATAGATAAGTTCTTAAGATGGTGTTTTGTTCTAGGTGGGTGGTTTGGTGTTTCTGAGGATTTCTCCGACACGAGGCACGATTCGCTTCGGTGGAGGCGGAAAGCTTAGTCCGCGATTCATTGGACCTTTCACTATTCTAGAGAGGGTCGGTGCAGTTGCTTATAGACTAGACTTGCCACCTGCATTGGAGGGAGTGCACAACGTGTTTCATGTGTCGCAGTTGAGACGATACGTGGCAGATCCTAGTCATGTATTGGATCACTCAGAGATAGAGGTGGGCCCTACTCTTAGCTATCCAGAGCAGCCAGTTGGAATTCTGGATCG
Source organism: Iris macrosiphon (assembly GCA_036927795.1). NCBI lineage: Eukaryota > Viridiplantae > Streptophyta > Magnoliopsida > Asparagales > Iridaceae > Iris > Iris macrosiphon. The sequence goes on along the minus strand of JAYESA010000004.1, from coordinate 336,082,682 downwards.
GAGAGAGAAGGTGCTGAGGAACCAGACTATTCCTTTGGTGCGCGTCGCATGGAGGCATCACTCTCCGGGGGAGTCTACCTGGGAGAGAGAGGATGACATGCGAGAGCGTTATCCATATTTGTTTGTACCTTGAGGTATGTTATTTCTAGTTATGTTCTGTTCATTGTTATGTTCTGTTCATTAGTTAGTTGTGATTTTTAGTTCTGTTCTGTGATTTTCTGGGGGTAGTTTTCGTCTTTGAATTTCGAGGACGAAATTATTTTAAGGAGGGTAGACTTGTCACTACCATATTTTCTAGGAAAGGGTATTTTGGTAATTTCCTATTTAAATAAATATTGTGCATGGTAAATAATTATTTGTTGTATTATTTAATTGTTGTTAGTTATTATTTAATTATTTTAGACTTATTTTAGTGGACCCAACTAGTTTAGTTTGGACCCATGGACCAACATGAATTAATTAGTTAGACTTGGCCATTTAGAAAGCCCATAGTTAAGGAGATGGATTAAATTAATTAAATGATTAGACTAGAAGCTTCCTTCCTTAATTATTTCTTCATGAGAGGCCCCAAGGGGTACATTGGACATTTTACAATTGCTTGGGGGAGGGGCTATGGCCGGCCTATTAAAGAGGGGGGGAAATTTCTCTCTCCTCTCATCTCATTCCAAATCTAGATCTAGAATTCTCCCACTACCAAATTCCCTCCATTTCCAATCCAATTCCCTACCAAATTCATTCCAAATTCTTCCCAATTCACCATTAGAGAAGGAGGAAGCAAGGATCTAGAAGAAGGAAGCAAGGATCTACAAAGAGGAGCAAGGATCTACAATTTGGAAGCAAGTTCATCTCAATTGGAGGTTTCATTGGGAATCCATCTCCCAATAGGTATAATTCAGATTTTTCCATTTAAATAGCTTCTAAATCTGAGATTTAATCATGTAAAATCAACCTATATGTATGTAGTACCCATAGGACTTTGTTTTGTGTTCATAGGAGACCCATGGAGAAAGTTATGGTGCTTTTTGTGTCAATTTTGTTGGAATTCTGAATTTATATTTTGTTGTGTGTGTCAATTGATCCTATAGATCAATTGAACATGAGATTTGTGTTTGAGACTAGTGTCGTGTCCATACTGGGATACTTGTGGTTCGTATCCCAACTATTTGGTGATACGTGTCATTTGGGGGTTTTCCTCCGACAAGGGGCTTTGAACATGTCGTATTTTGACACGGACACATAGATCTACTTTTGACGCTTTGATTTGTTCATAAATATATTTGTGATTTGTTTGTGTCCTTCGGGGTGCATTTGGTTGTGTGTTGGACTCGTGTCGCATGTGTATCCTAGATCTAGTGGGATACGGTGAGATACTCTCCAATTGTGTGTATTTTTGCATAGATCTAATTAATTGTGGTTCAATTCTTCATTTATAATTAGTATATATATATGGATATTAAATATTTATTTTGTGTATTTATTATAGTAATTATTGTAGCATAGATCTATATTTTGGGTGTGCTAATATAATGTACCATATAATATGTAGCTTTCTTGCATGCAAATATATATGTTACTACTTGTTAAATAATATAATTTATACATAAAATATTTTATAAAATATATTTGTATGTTTAATTATGTAATTATATTATTTATAATTATTATGTAATTATTTGGATATTAATGTAAATATTTTAGGTGTGCTTCTAGCCATGTAAATTATATGTTCTTTGTTAAATATTTGAAGGTATAAGTTTATGTGTATATTAATATATATATGTACATTTTTGTATTAATGGTTTATATATATATATATATACTATTTTATATATTCTGTTTATATATATATATATATATATTGTTTATATATTCTGTTTTTATATATATAATTATATATATACAACTTGTTTTAGTGACAGTGAATTAATGACAGTAAAAAAACTGTCATTAATTAGCCGACTAATAGCAGCCGCTGTAGCCTTCGGGCAATTAATGACAAACCTGTCATTAATTGCAGCAGCGGGAAACAGCAGCTTTTCTGCGACGCTTTTCCGCGATAGTTTAACTGTCAGCGAAAACCAAAGCAGTGGCAGTTTATTATTTGGGTTTCGGTGACAGTCCTTCGGTGACAGTCCCGACTGTCACTATTTAAACTGTTTTGATTTAATCCTATTTTATTCACTATTTTTCAATGACGCTTTGACAGATTTAATGTATATATTATATATTATAATTGTATATATATATATGTATATATATATGTGTTTTGTGAGGAATAATAATTGTAATAATATATTATGTTATTTATATAAATGTTGGGTTGTATATATATTATTTTAGGGTATATATTAATTATATTATTAGTATACTTTGTGTGAGTTCTTTTTGAATCTAATTTGATTCCTAAATTATTGTAGTTTATCTCTATATTATTTTATAGATGTCTTGTGAGGTTGACTTTGGGTTTGACCATGTTTGACTTTAGTGGACTTTAGAGTTGACCATAGTTGACTTTTGACTTAGAATTGACTTATTGACCTAGAAATTGCCTAGTTTGACTTGTTCTCTTTCCGGGACCTTGTATTAATGTGGTATTCCATATCTAGGTCTTCGAGGCACCGAGTCAGACATTTGTGAGACTGTTCATTGGACTTCAGGCGAGTACATTCTCTGATAGTTTCTCATTTATGATATCCTCTATGTTCGTTGTATCTAGTGTAGATATACATGTTCTCTTGACACTATGGTTACACGGATTGGTATATCCGGATCTCGTCATGAGATGTTATTCCTTGGTATATGGTGTATATGGTGCAAGTATTGTTTCATTGGTTATCTTGTACATGTACAGACACCGATTCTCGGGGAGACTAGCTATCTTCTTGGGGAATCTAGTGCCATAACGTACCGTGGTTGGATCTATTATACCAGTCGGGGTGGGGAGTATTTTAGTGTAGATATGTGATCATACCCTCCTTGTGCATGTCTTGTTCCTTGTGAGTGTTGATCATACACCGCACGTATAATCAGCCAGGCCATTATACTCTTGTGCAAGTTCCTAAGCCGATCACATGTTAAAGCTAGTACTCACACACTTAGTCATTAGTATTCTTGTTCTATCAGCATATTGTTCATTATTGTATTTCTTTCCAGTACTTCCTTATTGTCTATACATTTCTTGTATCTATTTATGCATCTTATTTATCCACAGCTACTTACTGTTACATAGTTTTTATCATTATTTGAGAACTGCTGTTAGGGTTGTACTCTGCTCCTTTCCTGACTGGATATATTTTTCCAGATGACACTGAGGAGTACCCTACCTATTATGGACCCCAGGATGTTGTGGGTTTAGATTCTGAGACCCTGGCTCAAGAGGGACTTATCCCAACTGAGACAGTTGACCCTGGAGTTGTAGCTTTATAGTTTTGTAGTATTCTTTTGTACTGGATTTGTCTCCAGCATATTTCTGTATTTTTCTTCAGACTCATTGATGTATTATTTTAGACTCATGAGTTGTATTGTGACTATTCTATTCTTATCTGATTCGTGTTCATTCTATCTTAGTTCTGTGATTGAGTACACTATCTTTTGGTGGTTCATTATATTAGATAGACTTTCTAGACAGCGTTCTACCGCCGATTCTGCGGCGTAGGCTGGACGTTGTTTCCGACTAGTACCCTTACCCCGGGTGCGGGTTGTGACACTGTATAACCAGTACTATGATATAATATACATATAGAATATATATAAATATATATATACATATATATATATAATATATATATAATAACAGAAATAACAAAGCATATATATATATATATACATATATATATATACCATAAAGATAATAAGTATAATATGTATGTAAATACATATATGTTTTATATATAAATATATATATAAAGTATAATACATATATTATATTATATGTTTAAGTATAAACATAATTATATACATATATAAATAAATGAAATACATATATATTTAAATAATGAAAATACATAATGAATATTTATATACTGTATATATATTTTTAATGTAAATACATACAATATATATATAACTATATAATACCTTAATTATAACATATATATGTATAAATATACATAGTGATATATATATTTATATATAGATAAATATATATATTAATACTCAATTAAATATATAATAATACAATATGTATTTAGTATAATTATACTGTATTTATACAGTATATAATTAATATAACAGTATATATTAATATATATATATATATAACATATATATATAAGTATATGTATACATATATATATACATGTATAAATAAATACATATATACGTATAAATACTAGGGGGGTATACCTACTGTCAGGGGCCCACTGGGCTTGCCGCCGGCGGAAGCACGGCGGCGGAGTCGCCGGCGGCTGGCCGGAGAGTCGCCTGCAGCAGCAGCTGCAGTCGGCAACAGCAGCAACGTGCGGCAGCTGCAGCGCCGGTAGCGACGGCGGAGGAGGGGGTGTAGGCCGTCGGGGTGGCGGAGGAGGAGGTGGCGAAGGGTTCTGAGGTGGTGGCGGAGGTCGGGGATGGCCGGGGTGGCGGTGGGAAGCGTCGGGAAGGTGGTTCGGGGAAGATGGCAGAGTGAGGTGGTGGGGATTGCGGGGGAGCTGCCGACTGCGGAGGCCGTCGTGGGGCCGCGGGATGGTGGTGGGTCGGTAGGGGAGGTCAAGGCGGAGCGAATGGGGGTGGTGGCGGTGGTCGGCGACGGCTAGGGCGGCGGTGGTGGGCGGTCGGAGGTGGAGTAGCTGCTGTGGCAGTGTGGGGAGTTCGGGTCTGCGGTGGCTGGCCACGGCGGAGCAGGGCGGCTCAGGCGGCTGGACTTGACCGGAGGGGAGATGGGGTCAGGGCGGAGGGTTCGCCGGGGGTGGGCGGCCGGCGGTGCACGGTGGTCGGCTGTGAGGAGTGAGGGATGAGAGAGGGTGTGTGGTGTTAGGGTTTATATAGAATTAGGGTAATGGCATTTTAGTAAATATAGGGAACTTTAGGGGTATTTTGGTAAATTTGGATTTTTAGGATATTTTCAGCAGATTTTTCTGTGGGTCCCAGGCCACCTATTATCTAGCCAATAGGGTAATGCCACCTAACATGCATTTTTGCATAAAAACCCCTAACTTTTCATAAATTGCATAAAAGCCTAAAATGGGTATTTTGCGTATTTTTGCAATTTACCTGATTTTAAATACTGATTCCCCGAAATACTGATTTGTACAAAAATGAGGGAATAGCTGGGGAAAAATGTTTTGGACAGTGTGGGGTGAGCCTGGGCAGATGCAGGGTCTGATTCTGCAGGTGATACGGGTCACCGTATTTATTATTTAATAAATATTGCGCACGGTGTTCACTAATTATTTAGGGGCAGTTAGGGTCATAATTTTTCTACGGTGTCAATACGATAATTGTAATACAATTAGTGTAGAATATTATCGTATTTTTGGTTGGGCAAAATAGGTGCCTACTGGTCCTCAAATCCCTAAGGGTACAGAGATGGTTAAAGAGCAGAAAATTTAATAGGGATTAAATACGTACGTTTGTAACGATATTTGTGCGACTAAAACGAACCACAAAACGAGGTTTCTGGGAGTTGCTAAAATACAGAAAATGTAGTCTAGCAAGTCTAGGGCAGGGATGTGAAATTAGTTTAGGGTTAACAGCTAGTATGAGGCCCTAATTAATTGCGTAATGAACAGGTACACAATCAATAGAATATATAATAAATAAATTTTTTAAAAAAGTTGCACTAATTCTAATTAACTAAAAATAATATTAAAATACTGAAATCTGGTCGAGGGAGTTTACACCGATCATGATAGCGCACAGCTATTAACCTCTGTCGAATGTATCGACAAGCATATACGCCCATAACCGGGTAGCACATAGTCCATAACCGGGTAACACTGAGGCTCACGACCCTGTAGTTTACTCTGAAACTATGGTAGCCAAATGTTTGTCTCATACGCCTACTAATTGTCTTCCCCGCCCAATGCCAATGTATATATCGCGAATACGACGTGGACATCTCGTACTATAAAGCAAGTCACTAAAGAAATACACAACTATGCTAAATACCATCACAAGTGCTGCTCACACCAATGGCCAGTCAAGTATGAAGCACGTGTCCCTATATGAACTCACTCTATGTCGTGCAATAATACGTGTCAAGGCCTGAAGAGTCATATTGATAACTCCACAACTTTAGGTGCGTCCACTAGACACTAGGTTGTACACAAGTCCTAACGTCAACACCTTCGTTGACTGCACCAGAGTCATTCTCAAACGCACACAGTTATATAATATTAAAGAAATAAAATATGTTAACTATAATAACTGAATTTAAACAGTACAACAAAGCAAGGTATACTTGCCTGGAACTTCGATGTGAACAAGTAAGGATCCGGAACCCGCAGCCAAGGTAGAACTGTCACGACCCGCACCCGGTGAAGGGGCACAAATACATGGGTACGTCCAGCCTACGCCGTAGCATCGACGGTAGAACGTTGTCTTAGTTAACTATACTATCTAATTATCTCATAAATAATGCATAATACTCTAATAATTTCTTAACTCCAAGAAGAGAGTAATAAACTTAATGCTACACAATACTCAACCATAAATCTATGGCACGAGAAGATATCACAGAAGTCTAACATAATTATGCAGTTAAAAAAATAACAACAATAATAGAAACAATAATCAAATCTTGGGTGCCTATGAATATATAACAATAAATATCAATCACTACATTACACTATGCTAATCATGCACAAGTATACAACATACGCAACGTCATGAATCACGTAGAGTCTAAACCAAATAAACGTTCTAACTAAGTAGGTTGGCTAAGGTTGACTAGTCAAGGATCAAGAAAGTGTGTGTACACTTAGTCTACTAGTCACCTAAAATTTATAAGTCCTCTAAATGGATAATTTCTCATATGACACAATCGCGGTCACAACTAGCATTTGTGTAGGTGCTAAGTTGCACCTCTAACACATAGGTTACTAGCGTTCTCTCTCTAGGTCTCCGTGCACAAGTATATAAAATATCCTCAAATATTGTGCACAATAAGTCAACTAGCTACTATGCTACTAGTAAATATTTATAACTCAGAATATCGTGTAATACTAATCACGTGTCCTAACTATTAGGTTAAGGTGTATACTATATATATATAATCATAATTGTATCCTCTAAATATATAAACCATCACATAATCCTCGTACACTTACACACATTAATATCTCAATTCCTCATCTATTTCTAGCATAGTACATTAGCATGGTGAAAGTGAAATCTCTTATTCTATACATGCATCATATATTTATATAAACAAGAATTTAATTTGTGGTGATGATAATCACCCTCTAACTCATGGAACTCTATAAACAATAAACTAATTCCTATAATCAATAAACTAGTCTAAGAACCTAGATGCAAACACAACTACTAGTGTCATAATAAACCACCTAGCTTATGCATAAATAACATCACTAAATATCATTCCATCTAAAATATAAATTCTAAAATTATATAACATGGAGATAATAGGGTTTACTATATTCATAGGTTCTCATGCAATACAACAAGAAGATGAAGAAGGAGGAGGAGGTGAATACCTAGGGTTAGTTCTAAAAAAGAAGGGGGTGCTCGGCCTGCGGCCCATGGGTGGCCTGACTCTGACGGGTGGGGGGTCGCTCCGGCAGTGCAGGGCAGCACAGTGGCAGCAGCTTGTAGCAGCAGTAGTAACAACGGCTTGGCTCGGGGGTTGATGGTCCTGGAGGTGGCTGTTGTGAGGGAGGTGGTGGTGGCTAAAGGTCGGAGGAGGAGGTCGGGTGATGGTGGCTGCTGTGATGGGGAAGAGGAGGTCGTGTTGATAGAGAAAAGGAAAAATGAGGTGGTGGTGATGAGGTGAATGCTCGGGTAGCTCGGTGGTGGAGGTGGTGATGAGGTGATGGTGGTGGTGGAGGTCAAGGTGAAGAGAGAATATGGTCGGATAAAGGAGGAGGAGAGGCTCGGGTGGTTGGCATGAGTAGAGGGAGGAGGTTGGCTGATGATGAGAGGAAGAAGGAGGAGGAGAGGAAGGAGGTGGCTGATAATGGCCGGATGGGGGAGGGGAGGAAGGAGGTCGTGGAGGTTGATGGTTTCGGTTGAGGGGATGTGGTGGTGATGGTTGAATTCTTTGGAGAGAGAGAGAGTAGTGAGCATGGGGATTAGGGCTAGCTACATCCCTATTTCTAGGGATGGGGGAAGGATTTTCATAAGGGAATGAGTGGTTGGATTGATGTAAAATTTGAATGGAGGGTTGGGATTGGATGTGGGTCTAAAGTGTTGTGTTGTACACACAAAAAAATAGGGGGGGATAGTGGGTGACCGGTCAAAGCATGAAGGAGGGATTTCTTTATTGTTTTGCTCCAATGGGAGGTGGACAACTAGTTGCTTATTTGCAAAAAGGCCCCAAATAATTTGGAATTTGCACAAGTAAAGGAGAATTAGGATTAGATGAGGAAAATTATCATGTTTGGTGTGTTGTAGTGGATTAAATTAGTGTGTGATATTTTGTATGAACCATGAGGGTGTGAGTGGGGGTTTGGGTTGGTGTTGGGTCTAGTTTTGGGTTAGGTTGAGTCATTGCACCAATTTAATTAAAATTAGTGCCAATGGTGTTCTTTAATTAATTGGAAGTGCATAAAATTAAAATTGGGTGGGACACAAGTATCATGGACGTAGTAGACTCAGAGTAGATTATTGTCATAAATTGGGTTGCACAAAACGGATCAAGATTGTGTCTCCAATTTTGATTGGAACGGACAAAGATGCAAAATTAGATTTATTTGGATTTAAAAATAGATATTTGTAACAAATATTGTGCGACTAAAATGAAGCACAAGAGAGGGTATTTATAGATTACAAATATGTCAGAATATAAGGCTGTCATATCTGGGTCAAGTGTGTGAAATTTGTTTGAAGGCAGAAGCTAGAGTAGCGCTCCAAACATCGAAGCAACGGTAAGGTACACCAAAAGAATTTAATTAAAAAAGAAAAATTAATAACTCCATTAAATAATTCAAAAATAATCCTAAATGAATCATAATCCTAGATTTGGGTCAGGGGGTTTACAGCAAATATGTAATATAATCGCGTAGGAACACTTAGCACGTAGGAACACATAACACATAGTAAGTGTATCAGCACAGATACAAGTGGTCGGATCATGACGCATAGATGGGTCTAATGCTTTTGTGGTCATCAAAGTCACACATAACAATCATAAAGTCCAAAGGAACATACAACCAAAACTATTTCAATAAAATGTGTACAAGGGGTCGCATTCACGCAGAAGGATCAATGCCGCATGAGAAGTCCCTCAAAAGGGTGAAGATGACCCCGAATTTTGATCTTTCTCGTGGTCGGTATAGCAATCTTGGAAGGCCGCATGACAATCCTGGCCGCATGGAGTCATGCCACATAGAGCCATGCCCCAAAGAGCCAGGGGTAGGTCTACTCCTCGGGATAAGTGATAAGATGATGTAGAATAATTATGTTTCAGTGATGTGACATAAAGTATGATGTGACATAAAGTGTGTCAGGAAGAAAAGACAAAACCATAAAAAGATGTGCCATGGTTTCAGATTCATGCATCCAAGGATGGTGTCTGCATACCCTGCTTGCCGCATAAGTGTCGTTGTTGCATGGGTTCAATGTCGCATGGAGTATTTTGGACTTAGCAAATTTCTCATTCGTTCAGCGACTAAACACAAGAAGTCCTTTCAGAACACATGTGTATTAGTCAGTCATACGTCAAAAAAGATGGACGCATGCTGGTATACGATAAAGAGTTCAGGACGCATAGCATCTTCATGCCGCATAGCCCTCTCTGCCGCATGTGGTGCTGCCCGCATGAGATCTTCATCGTTCCAAACAGCAGGTTCAGCCATGGCAAAATCTCCAAAAACCAAAAATTTATTTTCTTCATAAAAACTATATTTTAACTATGAATTGAGTGAACCAAAAATCAAAACACTCGAAATGAAGTGCTCCGTCCATTCCAAAACTATTTTTTTGAAAATACTATGTTTTAGTAGATCAAAACCACCAAAAACTCAAAGAACCCATGAAACCCTAAGTTATAAAAGTATATATACACAAATCCACCCATCAAAACCGAAAACTCCAAGTACTAAAAGTGTTTAGAATCATTATAAGCACATAATAGACTAATAAAATACAAGAAAAAGCAAGAATCAAAAATCAAGATATTTTTTTTTATGTGGTGCAAGGTGTACTTGCCTAAAAATTAAAGAAAGGAAGAAAATGAAGAATGAGGGAAGAGAGAGAAACAAGTTAACTTATATAGCTAGGTTTTAGACCATGGGTTCAAATTCATGAATAAACCAACCCACAAATAAATCATGAACCATGCTAAACAAAGAATGGGTCTAGTCTTCATGCATGCAACCTAATGATCATGCGAGCAAAAAATACTCTAAACAGAGATAAATACAAACAAGAAATAAATATATCCCAAAATACGTATTTCAGGATCGGGGAGTGACATCGGTCACAATTCAAAAAATGTGTTATAGGAAAATGAGTACATGAGGAGTGATTGTACGTGCTAGAACGTTGGGAGGGAGGACTATGAGACAACTTTCGTATTATATTTGTAACAAAGTCACGGAGCTTCACAAACGGAATCTTGGTATGCATGCCATACCCCAGTGCACCCTCACCATTCGATACCATCACCGCCACCTCATCCTCTGTTGTCGCTGTAATGCCCCGTTCCCCCTATTCGGGGAGCGCGGCCAAGAAACACTTAAGACCGTCCGAACGGTACAGATTGAATCAAGATCCTTTCCTCGTTATGGATTGGTTTCTTCGGAATCAGGTCCCATATTCAATGGATCGTGCCTCAAGGATGGACTCGACGGCAGAGTCGAGAGGGGCCTTTCCGTTGCGTTGGTTTCTTGCCCGTTTTCGTGCCACTTGGTTGCCTTTTGTTGGTTTTATGACTTGCATTTTCTTGAACGGTTTCGATGGATTTCATTGTTTTCGTTCTTAAGATCTCGCAATTTCGTATCGAACCTCGGAGACCGAAGCAGGGATATTGATCATCTGTTGGTGCGTGCAGGTGATCGGGTAGACGACGCTCGTGCGGAGTCTTAAAGTTCTTCCTTTCTCTCCTACTTTCCTAACTTGTGAGTAGCTTTATTTCGATTATCTCCCTTCTTCAAAGTCTGCATTCTAAATAGATTGACTCATTGTTCATCCCAATCAAACGATACTAAAACACTTATGACTGAGTCAAAATAGAAAAGAAGTAGGCTTAAAACATCAATAATGCTTGTCATATGGAAATTGTTCTGAACGATCACACTATAACGTGCATGCCCGTCATATGTTATAACCATTTCTATGTTAAGTTGTAGTTATATTCATTTATCTATAACTATTCATGGTATGGTGCAAAATGGGAAGGAAAAATGTGATCCTTACACAAGTAGCATAGACTATGGAAAACTACACTATGTTCACTTTCTTGTATTTGCTTAGATATATGTTTCATGTGATAACTTAGTTGGTTGCGGTGGTATAGTTTTGGACAACTTGTATACAAGGGATATCGTTCTACGAACGATCGTCGGGGCACCGGGACCGCTTTGCCCCGGGTAGAACAATTTGCTAGTGTAGTCCTAGCATTTGGATGGGTCCGTGCGTCCGCTAAGGGCTAGCTACCCGAGGCAGAATGGCAGCCGACCCATCCCAAGTCCAACCAAGTGATTGTTATGTATATTTAAACTATGCAGACTAAGTATGTCTTCGTGGCAGGGAAGGTCATGGTAAGTTTTGTACAGGTGGCTCAGACGGTACAGGTAAAGTCACTGAGCGATGGCACATTTGGTTATGTTATTTTACTCTATCTTATGCGAAGAATTTATCTAAGCCAAGGTAGATAGATCACATAAAAATAAATGTTGCATGCTCATATGAACTCGTTGTAGATTTTGGTTAAGTTGGGTTAGCTCATCATCACCGGTACTTTTTGAAGTACTGACCCTCGTTGCAGTAGGTTCCCCGAGCCAAGGCGACACGGCGAGGAGCTGAAGCTTTCTCCAACCCCCTTCCCGAATTAAGACGCTTTCGTGATGTGACTTTTGGTAGCTCCAGTACATAAGAAGCAAGGAGCTCGCTCTCACTTTTGGAAAGCCACAATACGATGGTGTTGACTCGCACCCAAGGTATTTTGTGTTTTGAATTCTAGTAAATGATGTAATATATGGAACGGCTATCTCATTTTGTATCCAAGTTGTAAGCCTGTGTGGCATCCTTATCGTTTTGGGTCAAGAGTCTGTAAACAGATGTTCATTATCAATAAAAAGAAAACTTTTCTATGCCTCAATGTGTGTTATCTTAGTTGCGTACTCTGTTGCATATGTTCTAAAGATCATCATTATGCCTAGGCCTTGTGCACGTGCGCCCTACGCGTGCACGGCATCACGCCCGGGGGACGATTATCGATTGGGCGAAATCGGGGCGTGACATAGTGGTATCAGAGCATAGCTTCAGATCCTTTGATCTCGTGTCAAAAAGTTTTCCTAAGATGACCCTGTCCCGTCCGAGTAAACTCTTGAAATCGATTGGTGCAAAATGAGATGCGTTCCATATAGTGAGTCCATAATATACTTTGAGACTGATACAAGTTACTTTTCTTTGAAGGAACGGCCTCTGAGCCGGGTGCACAAGCGCAGATGGTGGCACAAGTGCAAGGGAGTAGTTCTGGTACGTCAGGCAGCTCAGGGAGTCCGGCTGTCGCGCCCTCTATTGATCCGTTCGAACGAATGATGCGTATGATGGAAACGCAACAGAGGCAAGCCGAACTACGACAGAGTCAATTTGAGTCCCGAATAGAAGCACAATTTCTGGCGCAACGGACTCAGGCCGAAATGCAGCAGAAGCAAATGGATACCTTACAAACGATTGTGACGATGCTAGCCGCCAGCAATCATTCTGCATCTGCGGCCGCCGTGGCAGCGCCAGTTGTAGCTGACATTTCGGGACCTCAGGGCTCTCCGGAACCTTCACTTTCAGATGATAAGGGGTCCATCCTACAAATATCAGAATTTAAGAAAATGTGCCATACTACTTTTAAGGGGACCGAAGACCCTTCCGTGGCGTTGGACTGGCTGGTCGAGTTAGAAGACCACTTTGAAGTGCTCCGTATGGACGAAACCAGGAGAGTCGCTTGTACCCAACTTCAGCTCCGTTTAAACGCCCATGATTGGTGGGATGTACACAAACAAGCTTTATTGAGCGAAGGGGGCACAACGATTATCTCTTGGTCAGTGTTCCGTAAGGCCTTCGAAGAGGAGTATCTTTCACCCGCCGTCCGCCGCGAGAAGGAATACGAGTTTACCCATCTACAGCAGGGGGACATGTCCGTACGGCAATACGCTTCAGAATTCAACAGACTTGCTAAGTTTGCTAAGTCTCATATTAGTGATGCAGAGACACGTGCACGAAGATTTGAGATAGGACTGCGACCTTCAATTCGTGCTCACGTCGTCGTCTCGCAATACCGCACCATGCGTGAGTCCTTAAACCATGCCCTCTCCCTTGAATCGCAGTACCCACCAGTTCGCACCGATGCTGTGCAAAATCTCAATCACAAGCGTCCTAGCAACACAGGGGGTAACAATGCGCCTAAGCGCTCCAATAACGGCGGTAGCAAGGGTGCAAATCAGGGTAAAGGTGGCGAGCTTGTTTGTCACCGATGCAATCGTGTTGGATACATCGCTCGAAACTGTCGAGTATTCAACGGATCGTGCTTTAAGTGCGGTCGTCAGGGGCATATGGCAGCGAACTGTCGGGTAGGTGGACCTAACCAACAACAACAAAACCGTACGCCTCAGGACCAGGGGCAAGTACCTCGAGCGAATCAGACGACATAGCAGAACGCTCAAGGCCGAGTCTATGCTCTGACTCGGGATGAGGCACTCGCATCAAACACGATGGTGTCAGGTATATTACTCTTTAATGATGTACCTGCTCGAGTATTGTTTGATTCTGGTGCAACACAAAGTTTTGTGTCAACAAACTTTGCTAGCGAACACAAATTCATTCAAACCCCGTTAGGCCTAAGGCTTAGCGTCAGTACACCGTCAGGCACAAGCTTGCCTGCAGATTCAGTTTGTCGTGACGGATACATTTGCATCGGGGGAAGGAAATTGTCACTTGATGTGATAGTCCTAAACATAGGGGACTACGACATCATTCTGGGAATGGATTGGCTTGGCGCTTGTTCTGCTACTATCAATTGTGCGGAGAAGAAAGTCGTGTTTTGTCTTACTGGCGAGATCAAATTTTGCTATTCGTGCAGTCCACAGTCAGAAGCGTCGAATGCCTGCATGGTGATATCAGCGATGTCTGCTCGATGGATGATTCACTCCGGCTGCGTAGGGTACTTGGCTTCCATTCGAGACACTCGGCTATATTGCGCAAACGTTGAGTCCATTCCCGTTGTGGTGGATTTTCCTGATGTGTTCCCCGACGAGTTGCCTGGTATGTCGCCCGATCGTGAGACAGAGTTCACCATCGACACATTTCCAGGAACCCAACCTATTTCCAAACCTCCGTATCGAATGGCTCCGACAGAATTAAAAGAGTTGGAAATTTAGCTACAAGAATTGCTTGATCGTGGGTACATCCGGCCTAGTGTGTCTCCGTGGGGGGCACCGGTACTGTTCGTTAAGAAGAAGGATGGTTCAATGCGACTCTGCATCGACTATCGAGAATTAAACAAAGCTACTGTTCGGAACAAATATCCCCTTCCCCGGATAGATGATCTCTTTGATCAGTTATAAGCTGCAACAGTATTCTCGAAAATTGATCTCCGTTCGGGTTATCATCAGCTCAAAATTAAGCCGGACGACGTGCCGAAGTCAGCCTTTCGCACTCGCTACGGCCACTATGAGTTTTTGGTAATGCCGTTCGGTTTGACGAATGCCCCTGCTGCCTTTATGGGTTTGATGAACCAAGTGTTCCGGCCGTACCTCGATCAATTTGTAGTAGTGTTCATTGATGATATCTTGGTGTATTCGAAGGATGGAGCGGAGCATGCAGAGCACTTGCGGACCGTGCTACAAATCCTTCGAGACAATAAGTTGTATGCAAAGCTGAGTAAGTACGAATTTTGGCTAAGCAGTGTATCGTTCCTAGGGCATATCATTTCTGCGGGAGGCATTTCAGTTGACCCGAAGAAGGTAGAGGCCATTGTCGAGTGGAAACGACCTGCATCCGTTAGTGAAATTCGAAGCTTTCTCGGGTTAGCGGGATACTACAGACGGTTCGTAAAGGATTTATCCAAGCTTGCCTCGCCTTTGAGTGGTCCGCCGACTGCGAAGCATCCTTTGCTGAGTTAAAGCAGCGTCTCACTTCTGCCCCGTTACTTGCATTGCCGGACGAGACTTCGGAATTCTAAATCTTCAGTGATGCTTCAGGGCAGGGCTTAGGGTGTGTACTTATGCAGTGAGACAGAGTGATAGCCTATGCATCCAGACAGCTGAGAAAGCACGAGAAGAATTATCCTACGCATGATCTGGAACTGGCAGCAATTATGTTCAGGTTGAAATTATGGCGGCACTACCTTTATGGAGTGCCTTGCCGAATCTATACCGATCACAAAATTCTAAAGTACTTATTCACCCAAGCAGATCTGAACCTTCGACAGCGGCGCTGGCTAGAATTGATAAAAGAATACGATTTGACGATTGACTACACTCCTGGCAAGGGAAATGTGGTAGCGGATGCGTTGAGTCGGGTCTTTGCGGGATCTCTGTCCGTCGATCGCAGGTTACAAAGGGACTTATAAGAAATGGGCATCGAACTCAGAATTCGTTATCGTGGCGCGCGGGTTGCTCAGATGCGATTTGTACCTAATCTGATAGAGAGAGTCACATCTACTCAAAGAGACGATCCATTCTTCCAGAAAATGCGAGAGCAGGTCCAAGCGGAGAAGGCGAAAGACTTTGCAGTGGATGAGAATGGGGCGTTACGAGTGAAAGGAAGGCTATGCGTCCCCAATGATTCAGAACTCAGAAAGGAAATCCTCACGGAAGCACATTACGCGGCCTATACTATCCATCCCGGGAGCACGAAAATGTATAAGAACCTTCGTACTGTCTTCTGGTGGCACGGCATGAAGAAAGATGTAGCACTCTTTGTGTCGTAATGCATAACCTGTCAGAGGGTGAAAGCAGAGCATCAGAGGCCGGGCGAAGAAATACAAAATCTTGCTATCCCGGAATGGAAGTGGGAGCACATCAGCATGGACTTTATTGTTGGTCTGCCAAGGACGCAACGGGGGAACGACGCAATCTGGGTCATCGTCGACCGGTTAACCAAGTCTGCACACTTTATTAGCATTAAAAGTACTTGGGGTGCCGATCGCCTTGCCCAGACCTACCTTGACGAGATAGTCCGGCTGCACGGAGTGCCAGTTTCCATAGTATCAGATCGGGACGGACGGTTCGTCACACGTTTCTGGAAAAGCCTTCAGTCGTCGATGGGGACCAAGTTGAAATTCATCTCAGCCTACCATCCTCAAACCGATGGCCAGACAGAACGGGTGAATCAGGTACTAGAAGATATGCTGCGCCTCTGCGTAATCGATTCCAAGTCAAGTTGGGACATCATCCTACCGCTAGCCGAATTTGCTTACAACAACAGTTATCAGTCTAGCATCCAGATGGCTTCGTATGAGGCGCTGTATGGGCAAAAGTTTAGGTCACCGATTTGCTGGGATAAAGTTGGGGAGCGGAAAATCCTTGGGCTGGAACTGGTTGAACAAACAGTACAGCAGGTTCGGCTGATTCGAGAACGGTTAAAAGTAGCACAAAGTCGGCAAAAGAGCTATGCAGATGTTCGTCGTCGCCCCCTTGAATTCCAAGTAGGGGACCATGTATTCCTAAAAGTCTCTCCCATGCGTGGTGTGACGAGATTCGGGATAAAAGGGAAGTTAAGTCCAATATTTGTTGGCCCGTTCGAAATTCTCAAACGAGTCACTTCAGTTGCTTATCAAATTGCTTTGCCGCCAGCCCTATCAGATGTGCACGATATTTTTCATGTGTCGCAGCTAAGAAAGTATGTGCACGATCCAAACCATGTGGTAGACTTGGGTCAGTTAGATCTGCAGGCGGACTTGTCGTACGTCGAAGAACCCGTACAGATATTGGAACGTAAGGAAAAGCAGTTACGAAATCGGGCAGTATCGTTAGTGCGCATTCTGTGGCGGAACTACGAGGTCGAAGAATCGACGTGGAAAATTGAATCTGAGATGAGGGAAAGGTTTCCCTCATTATTCCTTAGCGGTAGGTTCTATTCCTAAGTTACGGGACGAAACTTTCTTTTGGATGGTTATGATG
This sequence comes from Iris macrosiphon, assembly GCA_036927795.1. Classification (NCBI taxonomy): domain Eukaryota; kingdom Viridiplantae; phylum Streptophyta; class Magnoliopsida; order Asparagales; family Iridaceae; genus Iris; species Iris macrosiphon. The sequence goes on along the minus strand of JAYESA010000004.1, from coordinate 336,065,226 downwards.
TAATGCCCCATTCCCCCTATTCGGGGAGCGCGGCCAAGAAACACTTAAGACCGTCCGAACGGTACAGATTGAATCAAGATTCTTTCCTCGTTATGGATTGGTTTCTTCGGAATCAGGTCCCATATTCAATGGATCGTGCCTCAAGGATGGACTCGGTGGCAGAGTCGAGAGGGGCCTTTCCGTTGCGTTGGTTTCTTGCCCGTTTTCGTGCCGCTTGGTTGCCTTTTGTTGGTTTTATGACTTGCCCTTTCTTGAACGGTTTTAATGGATTTCATTATTTTCGTTCTTTGGATATCGCAATTTCGTATCGAACCTCGGAGACCGAAGCAGGGATATTGATCATCTGTTGGTGCGTGCAGGTGATCGGGTAGACGACGCTCGTGCGGAGTCTTAAAGTTCTTCCTTTCTCTCCTACTTCCCTAACTTGTGAGTGGCTTTATTTCGATTAGCTCCCTTCTTCCAAGTCTTCATTCTAAATAGATTGACTCATTGTTCATCCCGATCAAACGATACTAAAACACTTATGACTGAGTCAAAATAGAAAAGAAGTAGGCTTGAAACATCAATAATGCTTGTCATATGGAAATTGTTCTGAACGATCACACTATAACGTGCATGCCCGTCATATATCATAACCATTTCTATGTTAAGTTGTAGTTAGATTCATTTATCTATAACTATTCATGGTATGGTGCAAAATGGGAAGGAAAAATATGATCCTTACACAAGTAGCATAGACTATGGAAAACTACACTATGTAAACTTGCTTGTATTTGCTTGGATATGTGTTTAATGTGATAACTTAGTTGGTTGCGGTGGTATGGTTTTGGACAACTTGTATACAAGGGATATCGTTCTACGAACGGTCGCCGGGGCACCGGGACCGCTTTGCCCCGGGTAGAACAATTTGCTAGTGTAATCCTAGCATTTGGATGGGTCCGTGCGTCCGCTAAGGGCTAGCTACCCGAGGCGGAATGAAAGCCGACCCATCCCAAGTCCAACCAAGTGATTGTTATGTATATTTAAACGGTGCAGATTAACTATGTCTTCGTGGCAGGGAAGGTCATGGTAAGTTTTATACAGGTGGCTCAGACGGTACAGGTAAAGTCACCGAGCGGTGGCACATTTGGTTATGTTATTTTACTCTATCTTATGCGAAGAATTTATCTAAGCCAAGGTAGATAGATCACATAAAAATAAATGTTGCATGCTCATATGAACTCGTTGTAGATTTTAGTTAAGTTGGGTTAGCTCGCCCTCACCGGTACTTTTCGAAGTACTGACCCTCGTTGCAGCAGGTTCCCCGAGCCAAGGCGACGCGGCGAGGAGCTGAAGCTTTCTCCAACCCCCTTCCCGAATCAAGACGCTTTCGTGACGTGACTTTTTGGTAGCTCCAGTACATAAGAAGCAAGGAGCTCGCTCTCACTTTTGGGAAGCCACAAGACGATGGTGTTGACTCGCACCCAAGGTGTTTTGTGTTTTGAATTCTAGTAAAGGATGTAATATATGGAACGACTATCTCATTTTGTATCCAAGTTGTAAGCCTGTGTGGCATCCTTATCGTTTTGGGTCAAGAGTCTGTAAACAGATGTTCATTATCAATAAAAAGAAAACTTTTTTATGCCTCAATGTGTATTATCTTAGTTGCGTACTCTGTTGCATATGTTCTAAAGATCATCATTATGCCTAGGCCTTGTGCACGCGCGCCCTACGCGTGCACGGCATAACGCCCAGGGGACGATTATCGATTGGGCAAAATCGGGGCGTGACAGTCGCAGCCGCCACGACGGCCTCCTTTGTCGCATCTTCTACGGCGGCCTCGGCCTCAGCCGTGTTGTCCTCCATGGCGACCTCAGCTTCCACGACAGCTATCTCATCCATATGAGTTAGATCAAACCCCAAAGCATCATCGCACAAGACAAGGGGCGCCAGGTCAGGAGGAGCCATATCACCACGATCATCTTCAACATAATAGGGAAACTCATTCTCATAAAACTTAACATCTCGAGAGACAAAAAACTCACCAGTAGCTAGATTATACAATTTTCAACCCTTCTTGCCATGGGGGTATCCCACAAAAATACACTTTCGATTGCGAGGAACAAACTTATCTATCTTAGTTTTTTGGTTGTGGGCAAAACAAAGACAATCAAAAATACGTAATTCATCATAAGAAGGAGAAGAACCAAATAATATTTCATAGGGGGTTTTAAAACCAAGAAGGCTCGAAGGAGTTCGATTGATCAAATACACCAAAATACACTCACCCCAAAAAGAAATTGGCAAATTTCTCTGAAAACGTAAAGCATGTGCCACATTCAAAATATGTCAATATTTTCGTTCGACCCTCCCATTATTCTGAGGTGTACCTACACAAGATGTCTGAAATAAAATACTATTCTGTACAAAGTAGTTGGGCATACAATTAAAATCAGTACCATTATCACTTCGCACAATGCAAACTTTGGAATGATGAGAACATCTTGTATTGGGATTAAATTGCCGCTCAATCATAGAATAAATGATGAGAATATCTTGTAAACTTCAGTCTTATCAATCAATAAAAATACCCAAATAGCACGAGAAAAATCATCCGCAATCGTCAAAAAATATCAAGCTCCACACGAAGAAGACGTAGGATAAGACCCCCAAAGATCACAATGTATCAAATCAAAAATTGCCGAGATTCATTGGCATGAAAGATGCCTCGAGTTTGCTTTGCCTAATGGAAAACTTCACATGCCTTATTCACTGAACTACTAGAGCTACTAACAACAGGAAGTGACTCTACTACTTTATCAGAAGGATGTCCAAGTCGTTGATGCCAAATGTCTAGAGAAGTCATCACAAACACTGCCAAGGCCTGAGTCTTCGGTACAATACGAAAGTAGTAGAGTCCGTTCCGCCATTCACCGACGCCAATCATGGTCCTCAAACTGGGGTCCTGTATCACGCACAATTTTTCAGTGAATTGTACAACACAATTTATATCATCAATAAGATGGGCCACAGAAATTAAATTATAATGTTATTGAGGTACAAATAGAACATTCGTGAGAACCATGCCTGGTGCAAGAGCAACACGCCCGCAACACGAGACAACCGCAGTCCGTCCGTCCGGGAGTCCAACTGGACACTCCTCCATTGCCGTCATCCCCGACAATAAATCCAAATTTTCTGTAACATGATTCGAAGCGCCTATATCAATAATCCAAGGTGCAATGGACTTACCCACCATACGATACTCCGGAGATTTGGCCGAAGAATTACCAAGCATAGAATTAAGTTGTTGCCATTGGTTCGGAGTCAATCCCGGCACACCGCCGCTGCCTGCACCATCATCTGCCATCTGCGGCTATGCAGCAACGAAGCAACGTCCTGCTACCGTCTCACGCACTTCGGTACCCCGTTCACGTCCACCACCAGTCGCATGTCCGCTAAATCGGACATTGAGTGAATACCACAGTGGTTTTGCCTCCTCAAAGTATGGTATTGTCTTCTTCAACGAAGCGTCGATAGTATGCAAAATCTACTGCACAAGCATCGATTGGACGCAATACCAATCCTCCAATTGATCCTTGTACGAAGGTTTATTGATAGACCCATCAATAAATCCAAATTTTTGTCGAGCCTGTAGAGAAAGCCGAATAGATCTCGACCATTCTTCATAATTCTCCCCACGAAACATCACTTTCATGATTTTATTACCCGGATTGTCATTAGAACCAAGGTAATACGGGGATGTGGGATCGATCCGCGATGCCGCCGGTGTAGAAGTTCCGCCGCTCGACATACCGCCACCGCCGCCGCTCGAAGAAAACGTGCCCTAGCCGTTAGGCTCTGATACCATGTGAAGAAGTGATAGGAGATAATATTCTAGGTATTTCATTCATCATGATATTACATATATATACATCCATATATCAACTTGGGGCCTAATTCACATGGCCAATCACCATCAATATAATTTAATATAATTTAATTTCAATACCCCAGTCACCATATATAGCCAGTCATCACCATATATAGCTAATCACCATAAATACAATTAATATATATATATATATATATATATATATATATATATATATATATATATATATATATTTGCAGAAGGTAAATTTTATTCAGGTCCCTTCGAGAAGCTACAACTCAGTCCGAAGGCTTACAACCAATTCATCCCGAAGGCCTATATATACAATCCCTAGCCAGAAGGCCCCACCCAGCCCGAAGGCACCACCAACCCAGCCCGAAAGCTCCATCCGACCTGAAGTCCTGACGCAGCCATAGCCACACCGTACCGCGCTGCACCAGATCCACCAGCACCGCACCCGCATCGCATCCGCACACCGTCTGAACCGCACCGTACTGCTCCACGTGCCTGCACTGCACCCAACACCACTCCACCATTAATTTTCCTTTGGGGAATTAAATGACGTCGGGGTTCTCGAATCCACGACCTCCCCGTTCAAGTACATCGGTCTTAACCGTTAAGCTAGACGTCATTTGTGTGTGTGTGTGTGTGTATATATATATATATATATATATATATATATATATATATATAATTTAAGAATTGTGACTCAAAATTTAGCATTAATGTTCTACAAAATGAGTTCATACATTCTAAATGTGGCCCAGACTACAATTCCTGTGATTGGGATGAGACTATCGTGGATCTCCAATTTAGTTTTACTATTCTACTAAATGAGCTCCTATCTTAAATCTAGAATCTAGAAATTGTAACGAATAGTCCATTGATGTTCTTATAGAACTAGCTAGGTGTTATCTGAACAATCTCGGTTTCACACAACAAAGCCATCGGAAAACACTTTCGAGCCCGGAGCACCAGTAAGGAGAAGCACAATCACAAACATCCTGCTCACCACTGCAGTCACAGCCTCCGGCATGACTAGTACGTATAAACTGCCGTCATCATGAAATACGCGACGCATTAATTCACCATTAACACAGGGAACTACATGACGTGTTAAATTAATATTTGAAAATGTCGGTATCATGTATCCATCCATATTGTGTCCTTACACGTGTATATATTTCGTGCAAACAGGCAAACGAGCAAACGGAAGGAACTACAGTAGCGTATCATCGAAAGCCTCGGCATCATTCCAGTTGTGGAAAAAAACAAAGGAGAACAGCTAGCTCGAAATCAAAGTCATATATACAGCTCGCATGCGGCCATGCATACGACTGTCTGCATCCCTTACTAGCCTTGTTCCACAACGGAAGAAACAAAAGTAGCCTATCATCGAAAGCATTGGATCTTTCAACTGTCAGCGTACGCGTGGCTCGATCAGCCAGTTGACAAAGGAATCTCGATCGCAGCCTCCGTCATAATCGAGTAGGGCCTACATTTAGCTTAAATGCTCTTACTGCAATTTTCTGAAGAAAAAAAAAAGGAAAAAAAAAAACTAGTGCCGGTAAATTTGAACACAATATGCATGCATGACTGAAAACAACCAGAAAACCAGAAATTCAAACACATTTGCAAAAAAAGGAAAAGAAAAAAATTATGTATAAAGCAATGGAATATTAGAAAATTGCGTGCAGAGCACTAAAGTTTCACTATTTGCAAAAAAGGCATAGGAACGTCCTTAATAAGGGCATTTTTGAGCAATTGTCCAAAAACGTCATTTTTAAGAACGTTTCTGTTCTAATCTTTAATTAACTCCGGTTAAAAAAGAATTGAGCGAAATTCGTGGCGGGATTCGCGGGATCAATGCATAGAATTGCAAGCAGATTGTAAGTTATTCCCATAACAAACATGTAAATGTTTGACATGTTACAATGACTTTTTCTTTGATTGTTGCTGATTTTGGTAGTGAATGATTTATACAATGGTACGGAACTCCTCGCATGCAAAATCGTTACTACCAATACGAAGAGCCTCGCATCCAGCAACGAGCTTTGGATGATGCAATCTTGCGTTTGAGAAGTAGACAAGTAGATGTAGTGGTATGTGTTATAAATTTATTTAAATAAATTATGATCTATATACATGTCATTGAGTATGAATTATATAATTTCAGATACAAAATGTGGAAGAGTTGTCCCAAGACCCGTCTGTAGATCCCCGTGAGTTGCTGGAAACATCTGTCCAATATCTCAGTCAACCATCCAGGCCCCCGATTCTTCCATTGCAGCCCACTGAGGATCATCATGCTGGCATTGTCAGAGAGAGACGTGCACGGCTCCGTAGGCCATATGGCCGACGGATTGACCGACGGGCAGGGGAGGGGACGTCACATGCACGTACCCCACAGACCTCACATTCTGGCGGTGACTACTAGGATTATTACATGCAGATGGCCAATTCTCCTTCTGTTTTTTGCGCACCACAGTTTGATACAGCTACTCAGTTGTATGTGACTCCAACAACGCCGGTGCAGACACAAGAGACTGATGAAATTGACCTATGGGAACCATTGCCAGGGGAGAGACTTGAGGATATAGTAAAAAGAAGAAATAGACTAGGTCTTAGGCCAAGGCCTCATCGATATTATGACAGGATGGCTAGAGGTAGAGAATAAAAATCTTGTATCATGAACATGTTTTATTTCTTTCTAAATGTATGAACAAATGATGGCATGCACATGTTTTATTTCGCTCTAAATTTCTTCAACATTTCGGATGAACAAATTATGGTTTATTTCTCTCTAATTTTAATCGATTTAAATTACAATAAAATTTAATCAATAAAAATTATAATAAGAATACAATAAAAAATTACACGAAAAAAAAGGATCTCTGGTTCACAAAAATTTATTGTCTCGGTTGGCGTGTACATTTTCTTCTGTTATGTCCCAGGCCGCCACAATTGCTGCAATGAAGACCTCTGGTTTTCAACTCCCTTGCTATGAAACGATTCTTTTTAGGTCTGCCAGCTCTATGTCCAACAGTTGGTAATCCAATTTTACCTCTTATCAATTCACTTTGAGCAGTGTATGGGGATGTAATCGGTTCCATACATGGCGCATAAACACTTTTAAGCCGTTCAATAGAAAATTGAGCAGGATAATAACTTTCAATTTGTAAATTTTTAGCTTGACATGCAAAGTAAGCATTTACACATGGTAAAAGAGTGTGTTGCCAACAAAAACATGTACATGTATTATTTTTTAAATGTACCACATAGCATTTATTTGTTCCATGATCAAATATTTCAAATATAAAACCATTAATATCCAACATTTGAAAATGGTGTCTCTTTCTCTTTTTATGCGTGACATTGTTTTAAGCATCCTCGGACAAAAGTCACTTTTTATATTTTTAGCATTTCGTCGATGCTTGTCATGAGTGGTTATAATTTTTGCTCTAATACCATCAAGCAATGTTGTTATTGGTTTATCACGCAAATTCTTAATCCAATTATTAAAACTTTCAGCAATATTCGATGTATTAATATCGAGTCTAGGACATGGTGCATAAGCTGTTATCCAATGTGTAAAATTACAATTTTCATCATTTGTACCAACAATCCAATTAAAGACATTAATATCTGTTGATTTTATTATTTCAAACCATTCGTTCGCATCCACCACATTATAAGACCGAGCAATTTTATATAGCCATTCTTGAAATTTTTGTCTACCATTACATTGTTTTCTCATATTTGTTTAAAATGTTGAATGCAAAAGAAATGTGGAGAGTTTGGAAAAAGATCATGCACTCCACAAATTAATCATTTTTGCTTATCTGATATAAATAAAATACTATCCCACCGGTCAAAATAACTTTCAAAAGAAAATTTTAAATTATTCAAAAATCATGTCTATGAATCAGTATTCTGATTTTCAGCAATACAATAAACAATATGATATAATTGGTAGTTAGGATCATTAGCAGAAGCAACAAATAAATTACCTTGATATCTAGATGTAAGAAAAGTTGCATCAATACTAATTATAGGTAAACAACCACTTAAAAAATTATCCATGCATGCCTTGAAACAAATAAATATTCTTTGAAAAATATTATTTTCTACCGTCTTTAGAAAATATATGCTACCGGGATTTGTTTCCATAATTGTATAACAATATTTTTTGAGACTACCATATGCATCAGTATAACTACCATTAATTTCAGATAATGCAAGTTTTTTTTGCTCTCCATGTTTTAGAATATGTAATATGTACTCGATGCTCTCTAAATATGTCATTTACAATATGTGATACACTATAAGAACTGTTCTCTCTAATTTTACCAATTATTTTATCTCTAATCCATGCAGTAGTAGCTTGTGGATGTCGTCCATTTATTAATCCACTTGTACATGAATGTCGAGATTCGAATGTACTAATCACAAACCTTCCGCTGTTACCAATTGCCTTAGCATATACTCTCCAAGAACAATCTCGAGAGTTACAAATATATACAATTCTTGTAGAATTGTTCCATTTAGCTCTAGAAATAAAATTATAAATAATTGCAAATCACTAATATATTTCTAAATGCATAAGAAGAAGGAAACTCTTGTCCCTCAGATAATTCGTAGGTGTTAATATCTAAATTATCATCATTACTTGGTAAATAATAATCTAAATCTTCGACTAAGTCATCACTATTTTCTTCATCATCGTTTTCTTCGACTAAATCTATTTGGTTTGATGAATTAGGTCCAAAATAAAAAATTGGGCTATTGTTAAAATGTTGACTACTATGAATATTATATGTGTCAATATTTGATAATACCGGATTAATATAAATATTTATGCAAGATGCACCTAAATTACTTTGAACAACAAATTTTCATGCTTCTTCACTATCTATAACAAACAAATGATCTATATAAATCCACCTTATTATGAATTCATAAATAATAGAAAAATATTCTACAATAATATTTCGTAAATCAAATAATGTGATATTCTGATACGTAGATATAAGACAAGTTGTACCTCCTTTGTAAGATAATTCATTCAGTGTACTTCCATGGTAGCAAATTAGTGTTAGAATTTGATCCATAACTAAAACTTTGGGTATTAGAACAAATAGCTTCACTAAGAATTGCTGAAAGAAAATTGCTTCTGTTGTGGTTGAAACTTCAGTGGTAGGAGCTTCACTGGAGAATTGAACTTCAGTGGTAGGACTGGAGAATGATGGCTTCTTAGTTTTTACAAGGTATAGATGGAGAAACAAGTTTCTGAGTTTGAAATGTGGTTGTATATGTGTTTATATATGTTTCAAAAAAATTCTACCCGTTGTATAAGTATAATCTAGCCCTTTGTAGCCGTTTGTAGCGGTTGAGTATATAAAAAATGACGTTTTGTGCATAAACGCACATAAATAAAACGTTTAGTGCATAAACACACATAAAAAGGACGTTTGTGCATAAACGCACATAAATAAAACGTTTAGTGCATAAACGCACATAAAAAGGACGTTTGTGTGTTGCGTAATTAATATTTCTCTAATTTTTTTTCCCCTCCTTTATTCTCTTTTAAAATTGCGGAGGAGTTAAAAACATAATTTGCTCTCAAACGTCTTTTTTAAGGACGTTTTTGGGCTACCGCTTAAAAACGTCCTTGAAAGGGACATTTCTATGCTTTATACGTAATATTGAAAATTCTTGCTCTTGTGGTAATTTTTAAAAATTTCTATTGCCGTAAATTTGAACATAATATGCATGCATGACTCAAAACAACCAGAAATTCAAACACTAAAAATACAGTACATAACATGAAATTGAACAACCACGTACAACCAAGAGAAGCTAGCTTAGCATCAATCATCTCAAACTTACCATCATTGATTCAAGCAGCGATCTCGAACCACCATGTAAGAGCTGAAGGAATTAAACAAGTTGCTAGCTTGCTAGCTAGCTCAAATCAAAGTCATAAAGCTCGTAGCGCACGAGGCAGACGGAATTGGACACGAGCCGTGCACCGATGGCACGGGGGCACAGATCGCAGAATCCTACATTTTAGCGACGGCTCAAAACGTCGCTAATTAACAACAAAAAATGTCACTAATACTATTTAGCGACGTAATTAATGACGTTTATGTATCATCGCGTATTCCAAGATTGTTGATAACAAAAATGTCGCTATTCATTACTATAGCGACGTATATTACGTGATGCCGTCGTCGAAGTTCCGACGTCCAGCGTTTCGACATCGGTAAATCAGCGACGTCCTAAAGTGTCGCCAAAAGTCACTACAATAGAGACGTAACAAGCGACGGTCTGCGACAAAAATGCTGACATGGCACAAATTGCTATATCAGCATTATAGCGACGTTTAGCGTCACTTAGCGACGAAAAGCTATTTTTTTAGCGACGAAATCACCCGTCGCTAATCGTCGCAAGACGTCGCTAAACGTCGTTATTTTTGAAATACAGTACTTATAACTAGTATCTTTATTAGGATGTTCAAATGTTATGAAAGAAATGTTATTGATTATCTTTTCTATATATGCACAAGAGGTTCTTTGTAAATTGTTAAAACTCACAAAAAATCCAATGGTACGGAAAAGATAAACAATAACCTATATTCCTAACATATGATCATTCCAATAAAGATACCATAAGTATTGTAAAATAAAATAGTACAACCATAAATTATTTGTACCATATATAAAATATTTGTTGAGATATCAATATTACAACAATAAATTATTACAATGTAGGTGATGATGGGGACTTGGGCGTCGTAGGGGTGACAAGAGCAGGTCGGACGTGGCGGAAGAAGCCGGCGGTGCGGGCGGATGCCGGCAGTGCGGCCGCGGCGGCGACAGATCCAGTCGCGAAGGAGGCGGCAGAACTGGGGGAAGGCGCAGAAGTCGCGGGAGAGACGGAGTATAAGGTGGTGGAGGTCGATGAGCGGGCCGTGGTCGGAGTTGAGGAGGATGTCGTTGTTGCCAACGACGACGCAAGTCGTAGGGGAGGAAGAGGAGGAGGTCTGGCAAGATGAGGACGGAGGAGTCAAAGTGGGGGTGACGGATCCAATCCCGGGGGAGGAGGAGGTCTGGCGAGGCGGGGACGGAGGAGTCAAAGTGGGGGTGACGGATCTAGTCCCGGAGGAGGCGGCGGAACTGGAGGAAGGCGCGAAAGTCGCGACGGAGACGGAGGCGGAGGCGGGTGGTGGAGCGGATGCAGAATGGAAGGGGTCGAGCGGAGGGGAGTGGGAGTTGGGAGAGGGGTGAAGAAAGTTATTTATAGGGAGGAAAGAATTTGAACCGACTTGAATTTTCAGGATTTTAGCGACGTTTCATTTGGACGTCGCTAATCGTCGCTAAATTTAAATTTTAGTAACGTCCAGCGACGATAAGCGACATTTTGAGGCGAAAATCGGAATTTGAACCGACTGCGTACATCGGCGACAGTATAAAGTGTCGCTAGACGTCGCTAAATTTAGAATTTTGGGACAAAGGAATGGAAAAATTGAAACGCCGAAACCCTATATAAAACGATTTAGCGACGTCTAATATACGTGTCGCTAAATGTCGCTAGTGTTTAATATTCGGCGACGTACATGTAGAAACGTCGTTGTTTAAAAAAAATATAGCGACTTTTGGCGACTTTTCGGCGACGTCCACTTTCATAATGTTAATCGTAGTCGCTGAATGTTGGCAACAGTGACTCATTGCGACGTCATTTTATTACGTCGCTAAAATCTATCAAATTAGCGACATTGTAATCCGGAGTCACTAAATATGTCGCTAATTTGACTTATTTTGGTGGTGCGCATCGCGGAGGCACTTAGTTTTGCCATGCACCACCCCCATGGAGCCCTGCTCCGTGGTTGCATATTCGTTCGGGGAGCTGGCTGGTGCGTTCCCGAGCAGTTCACTCAGTACGTCCTTTACGTTCTTTAGGAAGTCGGGCTTGTCCGATACTCCATTGTTGCATTGCACACAACTTGCACTCCTCCTCCTCCCCAAGTAGTCTTCGTACTACTAGTGATCATCATGAGGAGAAGTGCAGCAACGACGACCATCATCCGGCTCACGAGTACTGCAGAAGACATGAATGATCTCCCTGTACGTGCTGGCCGGCCCTTAGCTTGGACTAGTTCCTTGGTTGGTGTTTGAAGGATCAGGATCAGGAGCATGCAAAAAAATTATCTATGTATATATATAATGAGCAATGTATATCATGAACTATTAATCATCCTAAGCGTAGTCCCCTAACTACCAGCCGATCCATGATAAAGGACAGTTTTAAACTGACAAAAACCGTCGTCGAGATTCTTTTTGACAGTTTCATCTCCTCGGTTTAACAGTTCCAACTCATCATGTTGTAATTAAGTACTAATGAAAAGAAAATGGAGAGAGAAACAATGTAAGTAAGCTAAGGAAGTAATGCAGGGGTGTCATATATGTTATTTTGTAGTATGGAAGTGCCTAAATTTATATTTACATTTTGGACGCTAAATACGAAGAAAGAATCAAAGATGTAGAGAAGTAAAAAAAAGAAAGAAGTTAATTATAATAATAACAAAAATTAATTAGTTATCTAACAAAAACTACACATTAATTATTAAAAAAAATTAATTTCTTAGTTTAATTATTAATAATTGATAACACCAATTATATTATTAACTAATTATCTAAAAGGTTGAGTAAGCGGGAACTTGCCACCGGGGACTACAAGTCATTTTTGTTTACTGGATCTGTCAATTTTACAACTTTCTCCAGTTTAACGTGGCAGTAAGGTCGAATTATGTTGGAGATATCGTGGATCAAATATAAAACTTTCTCCAGCTTAAAGACGAGGAGAAAAACATAAGAACAAAAGTAAAGATATAAAAACTTGGATAGAAAGTTGAATGCGTAAAGTTTTCATGCCAATCAATAGACATAAACGTGCACAAATGCACGGGTATTATATATACATCATGCTAACATGAATAATGAAGTCATTGCTATACGATGTACATACGTCTTTATTGTGTCATTTCAAAATCAGTACACTTTAAATCAGACTAAGATCTACATCTATAATACAACCTATTCAAACCACATACATAACAAGGGAAGAAAAATATATTTGTAAAAAGGAAAGAAGAGATGAACATATAGATGGTTGGCTATACGTACAGAAAGAAAACGATATGTGAAGCTAGCTGGAAGCTGTGGTGTCCTCAGACCGAGTGACGGAGAAGAGCTTATCGTACATCTCAAAACATGCCATAGAAAAGTCTGACATGGCTCTGAAGAGCTCCGGCAGGTGTGTTCTGAGGCTCCCCACAGATTTCTCCCTCGCGTGTTTACAAGTCCTCTGATACGCTTCTTCTTCGCCTACAAGCTTTGCCTTCAAAGCCTCCAGAACAGCCTTTCTCTCTGCCATTGGGTCCGGATGACTTACTGCCTCTCTGCCCTCTGCATCAGCAGCAGCAGCAGAAGCTGAGGCGGCCTTTGCTGCTTGCTTTTCCATGTACTTCTGGCACCAACTCTCAAAGGCACGGGTCTTTCTCATGTATTCCCTCCTGGTCTCCTCACATTTTTCTTTCATCTTCAGCTCATCCTCCTGGATAATCATAATAGTATGAACAACCTCAGAGAAACCAAAGATAGCAGTCATGGCCAGTTCATCCGGAAGCTTTTCCAATAGGTCGTGCCAAGCATGGAGGAGGGGCTGGATCCTGGGACGGATTTCTCTTAGTGGTGATGATGACACACTCTCCTTCAATCTGCTCTCTATTGGAATGAGGTTCAACTTGAGCCATCCGTTGAGGGCATGGATGTACTCCTTTTGATGCTTCATGAGTTTTTGAAGCTGAGAATGCCATTCCCTCAGAACCTTCCAGAGTTGGATGGTCCTTTCGTGATGTTGTTCACTTGTTTCCATGGGAGAAACAGCTAAATCAAGGTTTCTGAGGTCTGCAACAATCTTACGCTGGTTGCTGTGATGCATGTGCATTGTTTCCCACATTTTTGCCATCCTGAGATGAACACAACATGGATACTGGAGTAAACTTAGCATTTAGTAATAACTCGTTATCCCTAAAATGCAAAATTCGACATACTAACTAAATATGTCAACTAACTTAACATGCTTTCGTAAGTTTGTGCTACATCACTCTTTTAAGTGTTTAGATTTAGCATGTCATAGGGAGGCTAAATAACTCTTAACGATCAATCAGCTTTCCCTCCTAGTGCGCAAATTCTTGACACTTCTTCATTATGAATGCATGGATGTGACATTCAAGAACTAATCATCAGTATCATCAAAGCCTTCCCCAAATAAATGGGTCATATAAAGATACTACCATTTTCCTTAAATTCGTTCCATAAATCACCAAAACAGAGGAACAAAAATGTGCAAAACACATGCCGGAATTTGCCATGATTAGTAAACCATTTAAGGGCAAGTTGTACAACTTACCCTTCAACAAGATCCACCAACTTTGGGTACAGCCGTTTGTCTCGCAGACGGTTAATTTCTGAAACCGTTGAATCCATAGACTGCATATCTACAGTAAGTCTAGTATGCATATGGCTTACTACTGCTTTAGTCTTTTCCAGTGTTTCAGGACTAGCACCACGTTTCTTCTGCTTATTCAATAAAGCAACTTTTCTCTGATATTCAATTTTCATCAGCTCAACTGCCTGCACAATGTGAAGAATGATTGCACAATGTGAAGAATGATAATATCTAATGAGAAGCAGTATAAAAGCATAATTGCACCAAAAAATAGTCAGAATTAAGATGTTACTAAGGCCAACAGAAAGAAAATTTCTAATAAAATCATCTGGCAAAGTATTTTGTTTGCAATCACAGATATTTAAAAAAAGAATCCGAGTCATTCTTCCTTTTCTGATCTCTTTGGATATGGTAGTAGCCTTGACCATATTGTTTGGGTTCAATATTTGATGCACTTCATTTTGGGTAGCAGATTTATTAAAAAATATATATTTCTTTTGAGATAAGGCCAGTCATTAATGAGAATCCTATCATGGCCTACTAGCACCAAAGACCTCCTCCAATTATGAGTGCTATTTTTTTTTATAAATTGGTGGGGCCCACCTCTACATGTTTGAGAAGACATGGTTGGGGACACCAAAATAGGGACAACAGATTCCAACCCGCTGGGGCTGGGATTAATAAATAAGTGTGCCACATTTATATTAATAAAATTGGCTCCTCAAGCCAACTAAGCAGGTCTCTATCATACATCATGTGGCATCTTTCTCAGGGGATTGGTAGAATGCCAATTCATATAATTGTGTGGGTTGATATCAACAGGATAGAAAGAAAATCAAGAATCTTGGAGCTAAACAAACTTTGTGACATTAATGCTTGGTCACCAAGAATCCTGTTCCTTGACCAAGATCCTTTTGACGAGCCAGTATCAACGACATGCCTATTTAACCACCAAGAACATTTTGTGACTGCAGCCATCATCCTCAGGTTACTGTAATCGTTCGCACCTTTCGTACAATCACCACTCATCCTACCGTTCTTCGTCAAATGAATATTAATGGAAAGATAGCAGTACATGTACTACTCCCACAGAGACACCCAAACACCTTAAGGTTTGTTTTCTGCATCTATCATTTCCGTTGATCCAGGGCTACTGTGCAAAACTGATGGAGACGTAGTACTAGCTGAGTTGCCTCACATCATCAGATAAAAGTTTCAAATAAATAAATAAATCGAGATACATATGTAAGGGTTCACAGAAAGGTGTTTTCTTCAAGGGTAGACATTTACAGTGAAAGCAATTGGCACAATTAGGATTGACTCGTTGCTAGTCTTAGCATGATTTGGGTTCAGTAATAACTCAAGATCATGGGTTCAGTAATAACTCAAGCCAATTAACCAATTCTGTTGGTATATTAGAATGTATTAGGAGGTTTTATGTAAGATGGAGTATTGTAAGGCTATATATATATATATATATATATATATAGCCAAGAGATTATAAATATAATATAAAATAAAACTCCAAAATATTCTACATGGTATTAGAGCACAAATCCTATCCGCCACAAACCCTAGCCGCCAAATCCTAGCTGCCACCACCGCTGTCGCATCACCACCACCGCCGTCGCACCGCTCGCCCACCACCACCGTCGCCACCGCCACCACCACACTTCCGCCACCACCGCGAAGCCGCGACTCCTGCGGACCCCGCAGGAGCCTTCTGCCACATTTTATGGCGTCTTACGCGGGTCGTTCCGGACGTTGACATCGAAGACCTAGATCCAATGGGGGAGAGGCACGATCGGGTCTAGGAGAGGACGAGCGTGAATCGTGGGACGGGTGTGAGGTGATCGGAGATGAGGAGGATCGATGGAGGAGATCATCAAGAAGTTGGACCCTGCGGAGGTCACAACGTTGATGAAGCTGATGAAACTGTCGGCTGGTGAGAGCGCGACACGAACACTGGCGAAGTTGGAGCTTCCCTCCATCGATCTGAAGCTTGATGGACCGGCCACCTACCTGAGTTGGTCACGACGGGTGAGGAGAACCCTCGCAGGGAAGAACCTGGAGGGTTTCTTGTCGGGAGAGAAGACGGAGCCGGATGAGGGCTCGGCAGGACGCGACGAGTGGAAGTCCACTCATATGGTCATATACATTTGGCTCCTCAATTATTTAGTCAAATCGATGGCTGCCACAGTGGATGGCCTTGAGATGGTAAATGACGTGTGGGAGAAGAAGAGGACCTACGATGGTGTGGGAAATAACTTGAGGGTTTTCCAGATCAAGGGGGAGATCGACGACACCGTACAGGGAGAGAAGACAGTGCAGGAGTATGCCACGGAGTTGAAGCGTCTGTGGTTGGATTACGATCACTCATCAGATCGGACGAGCTGCGAGGACCCGAAGTGTAAGGAGAGAAGTATATCTGCAGAAGAGGACGATGAAGTTTCTTAAGGGGCTGGCCGCAGTATTTGCTCAGAGGACAACACTATTTCTAGCCCAACCGAAGATCCCTACACTTGAGGAGGCTATCTCGGCCAAGATCCAGGAGGAGACTCGCATCAAGCTGCAGGCAGGGGCAGGTGATCCTCCTGAAGTGAAGTCAGCACTGGAAGTTGCCAATTCAGGAGGCACATGACGTAAGGGAGACCCCGGACAGTGCTACAACTGCGGAAATGTAGGTCATCTGAGGTATGCTTGCACCAAACCACCTAAGGAGGGAGATTCAGATAGTGGACGAGGACAGTTTGGAGGACGTGGCAGTGGTTGTGGGGGTCGACGGGGTGGTCGAGGAGGTTATCGGACGAACCTGCTGGTAGCAGAAGGCGAGAAGGGAACTGATGGCGCATATACTGAGGAGGATCAGGCACTGCTGGACATGTTGGAGGTACACAGGAGAAAACAGAGAGCGTCAAGCGATGGAGACATGAGGAGTGGGACTGAGGAGGCGTTCACCTCAGTCTTCGCCAGAGACAACGTTGCCATGTATGCCAATCCATCAGAAGGTACTGACAACTCACTCGCCCTTGCATCTATGTCTTCCCTTAGATCGTCGAACTGGATTGTTGATTCGGGTGCGTCTCGACACGTGACAGAGAATGCTAGTGAGTTCTCTTTCACCTAGCATCGGCGGACATCAGTCAAAAAGCCGATGGTACTTTCCAGCCAGTGGTCGGTAAGGATACTGTCAATTGTACAAGTTCAGTAAAATTATCCAATATTTTGCATGCTCCTTCTTTTACAGTCAGTCTTTTGTCCATTAGTTCTATAATCCTCCAACTAAAATACATTCTCTCTTTTGATATTCCTAAGGTGAACTTCCAGGAGAAGGAGATGGGACGAAGACTTGGGACTGGCACTTGGCATGATGGACTGTGGTACCTGGATCGGGAAGGGCTAGATTCGGCATTGGTGTCTGTGGCAGAGAGGGCAACCATGGGAGGATCGAAGATGAATGTCGAGGATACACTGATACTCCACCACAGGCGGTTGAGGCACTCCACTTTTGGTATTTTGAGTATGTTGTATCCATCTATTTATGAGAAAGCAAATAACGAGAAACTAGTATGTGATGTATGTGATTTAGGCAAACTTACTAGGAGCTTATATAGTAGTGCAGACCATAGGAGCTCTTCTTTTTTTGATATTATACATTCTGATGTTTGGGGGTTGTGCGCCACAACTACTATGAATAGTTAAAAGTATTTCGTTTTTTTATTGATTGTTCCTCTCGTGTCATCTGGCTGTATTTAATGAAGAATAAGAGTGATGTCTTTGCCTGTTTTCGGAACTTTCATAAACATGTCCAGACTCAGTACAGAGCAGTGGTGAAGGTACTGAGGTCTGACAATGGGACAGAATATACCAACAAAGCACTTGAGAAATACCTGTCAGCCCAAGGGATACAGCATCAGACCACCTGTGCATACACACCAGCACAGAATGGAGTGGCAGAAAGGAAGAACAGATACCTTCTAGAGTTGGCAAGGAGCATAATGATCGTCATGCATATCCCACAGAGTCTGTAGGAGCATGCAGTGTTGACAACAGCTCAACTGATCAACATGATGCCCTCGAAAGTACTGGGATGGAAGTCTCTATGTGAGAAATTGCAAGAAAATAATAGTGGGATAATCCCGCTGAAGGTGTTTTACTGCGTATGTTTTATGAAGGATAACAGACCGTCTGTTGAAAAACTTGACGCTATAGCAGTCAAGTGTGTCTTCGTAGGCTATTCGGTGACTCGGAAGGGGTACGTGTGCTGGAGCCCAGTAGAGAAGAAGAAGTTTGTGAGAATGGATGTTCACTTCAGGGAGCTTGAGCCATACTACCGTCATAAGGGAACCTCATCCATGGGCAACTCACCTGACACTGAGAGTATGGGGATAGAGAGGGAGATTGGTGAGTTTGGTGACCGATTTAGGAGTATGGCATGGAGGAACTGTTGAGGAGGAGAGTGAAGAGGAACGGTTGAGGAGGAGATGAGAGATGTTAGGTCCACGGCTCAGGGGGAGTTACTTACCTACAACAGGAAAGGAAAGCAAACTGCAGGACCAGTACCTATAGTGTCAGTGCCAAGTCCCTTGCATGCGTCCGTCTCGACTCCTGATACACCTACACCACCAGATTTTCCTTTAGGTGATATCATTCTTCCTACCCCTCCCACACCATTATCAGTACGGAGGACAACTCGCAGCAATGCAAAAAATTCTCCTGATAGATATGGTTGGGACCTTACTCAGTTTGTTTTATATGATAACATCTCTTCTTCTCATGGAGCATTCCTTGCGTCTTTGGATAGTATTATTGTACCTAACAATTGGCAATTTGCCAAAAATGATCCAAAGTGCAAAGCGGCGATGTACGAGAAGTTAGGGGCTCTTAAGAAAAATCACACTTGGGAACTGGTAAAACTGCCAGAGAGGAAGAGCACAGTCGAATGCAAGTGGGTCTTTACTGTGAAGCAGAATCCAGATGGACAAGTTGAGCGCTACAAGGCTCGACTGGTGGCAAAAGGATACAGTCAGGCGTACGATATTGACTACGACGAGACTTTTACACAAGTGGCGAAGATGAGCACCGGCAGGACCCTGATTTTTTTGGCAGCAAATGGTGGATGGAAGCTACACCAACTGGATATGAAGAATACGTTTCTTCATGGGGATCTAGTGGAGGAGGTATACATGGAGATACCACCAGGATTCTGTACTGATAAGACAGTGGACAAGGTCTACAGGTTGAAGAAGTCCCTCTATGGACTGAAGCAGTCTCCTCGAGCGTGGTTTGATAGATTCAGGAGGACGATGATAGGGATGGGATATCGGCAGATCAACGTTGAGCACACTGTATTTTTCCGTCAGAGTGGAGGCCACATCACCATGCTTGCGGTGTATGTGGACAATATAATTATCACAGGAGATGATGAGCAGGAGATTGTCCGACTCAAGGGGAAACTTGGCAAGGAGTCAGAGGTGAAGGACCTTGGCCTTCTTCGGTACTTTCTTGGGATTGAGATTGCTTGAGAAGCAGAGGGGATTGTTCTTTCTCAGAGAAAGTATGCGTTGGACCTTCTCACAGAGATAGGGATGTTGGGATGCAAACCTGCAGCGACGCCGATCAATCAGAGGTTCAAGCTGGATGCTGAGGCTGGAGAACCAGTTGACCGGGACAGATACCAGAGACTGGTGGGCAAGTTAATCTATTTGAGCCACACACGTCCTGATATCTGTTTTATAGTAAGTGTGGTGAGCTGCTACATGCATGACCTAAGGAATGGTCATATGGACGCAGTATACCAGATTTTGAGATACTTGAAGGGTCTCTCCGGAAAGGGGCTGATATTCAGGAAGAATGATTACGTGAGCATCAAGGGCTACTGTGACTCTGACTATGCTAGCTGTGCTGATGACATGAGGTCTACCTCGGACTATTGTATATTTGTAGGAGGCAACATGGTCTCTTGGAAGAGTAAGAAGCAGTCAGTGGTGGCCAGATCGATAGCTAAAGCGGAGTACAGAGCTATGACCTTGGGAGTTACAGAGCTGTTATGGCTGAAGAGTATGCTGGTGGAGCTAAAGCTGGATCAAGAAGACAAGATGAAGTTATGGTGTGACAACCAGTCAGTCATCAGTATCGCCAATAATCCAGTGCAGCATCACAAGACCAAACACATCGAGATCGATAGGTTCTTCATCAAGGAGAAGTTGGACAGTGGACTACTGGTTCTTCCTACACCTCGCCGCCCCCGCGAGAGCGCCTCCTCCTCCTTCCCCGCCTCCCGCCGCCGCCTTCTCCTCCTTTGGCGGTTGGGGTTAGGGTTAGGGTTAGGGTTAGAGTTTGAGGGTTTGAAATTTTGAAGAAAGAGAGTAGAAATTTAGAATGAAGAAAGTTGGAAAGGTTTGGGAGGGTTGGGTTGTCCTGAGTAAATTTTGGGTTGTCTTAAGTAAAAGTTACAAAAATCTGGACTGTCCTTAAGTAATGAGCTGTCCTAAGTAATTGTTGGAGTGCCTTTAGAATTTACCTTTTTTTTTATCTTTTTCCTCTTCTCGGCCTCACTCAACTTCCAAATACTTCTTGGTGGTATTTTAGGATCATGACAAGTGACCAATTTGAACACGTAACATGATGAAAGAAGCATACAACGGAATAGAAAGATAATGAAACCAAGAAAAAGAAGTTACCTTCACTTCATCATATAGTTTCTTCTCCCAAGCCAACACTTTCTCTAAGATGGTGGCATGAGTTTCAGACTCATCACTGTCAACATCATCCTTTCCTTCATCTTCTTTAGGTTTGCCTTTCAATGACTTGTTCCAAGTTATGACCCGCATCACTCTTGCAGAATGGTCAATGTGTCCTGCAAAGCGCGATATTATTTTAGTAGCTGGTGCACAAGGAAAGAGTTAAACAACTGAGATTAAGTCCATGAAAAGGAATACTGCTCGTTATGCTATATCTAGCTTTTGTCAAAATTAAATACCAGGGATATGATGAAACATACAACATATCGAAGATAATGAGAGTATAGGATTCTCTGTTCAAATAACATATTTGCAAGGCTAACCCCTAGGAAGCACAAGCACACCAGAAATTGGTGCCATGCACGTGTTGTGCTGGACACGGCAAGACAGTCCAAAATAGGTTAGAACATGTCCAAAATCAATATCGCATCAAGTTGTGTTCGTCTCAGTGCAACATACCAAAGGGAAATCATCCTATTTTTCATTGTTTCGAGTGGTTAGACAGAGAATGAAACATGTAAAATGGAAGCTAACTAAAGCTTAGTATATCAAAAGTCTAATACTTTGCAAAGAACGTATTAGGAAGAAAACAGAGAGAAACAGAGCAAGTCAATTGATCGAAGTAAGCAAGCAAGCAAGCAAACAAACCTCGATTGTCCGCAAAATTCGAGTGGTAGTGCATCCTCGTGGCCTCCAGCATCTTCGACACCTCGTGCGCGCTCTCCGCCGCCTTGAGAAAACCATCGTCCACCTCGTTCAGCACCTGCAGGAGGTTCTTCGGTCTCCCCGCCCCTCCCGCGCCCGTCACGGACGCCGTCCTCCCCCTCTTCCCCTCCTCCGTCCCCGCCGGCCCGGCCGCCTTCTGCTTCCTAACCGCCGGCTTCTCCTTCGGAGGAGGCGGGGGCGGGGGCTCGTCGACGGCCATCTCCTCGATCTCCGGAGTCGCGGACAGGGGCGGCGGCGGCTGCAGCGGGGGTTCCTCCTCGGGGTGGTCGAGGGATGATGCCGGGATGTTGTTGGTGTCGAATATGTATTCTCCGAGCCAGACCGACGCGCCAGAGGCCGCGGCGTTTGGCGGAGGCGCGTAGGCGGAGGTTCTTTTGGGGACGGGGGCGGAGACGGGGGCGGGGGCGGGGTCGACTTCGTCGTCGTCGTCCTTCTCGTCGTCGGCGTCTCCTTCCTTGACGGAGGCGGGGACGGCGGCGGGCTTCTTGGGGAGGGAGATCTCCGGCATGCTGGCGGCGCGCTGGAGCGGGGGGGCGAAGTTGGAGAGCGGAGGGGGAGGGGGAGGGAGGGCGGCGTCGGAAGGGGGGACGATCGTAGTCGCGGCGGAGAAAGGAGCAGAGGATGATGGTTGGTTGGCGGAAGAAGAAGAGGAGGAGGGGATGTTGCTGCCATTGGTGGTGATGATCGGGAGGAGGACCTGGTCCTGGGCGAAGTCGGAGAGGGCGGCGCCGGTGTTGCGCAGGGAGACTGTGTAGGCGGAGTGGGCGGTGGCGAAGGCGTTGCGGGAGGACACGGCGTCCTTCATCAGCAGCTTCCGGTCGCGGCACCGGCTGACGGGGCCCTCTCCGTCGATCTTTGACTGCGTGCAGCCCATCGCGGGAAAAACGAAGTTAGTTTTGGTTGATGGTTCTGTTTCTTTAATTTATTTACTACTGAGAGGGTTTATACAGGCTGGTGATAAGGACACTACAAAATATTGTCCAAAAGTTTACTCATACTAGTCCAAACATTAAACTCTCCTCCCAAATCCTCCAAACCTCCACCGGTGCCCTCCCTCCTCCTCCATTTCTTGTCGGAGTCCTCCTCTTGCTCCCTCCCTCCTCCTGCTCCCTCCGTGCTCCACCGCCGCCCCCGCGTGCAGCTGCGACATCGTCCTCCACCACGTGAGCGCTCCGCCTCCGCTTCCTCCCCCGTCCTACACCGCCGCCTCCTCCCCCGCCTCCCGCCGCCTCCTTCCCCTCCCGCTCCTCCGCCTCATACCCCCTTTCGGTGCTCGACTACCTCGGCACCCTCGGCGTCCGCCGCTCCTCCCTCCCCTCCTTCCTCCGCCGCTACCACCAGATCCTCCACTCCAGCGTCGTGGAGGACTGTCAAAATTTTGACAGTCCTTCCAATTGAAAGGACTGTCAAAATTTTGACAGTCCTAATTTTTTAGACAGTAAGTAAAATGCATTTAAATGCAACTTAAAACCAGTAACAAATAAGTTAATTTCAACAAACCATATATGATCCTTTTACTAACTGAATACTGTATAGTCACATAGACATTGGTTAGATGACATGAATAATAGCACAATGACAAAGAAAAATAACAGCACACAGGAAACCAAAAAAGAAGAAGAAAAAATGGAAGGACTGTCAAAATTTGACATATATGTTGATAAGGACTTTCAAAATTTGACATATATGTTGATAAGGACTGTCAAAATTTTGTCAGTCCTAACAATGGGTAGGACTGTCAAAATTTTGACAGTCCTGCAAATTTGAAGGACTGTGAAAATTTTGACAGTCCTAACAATGGGTTGGACTGTCAAAATTTTGACAGTCCTGATTATAAAAAAAATTAAGAGTGGACAGCTCCGAGTAATGTTTGGGAGTAACAAACTTGTAATTATCAATGGTAAATATTTGGACAGCTCCGAATAATTTAGTATTGTCCTTATCAACAGCCTATATATATAGTTTGGTTTGGTTTGGTTTGGTTTTATAGGAAAGGGGTAATTTCTGGGGTTGGCAGTGAGTGGGGAGATTGCTTTAGCCTGATAAAACTGCACATCTGTTATGTATATTTTTTATTTTTTTTATTACAGACAGCGACATATGCCAAAGTTTGTTAGCAAGACAGGTCACGATGCACTTTGTAGGTTTGTTACTGGCCTGGGCGAGTTCCGATAGTGCTACTCCTCTACCTGTATATAGGATTTTCCTGGGATCACGTTTTGGGCGCAGGCTCTCAATGTGTAACTTTATAGCTAAGTTAATGTCGAAAGTACTACATAAATGGTTAATAAATATTTTTATTTTTATAATTTTGGACTGTAAAAATCTTTACAGTCATGGGAATATCTAAAACTGTTTTGACAGTCTTTAACAGTCCACGAATGCAAAAAATTTAACAGTCCTAAGTACAGTAAAGACTGCCAAAATTTGTACAGTCATGACTAATAACACTTCGGTGGTGTTCGGATGAAAGTTTTATACTCGTAGGAATTTATTTTTTATTTCATTTATATATTAGGTTGGGAACATGAAAAATGAATCTTAATTTATTTAGTTATTCATAAATATAGGTGTTTCTATTATTTAAATTTACATGTTTGAGATATAAGTTAAAATTTTGAAAGTAAAGTGGGGGACCAAACAAAACATTTAAGCAACATTTCTAAGAAAGCAAAACCATTCCCAAAGAAAGCACTGGGAATTACTTTTCCACAATCATGAAAATATGAAATCTCTCTTATTCTCTCCTAATTGTTAATTCTACGCATATCAAACAAGGATAAATAATCTAAAATTTATTTTCAAGTCTCAAATATTTAAACCAAACGTCACCAAAGTATAATATTCTTAGCATTGCAAAAAGTATAAGTAGATGTATTCATGTCCATCTTGTAAACCTCGTTCACTTGGAACATCATTTAAATAGTTGACATAAACTTAGTGAGATCTGGCAACAAAAAAGTGGAACTTTTTATAAGTTTCAAAAGGGACAAAACATAACATACAGATTTGCATAAAAGCTTAAACTTAGGCAGCAAGAAATTATCCATACCAACAACATATACATAACAGAATCACATATTTGGACTGTTGTGGGTGAGAAAGTAAATGGATAAGAAGTGCAAAAAGGAAAAAAAATAAACAAAGTAGTGGGAAAAAAACAGCACATTTGATCACTTTTTGGTACTACTAAAGAGTAAGCAAGACAGAGACATTATAGAAAAACTTCTGACGAAGGCCAAGTATGATATTGAGAATTTGATATTGCCATATTGGTCAAGCAGAGCTGTCAATTGGGTCGGATTGTACCAGTACGAAATTTGAGTGGGTCGGACTAGGTTCAAGTTGGACCTCTCACATCCATGTACTATAACAAGTTGGATCGGACTGGACCAACCCAAAAATATAAAATTTTAATCTAGTTCGACACGTGGACCACAATACAATATGCTTCGGATTGGGTCGGACCTGAGTCAGACTTGGGCCAAACGTCATTCAGAGTATTACCGTCGGATCT
Source organism: Iris macrosiphon (assembly GCA_036927795.1). Lineage (NCBI taxonomy): Eukaryota > Viridiplantae > Streptophyta > Magnoliopsida > Asparagales > Iridaceae > Iris > Iris macrosiphon. The sequence goes on along the minus strand of JAYESA010000004.1, from coordinate 336,039,854 downwards.
TAGAATTTTGGCTTAGCACCTTCTTGATATGTTTAAATGCTATTCTTCCATCAATTTTATTATCTAATCCTATTTCTTTTTAAAATAAAGTGGGATGACATTTATGCATTTCTGTTTAAAACTTAAATTTGAATTATCTAGTTATCTCTCCCATGCACATTTAATTAAGTATATTTATGAAACTATATGTTTAATTTACATGTCTTCAACTAAAACAAAAACGCTCTTAACCATTCAAAATTGTTTATAGCAGCTTAGTATTGTTTTAAATCATTTAGAATTCATAACAAATTATGGTAATTTTAACCGACCATGGTACACTCGATGTATCAATTTGAATGATTGTTTTGTTTGGTATTGGTAGATGGACAATCTCAACGAGAGAGAGTTTGTTTATGTGCTTCGTCCACAGAGTACTACACAGAACGTTGCATAAATGTGGAAGATGAGAGGCTAGAAGGGGCCAGTTCTTGGGAAAATGTAATCCATCTTATCTCTCTTCATTTTACTTCTTCTAAAGGTCCTACAATAAATTATTAATTGTCAAATATATTTTTGTTTTATCATATATTTTTTCGCTAAGTTATGAATGTATTTTTTTTCTCATGATAGATGAATACAGTATATACCAACATGATTTAACATGATTTATCGATTAGGCGAACAACATTTGATCTTGATTATTTATTTTTGAGTTTAGGTAGATGAGAATATGGCAAGCGAGATTGTCAACAAAGATTGTCCTGCCATGCCAACATCATACTCTTTAAAGAGGTCAGAATATTTCAACCTAGAAAAACATTAGGTGCAATTTGCATTTTTTTTGTTGTTGATATTTTTGGTTGATGTATTTTTTGGAAGGTGGTGTAACACCCCGTTCCGCTCAAGCGGACTGCCGATTCAAACGACAATATTATAATGTCCCGACCCGCTTTGCTAACGTACTGTTTGTCTTCAGTAAGTCTCGAGGACGAGACTTTTTCTGAGTTGGGTAGGATGTAACACCCCGTTCTGCTCAAGCGGACTGCCGATTCAAACGGCAATATTGTAATGTCCCGACCCGCTTTGCTCAGGCGAGAATACTCGTTTGAGGCAAAGGATATCCAGACTTGTCCCTACAGGAATTCAGCTTAGGCTTTCAGAGGCTCGCTTGACGTATCGCTCGACCGAGGAGAATCATCGCTAAGGTGGGTGGCTACGGTGAACTTGTCTTTGCTTAGCCAGCAAACATAAAATCTGGAATGATACATGCTAGTCGCTAGGTGAATCACCCCCTGCATGCTAATAAGAATTCAACGCACCTAGCTAAGGGAATAATCCCACTTGTATTGCTTATGATAGAACATAGAAATAAAATATTGCTTATATATATGTTCAGACCCTCGCATGCTACCCTAGAACGTGTCTCTCGGGAAGTCCCCTAACGATCTCACTCCTCGGCTTACCTTCGGGCCAGAGCTAATGTGAATACTTGTGTTTATACAAATGCATGCTTGTCTGCTTGTATCTTGCCTTGTTTTCATCCAAATCCCGGGAGACTACTAAGTAGTCGTTCCGTGCATGATTGAACCTGCAAGTATCCGGGACCGTTAGGTCACTATAGGCAGCCCCGAACCAGGGGAATGCATCAAGGCAAGTCATTCACTGAACAAAGAATCAAGATTCAAGTATCTCGTATTCTCGTGTTCTTGTGCACTCGTGTTCTCGTGTATCTCGTGATAATTGGATGACCCAAAATTGCATGTCGCGGACAACTCGGAACGAGGTATTGTTCCACGGACGGTCACCGGGGCACTGGGGCCGATCCGGATGGAACTCGTGTGTAGTCATCGTGTACGGGACAGGGTAGCTTGCAGCGCATCGTGTTCTCTCGTAGCATGCTATCCTTGTCCTTGACTACGTCCAAAATGGCTATGCCAGCGACTCGTGTTCATATCGATAAGTCATCCTCGCTTAGCGGCTATCCGCGTGCGAGTCATTGCATCGCATCGAAGAATAACTGAGCACTCCAAATATTGTCCCGTTCAATGACTCTCGTGTTTGCATATGCTATGCTCCTGAATGTTTATACATGCCCGTGCTTGAATTAACAATGTTTGCCTTAGACAGGGAAGGTAAAATGGTAAGTGGGTAAGTCTCACCGTGTTTCCTCTCATATCGCACAGTGCACTGCCACACGAGTTAGGCTATTCAAATCTTGCATGAAACTGATCCTAAGGCAACTAGAAAGATAACTAAATAGTTGGTTGGTGCACGGAACCTATATTACGTGTTTAGATTTGTCGAGCGGGCGAGTAGCCTCCCCACCAATGCATTCAATGTACTGATAACCCACCAGATCGTTGCAGGGTGCGGGAGAACCTCGTTCTGTGCGGATGCCTCCTTCGTGCGTGCTAAGGCCAGAAGATTCCTCTGAAGCCTTGGATCATTGCATCCGAAACTGAAGCACATATACAAGACATAATGTTGGAATATAGCCTGATCATCGCCTGTACAATCATTCCACAGTTGTAGCCACTTGGCACGCTTTTATTGTTTCAGAGAGAGAGGCTTGAGCGACTTGTAATCTCGACCATGCGCCGCCTGTAACACTTGTTTATATCAATAAATAGTTGCTTTACTTCTACTTGTGTTATTTAATGCTTTCGCTATATTGTCAACTCAGTGAACTTGTTATCGATCGCCTATGCGTTCATGACTCCTCTGCACTCGGACAATCTGTGCGACTCTGTGGCTTAGAACTCTTACCGCTAGCCAATGAACCATGGCCTTGCACGAGCGTGGTTCACGCTTGTGCGGCATCACGCCCAGATGGGTCAAAGCGATCGTTCCCCGGGAGCGCTGGCACGGTAATTCTCGCTTGCGGTAACGGCCGATTTGCCTGCGGGAGATCGGGGCCTGACATGTTGGTATCAGAGCCTGGCTTATACGTCTTTGGACTTTATTTCGAATATCCCTGTTTTGAAAGCTCGTTCCTGGGTTATGTGCACGCTCTCTCTCTCTCTATGCCTCAATGGAATGTTCCAATAATAAGTCTAAATACTTTTAAAATACTTTTTGAATGATATGAATGCTTGTATGAATCGTGATGTGAGTGGCCTTTGTGCCAACTTGTGCGAGACCCTTGAGATTATCGCAGTAGCTTGTCCGATTTCACTAACTCTAAGTTTGGTTGAATGCATATGTTTGAGGAACGCCTTGAACTTGTGCATGATCCAAGACTCAAGAAAATGTGAAACTCGAGTGCTAAGACTTCGCTATCGCTAAGTTGGTTGGCGTGCTCACGCTAGAGGTGCACTTCGAATATGCGCACGACCCAGACTAGCGATATGCTGATCTCGAATGCTTGTGCAAGTGAATATCCAAATAAACAAGTACAACGACTTGTATAGATTTGCCTCAGCCTTGTATCGTTAAATCAAAATTGAGTAAAACGTACTGCTTGTCCTCAGTAAGTCTCGAGGACGAGATTTTTTCTGAGTTGGGTAGGATATAACACCCCGTTCCGCTCAAGCGGACTGTCGATTCAAAAGGCAATATTATAATGTCCCGACCCGCTTTGCTAACGTACTGTTTGTCCTCAGTAAGTCTCGAGGATGAGACTTTTTCTGAGTTGGGTAGGATGTTACACCCCGTTCCGCTAAAGCGGACAGCCGATTCAAACGGCAATATTGTAATGTCCCGACCCGCTTTGCTCAGGCGAGAATACTCATTTGAGGCAAAGGATATCCAGACTTGTCCCTATAGGAATTCGGCTTAGGCTTTCAGAGGCTCGCTTGACGTATCGCTCGATCGAGGCGAATCATCGCTAAGGTAGGTAGCTACGGTGAACTTGTCTTTGCTTAGCCAGCACACATAAAATCTGGAATGATACATGCTAGTCGCTAGGTGAATCACCCCCTGCATGCTAATAAGAATCCAACGCACCTAGCTAAGGGAATAATCCCACTTGTATTGCTTATGCTAGAACATGAAAATGAAATATTGCTTATATATATGTTCAGACCCTCGCATGCTACCTTAGAACGTGTCGCTCGGGAAGTCCCCTAACGATCTCACTCCTCGGCTTACCTTCGGGCCCGAGCTAATGTGAATACTTGTGTTTATACAAATGCATCCTTGTCTGCTTGTATGTTGCCTTATTTTCATCCAAACCCCGAAAAACTACTAAGTAGTCGTTCCGTGCATGATTGAACCTGCAAGTATCCGGGACCGTTAGGTCACCAAAGGCAGCCCTGAACCAGGGGAATGCATCAAGGCAAGTTATTCACTGAACAAGGAATCAAGATTCAAGTATCTCGTATACTCGTGTTCTCGTGCACTCGTTTTCTCGTTTTCTTGTGCACTCGTGTTCTCGTGTTCTCGTGTATCTCGTAATAATTGGATGACCCAAAATTGCATGTCGTAGACAACTCGGAACGAGGTATTGTTCCATGGACGGTCACCGGGGCACTGGGGTCGATCCGATCCGGATGGAACTCGTGTGTAGTCATCGTGTACGGGATAGGGTAGCTTACAGCGCATCGTGTTCTCTCATAGCATGTTATCCTTGTCCTTGACTACGTCCAAAATGGCTATGCCAGCGACTCGTGTTCATATAGATAAGTCATCCTCGCTTAGCGGCTATCCGCGTGCGAGTCATTGCATCACATCGAAGAACAACTGAGCACTCCAAATATTGTCCCGTTCAATGACTCTCGTGTTTGCATATGCTATGCTCCTGAATGTTTATACATGCCCGTGCTTGAATTAACAATATTTGCCTTGGACAGGGAAGGTAAAATGGTAAGTGGGTAAGTCTCGCCGTATTTCCTCTCACATCGCATGGCGCACTGCCACACGAGTTAGGCTATTCAAATCTTGCATAAAACTGATCCTAAGGCAACTAGAAAGACAACTAAATAGTTGGTTGGTGCACGGAACCTATATTAGGTGTTTGGATTTGTCGAGCGGGCGAGTAGCCTCCCCACCAGTGCATTCAATGTACTGATAACCCACCAGATCGTTGCAGGGTGCGGGAGAACCTCGTTCGGTGCGGATGCCTCCTTCGTGCGTGCTAAGGCCAGGAGATTCCTCTGAAGCCTTGGAGCGTTGCGTCCGGAACTGAAGCACATATACAAGACATAATATTGGAACATAGCCTGATCATCGCCTGTACAATCATTCCACAGTTGTAGCCACTTGGCACACTTTTATTGTTTCAGAGAGAGAGGCTTGAGCGAATTGTAATCTCGGCCATGCGCCGCCTGTAACACTTGTTTATATCAATAAAGAGTTGCTTTACTTCTACTTGTGTTATTCAATGCTTTCGCTATATTGTCAACTCAGTGAACTTGTTACCGATCGCCTATGCGTTCATGACTCTGCTGCACTCGGACAATCTGTGCGACTCTGTGGCTTAGAACTCTTACCGTAAGCCAATTAACCATGGCCTTGCACGGGCGTGGTTCACGCTCGTGCGGCATCACGCCCGGATGGGTCAAAGCGATCGTTCCGCGGGAGCGCTGGCGTGGTGATTCTCGCTAGCGGGAACGACCGATTTGCCTACGGGAGATCGGGGCGTGATAGGTGGTGCTCACATTGACGCATTTGATGACGGTGTACATCGTCAGCAAGGAATTTTTTGAACATATTTGCACCTTAGACAGATTCAATGAAGACAAAGATATTTGTTTTGGGTAAATTTTTATGTTATTTGTTATTGTTAATTATGTTTGTTATGAAAATTAGGCAATATATTTCTTCCAGCAATTGATTTTCGGAGTCAACTATTGTAATTTCCTGATAATTCATTGAATTAAGGAACAAAAATTACATAGAAAGATATAATTTGAAAATAGTAATAATTTGACTTTTTTTCTTTGTAATTTTAAACTTGCTATCAGAATAAAAAAATAACATTGCATACGCGACAAGTATGCCCAACCACTAGTATATAATGAGGGGATCAGGATCACCGTTTTTAAACATCTCGAATGTTCCTGAAATAACATTCGTTGGATCTATATATTTTTTTCGTACATATTAGTTCAAATCTTGCGAGAAATTGAATAGTTTAAGGAACTAATATGTATAGTCAAAAAAGATAGAACCAACGACTGCTATTTCGGAGACATCCATGATGCTTAATAAAGGGAATCATGATCCCTTCTATCTATCTATCTATCTATCTATCTCTCTCTCTCTCTCTCTCTCTCTCTCTCTCTCTCTCTTTATATATATATATATATATATATATATATATAACCACCCTATGTTACATGGATTAGATTTTGATTGGATGGTTGAGATTAAAAGGTGGTGGGGTCCAGACCTTTTAATCTTAACCACTCAATCACATTCCAACCCATGTAACATAGGGTGGTTCTATAATATGAAACCATTTGGATGGTTTTATAGCATTACCATATATATATATATATATATATATATATATATATATATATATATATATATATTTGAAAAAGGTAACTTTATTAATTTAGTAAAACCTCTACAACCTACCCCTGGTAAAATTGGAGGTACCTTTTCCTGCCACCATACAAGATACATCGAACTCAATATTATGAATAATCCCGATACTTGACGTAGCCAGCCCATCAAATATTCGCCTATTTTATTCCCGCCATATATGCCACATTGCAGACACAAGTCTGACTCGCTTCTTTAATCCACTTTGAATCTGTATTTCCAGCATGTGTAATCATCTCCATGTTCCCCTCCATGTCCCTCAGTGTCCGTTGTGCTTTCTGCAGCTTGAGCAACTGACTATGCCAAATTTGCCAGGAGTATTCGCACTCAAAAAATAAGTGACCCATATTCTCTTGTGTGTTTTAACATAGAATACATCACATTCCGCCAGTCAGGATGCCTAATCTTTCTAGAAGATCTAATGTCAGCAACCGCCCATTTAGTGCTCGGCACATACATAACTATATTTTACTTGCAACCCCTCATACCCATAAGAACTCCCTCATTTCCATATCCGGGTGATGTACATGAACTGCATCGTACACATGCTTGAAGGTAAACCTCCCATTGGGCGATTCCCAATTCCATGTATCCGCTGGTAGTGGCCCATCTATACCAACTTGATTAATAATATCAGCGTTCCTGCGAGTCCATGTGTTTAGCTCCGATCACCAGGTGTCTTGATGCAAGATGCATACGACCTCTTGTTTCCTTGGTATAGTTCAGTGTGCAACGCCTCCACATCTGTCTAGCAAACCCTGGTGTTGAACCTACGGATCCAACCATAAATTTGTGATTTTTTCGTCCTTCATAGTTCTATAGATATGTGGCTTATCCGGTCTCTATTTTCTAGCAATGTCTTCATGGTCACTGAATAATTACTATTTGCCCGATGTGTCCAAAAATTCTTATTTTTAATGTATCTCCCATGCATCCATTGAGTCCAAAGTGAGTCCTACGAAATAAACTTCCAGACGAGTTTCATACCTGCTACATCTCGTATCACCCTTAATGGTCGTAGTCCCACTCCTTCTTCATGTTTAGGACGACATAATACATCCCAAATAATGGCATGCACACCCCCATGCTAGATAAATCTCGCACATACCTTTTTTATTTTAATAATAATAGCTTACAGGGAGCAAAATTGCCTGCATCCAAATACATAGAAATGGCAGTAGCGACCGACCTGACCAACTCAATTCGTCCTCCAAAAGATAAATGCTGGGCCTGCCACCCCTCAATTCGCCGCTGCGTATATTCAACCAAACTGTTACATTTTGCGTCTTTGGCATAGTTGACAGACAGAGGAATACCCAAGTATTTAACTGATAACTCTCCTACCACCACTCCCAACCTAGCTGATCGACATGTTTTGTCAGTACAATGCACATTAAAGTATGCCTTACTTTTATCTTTGTTAATCTGCAGCCTCGTGTCCGTCGCAAATACCTCCATAATCCTTGCCAGTCTTGCAATACTTGTCTTTGATGGATACATGAATACTAACAAGTCATCGGTGTAGATAAGATGCGAAATATGTGGTTGCACCATAGATGTAGTGGAACAATCTATTTTCTGTGCACTGCCAGATCCATCAGACAGGTAAAATACTCTATCACCAGCGTAAAAAGGTACGGGGAGAGTGGGTCATCCTGACGCAATCTCCGATTGCTTTGAATGAAACCATACGGTTGACCTCGAATCAGTACTGAGAAAGTAGGCGTTATAATGCATTCCCTCACCCTATCCACCCATGTCCGACTGAATATATATATATATATATATATATATATATATATATATATATATATATATATATATATATATATATATATATATATAGGGATCAAGTGACACATACATTTTGACACATAAAAAATACACAATTTAAGTCGTACATCAATAGAAATTAATGGCTTAGATTGTATGATGTGGCTACTAACTACAATTGAAACTTTGTTATGTAATTTATGTTTCATATGTTAATTACCTCAATTAATACCTACAAATTTACAAACTTTGACTAATTTTTTAACCTGACCCCAATTTCCTATCTAAGCAAATATAACCCATTAATTTCTACAATCCTTAATAACTACAACCCACTATTTAATAGTCCCTCATTCTATCATGAACCGGACAATTGAGTCTCTCACTAATTACTATCAATCCTTCATCTTCCTCCGTTGTTCATCTCCATCCTCACAAAGTATGTTTACTCTTTTATCATTTACTCTTTTATCATATTTTAATTTATATAATAATTTCACTTATGTATGAAAAATTTGAAGGAAGCCAGAGAGATTATAAACTCAAGAAATGCATATAGCTAATAGATTTCTACTCCTACATTAATTAATTTATTTATTTGGTGTTTTTTTTTCGGAAAAGTTTTAATAGAAGATTTTTTTGGGGTATTTTCTCTGATCTTTTATATTATATACTATCTTCACTTTTTTTTTCATCAATAGAATTTGTTAGTACATTGTTATATATAAATATGAAAATTATTTTGTGTTCTTTTTATCACCATTTTGTATTCTTTTCTAAATAACGATAAGAATCTATAAGAATATGCTATGTTAGTATAATTTTTATTCTTTTTCATCAATAGAATTAGTTAGAGATTATTATTATTATTATTATTATTATTATTATTATTATAGTTGATGTAATAAGATTTTATCTACTTGTTTGAAAATTAAGCATATGGAGGCCATTTTAATTTAATTTTAGAAAATTTAATTATGACATGAATTTGGTGGAGGGGGAGGTTGTAAGAAAAAAAATCTTGCTAAAAGACTGGACTACTCAGATTTAGAAAGTTGGGGGATGTCATATAACATTTTCCATAGGGTTACCAACTCTCTCCTACAAAAAGATGCAGGAGATTTAAGAAAGATGATGATAATATTAGGATTATGCATAGAGGACAAACCTATATCCTTAATTTTTTTTACACTTATAGTAAGCCTTTAGCTGCACGTCTGATAGTTTGGGGGTATTTTGGTGCATAATACCAATTTGGATATCTAAGTGTCTATTTGAATTATTTAGAGAATCCAAATTTAAGGGACTATTTGGTTAGATATAAGCATTGTTGTTGCAATTGGTATTACATAATTTATACAATTTTGTGTGCTTATTTTGTTGTAAATAATATTATTATTTTATATTTTTTAAATAATGCACCAATTGATAAGATTTTTGTTGTTGTTGTTGTCACGCCCCAGTCCCAAAATATCAAGGGACTAGACACGTGGCAATGGCCAGCAGCACACACCGATGGGCAAATCCAATTTAATGGACCCATCAGGATGTACTTAAGCTGTAAAACAACAATAAGGATCTAATATACTAATCTCATCCACAGAAAAATAAATACAGCCATATGAAGTATAAATCAATATCAAGTCTCAATAAATTATATCTCGGGGAACAACCCGATAATATGTCTGATACATCAATTCATTAGACAGGAAATAAGAGTCTAACAATAGAAATAACTGAGTATAATAACCAGATACTCAGGAGAAATCCTCGGCAATCACCTCATCCTCGAGTTCTGGTACTGCTCATATTCTTGCTTCTGCTCCTACTAATGCTCCTGCTAATGCTCCTGTCCCGTATACCTCGGGATAGATCCCGTCTGCTATTCCTGGGGACATAATCCGGAATTCAGGTCCTCAGGGGACATATCAAGGTACAAGAATAACTCATGCCAAAAAATAATACAGTGCAATAATAAATGAATCAATAGGGTAAACTAGGTAACCAGCTATGTGAAATACAAGTGAGAGCATCACTAGACTTAGGCTGAGACTACTACAAGCTCTGTGTCGGGGAGCCTGTAGCAGATATACTATGTAATTTACTATGTAGTGGGCCTATGGCACCATAATAAATTTATATATAAAATCAGCCTGTAGCCTGTGTGTCTCTCCCCACCCAATGTAATCACACGTCTCATGTCCATGATGTCTCATGTCCATGTCACGCAAGATCATATCTAATGCAGCAAGTCATAATGATAGCTAAGCACATGCACTATCTATATCATGAATCATGTAACCTATACAGAATTACCATGAATATCTCAAAAAGATTCTATCTCATGAATAGTGTCAGGTGTCCTGGGTATGCGTACTTGATGATGCAAGCACGAGAATGTATAGGGTCTCGATATCCATCTCTAGGTGACGTTACACAACGTCGCGTACGGTGTTGACACCCGAATATTATTCGAACATTAAGTAATATCACACGGTCCTAGGTTAAGCATGTATATCATATAAATAAATCAAGATAATAATATGAAGCAGGTACTGCAAGTTTGGCAAGGTACACTTGCCTGGGGTTCTGACTCCAACTGCTGCTCTGGTATCAGCAAGATTTGCAGGTACTCCTCCGAATACTGAAATAAACGTTACTATCAGGTTCAAAAGATATCAAATAGCTATAATTGCCTGTCCTTAAGTCCAATTTGGACACAGGGGCAAAAATAACAGTTTCTGGTCAAAGCGGGGTCCACATGTGGCCCGCTTCACACAGAAAAATGTGTCCGAGATAATATTCTCCAAATTTATCAAACTTAGTATCTACAAGTCCAGAAAGACGATACGAACTTAACGGAATATCCAGAACTGGATTCTGATGAGCCGATCACAAAATCACCCGTCAAGTGGAGCCGTGGGGCCCATGATACGCAATTTTGTCAACGTTCTCATAATCGAACCAAACTTGGGTCATAGGACCAGCGTATTGCTACGAGTCCGATGGCATAAGTTTTTTTTCGATACGACGTGCATACACGAAGTTACAACGAGTTCTAGAACAGGACCAATACGGGGTGTTGTCGACGAATACGCGTTGATTCCGGTGTGCTCACATCCAATTCAACTTTTGCGAAATCCTACACGTCCGTATTAACGGCGCGCACCTTTTGGTGAAGTTCGTACACGACCAAGTCATCCCGTTTAGCAGGGCGCACCCAGTTTCGAGGAAAAATAGGGTATCAGTTTTCCTGATTTTGGGTCGCGGTTTATGATCACCACAGGATGCGACCCCCTAGCCAATGGCACGGGTATCGATAGGGTCACGCAGTCTACGCATCACAGCAGACGAAACAGAAAACGGGACAGCGAGGAGAGAGAAACAGTCACCTGAACAGGGCTCCGAAGAAGACTGAAAACACGTGATTCCGCGAGGCGGCGCGACGCGGCAAGGTGGCGGCTTGGCACGGTGGGCCGCTGTTGCTGCTGGTCTTCGTCGTGGAGGCTTGACGGCACTGGAGTCATCAGCGGGAACTCTGCGGAGGCGGCGCTGGTGGCGGTCGGGGCTGCTACGGGTCGACGGAGGAAGAAGGTGGCCGGAGACGCTGGAGTCGGAGGCGGTGGAGCTCGGGTGGCCAGCTGCGGGGTCGTCGAGGCTCAGGGCGGAGAAGGATGGCCAGCTGTCGAGGCTTGGGGCAAAGCGGTGCGACTGCTCGTGGTGGTCCAGGTGTAGTGGGGAGCGGCGAGGTAAAGGCGGGGAGGCTCGGGCGTTGGCTGAGGGTGAAGGGGGTGTTTGGGGGTTTTATAGGAGGCGGACGGGAGGGGATCCGGCGGCCGTTGGCGGGGAGAGAAGGAGATGGCGGAGGCTGATCGGCAGGGAACGGTCGTTGGGAAGCTGGAGGGTCGTGGCAGCGGAAACGGCCGGAGAAGGCGATCGGGCGCAGCGGTCGGGATTCGTTCAGTTAGGGATTCACTGTAGCGGGCGGGTAGGCGGGTCGGGTCAGGTCGGGTTTTAGAATCAGATCCGACCCGATCCGATAGGTAACGGGTTCGGGTCGGGTCAGAGGGTCAGGTCGGTTTGGTTTGGGTTGGTTTAGGATTCGGTTCAGGGTTTAAACAGGTTGGTTTAATCCGGTTCAGGTTGGTTTATTTTGGTTTAATAAATAATTTAGTTTTTAGGTCTTTAAAAATGGTTCTGGGGTCCAAATAAATTCCAAGAAAATTATCCTATGTCTAATATTTTATTTTACAACAAAAAATATTATTTTTCATAATATTTTAATATTTAATAAAAATATTTAAAATTATTTAAAACCAGAATACCTTAATTTTAGTTAGTTTAAAAATTCCAAAAAATTCTCGAAAAATTATTTTTAAAATCCTGAAAAATCTGGGGGTTCACAATCTACCCCTATAAAGAGGATTGTGTCCTCGCAATCAAAGAATAACCGGTCAGCAGAGATGACACGGTTTACAAAACAGGTTCGAAGCACGACATCATCAAAGAATCATGATCAAGGAGAATCAAAGGATGAGGGTTAAGCAAAACACATAGGGAATGAAAAACATCATTTCCCTAAGCAATAAAAGTTATGCAAATTCAAGAGTGAAGGAAATCTAGTTAAAGCAAGAAAATTACAACTTTTAGAAAAACTAGGTTATCAATTATTAACAAGTTCAAAATTACTAGATTTAAGGCTAAGGTCACGAACTAAAAGGCACGAGCTAAAGCAATGCATCTATGAATAACTTACACGCATTTGCAACTCCACGAGTTTGCGCGTCCTCCAAGGTCATCACAAAAGCTTGTCCGCGTCCTCGTGGTGGATTCCTCTGCTGCTGCTGGCCTGCTGGAAGAGTGCTGCTTGTGGTGCCAAGGGTGGCCTCGGCTGATACCCTCCTGGGGCTGTTGGTCTGACTCCTCCAACTCCTGTCTGTGGTGTTCCCAATACTGGATAAACTGGCCTTGTTGCTGGTAAAGCTTGTCTGTTTAACATTAGTGCTCCCTCTCGATGCTTAGGACAATCCTTGGCTAAGTGTTGGTTGGATCCGCAAATCAAGCACAATCCCAACTTGCGTCTGCATTCCCTCTCAATATGGCCTATCTTGCCACAGTATTGACATGTAGGTAGTATCTGCGGAGATGCTCTGGGCGGCTAGTATAGGTGAGATCTCTTTGCAGCTTCTTCCTGTGGTGCTCTGGCTGGTGCTGATGTGAAAGGCCGCTTCAGGCTGGACTCTCCTGGTGACGCGCACCATGCGTCGGGCTGCAGCAAGAACGTCCGAGTAAGAAGTAGGTGCAACGGATTTGATCAGCCTCTGTAGCTCGAAGTTTAGTCCGTTGAAAAACTTCTCAGCCTTCTCTTCTTCTATCGGGATCAAGGTAGGGGTGAAGCGACTCAGACGAATGAACTCCGCGTTGTACTCTTCCATTGTCATATTGTCTTGAGTGAGTCGATTGAACTTGTACCGAAGTTCTGAACGAGCAATAGCTGGAATGTACATCTCCTGAAAGAGTCTGGAAAACTTTTTCCAAGTGACTCGGTATGGTCCGAGCCGTGTCTTCTCAGATAGCCACCAGTGATGTGCATTGTTTGTCAACTGCATCCGGACGACAGTCATCCAACGTTCCCTTGGAAGCTCAGCTGCTTCTAATTGATATTGAGTGTTGGTGAGCCACTCATGAACTTCAGTGGGCTCCTTCTTGCCTGAAAAGGTGCGGGGCTTCAGCTGGCAAAAATCGGTGATAGAGCCCGTCGTTGGCCGTTGTGCTGGTAGATTCGCCTGCTCCAGTGTGATTGTTAGGCTGTGACGCAGAGCCTCGTGTTGAATCTACTGTTGAGCTTTCATCATTGCGTAGATCATTTAAAATATCTATTGCCCGTCCATAGCCTGCCCTTGTGGGAATATAGGCATTGGTGGAGTAAACTACGACGGAGGTGGGCTGTCATCTTGCTAGATTCTCGAGGCATACTGATTTGCTTGACTGCATTTTGAGTTGATTGACCTTCACCTACTGGTGTCTCTTCATCTTTGTTGGTTACCACAGCACCTCGTGGTGATCCTACAAGAGTCTCGTCGTTTGCTCGTTGATCCATTACTCTGCATCCAAAATAAACTATAAGAGGCGCACAGAGGAATCAAGGCAGGATGCAAGTCAAGAAATTGATTCGAATCCGATATAGTGATCAAGAATGATTCAAGCAAGTAGATGAGATCCTTATCCTATTCTTATTGCAGGCTTGCTCGATTCCTAAGTTGAAATCGAACAATTTAGTCGTTGACCTGCATGGGCCACCATAAAAACCATGTCACGCCCCAGTCCCAAAATGTCGAGGGACTAGACACGTGGCAATGGCCAGCAGCACACACCAATGGGCAAACCCAATTTAGTGGACCCATCAGGATGTACTTAAGCTGTAAAACAACAATAAGGGTCTAATATACTAATCTCATCCACAGAAAAATAAATACAGCCATATGAAGTATAAATCAACATCAAGTCTCAATAAATTATATCTCGGGGAACAACCCGATAATATGTCTGATACATCAATTCATTAGACAGGAAATAAGAGTCTAATAATAGAAATAACTGAGTATAATAACCAGATACTCAGGAGAAATCCTCGGCGATCACCTCGTCCTCAAGTTCTGGTACTGTCTCTGTTCCTGCTTCTGCTCCTGTTAATGCTCCCGCTAATGCTCCTGTCCTATATACCTTGGGATAGATCTCGTCTGCTATTGCTGGGGACATAATCCGGAATCCAGGTCCTCAGGGGACATAGCAAGGTACAAGAATAACTCATGCCAAAAAATAATACAGTGCAATAATAAATGAATCAATAGGGTAAACTAGGTAACCAGCTATGTGAAATGCAAGTGAGAGCATCACTAGACTTAGGCTGAGACTACTACAAGCTCTGTGTCGGGGAGCCTGTAGCAGATATACTATGTAATTTACTATGTAGTGGACCTATGGCACCATAATAAATTTATATATAAAATTAGCCTGTAGCCTATGTGTCTCTTCCCACCCAATGTAATCACACGTCTCATTTCCATGATGTCTTATTTCTATGTCACGCAAGATCATATCTAATGCAGCAAGTCATAATGATAGCTAAGCACATGCAATATCTATGTCATGAATCATGTAACCTATACAGAATCACCATGAATATCTCATGAAGATTCTGTCTCATGAATAGTGTCAGGTGTCCTGGGTATGACGTACTTGATGATGCAAGCACGAGAATGTATAGGGTATCGATATCCATCTCTAGGTGACGTTACACAACGCCGCGTACGGTGTTGACACCTGAATATTATTCGGACATTAAGTAATATCACTCGGTCCTAGGTTAAGCATATACATCATATAAATAAATCAAGATAACAATATGAAGCAGGTACTGCAAGTTTGGCAAGGTACTCTTGCCTGGGGTTCTGACTCCAACTGCTACTCTAGTATCAGCGGGATTTGCATGTACTCCTTCGAATGCTGAAATAAACATTATCATCAGGTTCAGAAGATATCAAATAGCTAGAATTGCCTGTCCATAAGTCCAACTTGGACACAGGGGCAAAAGTGACAGTTTCTGGTCAAAGTGAGGTCCACATATGGCCCGCTTCGTACTGAAAAACGTGTCCGAGACAATATTCCACAAATTCATCAAACTTAGTGTTTGTAAGTCCAGAACGACGATACGAACTCAACGAAATGTCCAGAACTGGATTCCGATGAGCCGATCACAAAATCACCCGTCAAGTAGAGCCGTGGGGCCCACGATACACGATTTTGTCAACGTTCTCAGAATCGAACCAAACTTGGGTCACAGGACCAGCGTATTGCTACGAGTCCAATGGCGTAAGTTTTGTTTCGATACGACGTGCGTACACAATGTTACAACAAGTTCCAGAATAGGGCCGATACGGGGTGTTGTCGACGGATACGCATTGATTCCGGTGCGCACGCACATCCAAATCAACTTCCGCGAAATCACACATGTCCGTATTAACGGCACGCACCTTTCGATGAAGTTTACACACGACCAAGTCATCCCGTTTAGCGGGGCACACCCAGTTCTGGGGAAAAATAGGGTATCTGTTTTCCTGATTTTGGGTCACAATTTACGATCGCCACAGGACGCGATACCCTGAGCTAATGGCACGGGTATCGAGAGGGTCACGCAGTCTACGCGTCACAGCAGACGGAACAGAAAATAAGGCAGCGAGAAGAGAGAAACAGTCACCTGAACAGGGCTCCGAAGAAGACTGAAAACACGTGATTTCGCGAGGCGGCACGACGCGGGAAGGTGGCGACTAGGGCACGGCGGGCCGCTGCTGCTGCTGGTCTTTTTTGTGGAGGCTCGGCGGCGTTGGAGTCATCGGCGGGAACTCTGCGGAAGCGGCGCTGGTGGCGGTCGGGGCTGCTACAGGTCGACGGAGGAAGAAGGTGGCTGGAGACGCTGGAGTCGGAGGAGGTGGAGCTCGGGTGGCCAGTTGCGGGGTCGTCGAGGCTCGGGGCGGAGAGGGATGGCCAGCTGTCGAAGCTCAGGGCGGAGAGGCACGGCTGCTCGCGGTGGTCCAGGTGCAGCGGGGAGCAACGAGGTAAAGGCGGGGAGGCTCGGGCGGTGGCTGAGGGTGAAGGGGGTGTTTGGGGGTTTTATAAGAGGCGGATGGGAGGGGATCCGGCGGCCTTTGGCGGGGAGAGGAGGAGATGGCGGAGGCTGGTCGGCGGGAAACGATCGATGGGAAGCCGGAGGGTCACGGCGTCAGAAACGGCCGGAGAAGACGATCGGGCGCGGCGGTCGGGATTCACTGTAGCGGGTGGGTAGGCGGGTCGGGTCGGGTTTTAGAATCGGATCCGACCCGATCCGATAGGTAACGGGTTCGGGTCGGGTCAGAGGGTCGGGTCGGCTAACGGGTCCGGATCCGACCCAATAAGGACTGGGTCTGGTTCGGGTTGGTTCAGGATTCGGTTCAGGGTTTAAACCGGTTGGTTTAATCCGGTTCAGGTTGGTTTATTTTGGTTTAGTAAATAACTTTGTTTTTAGGTCTTTAAAAATGGTTCTGGGGTCCAAATAAATTCTAGAAAAATTATCCTATGTCTAATATTTTATTTTACACCCAAAAATATTATTTTCATATTATTTCAATATTTATTAAAATATTTAAAATTATTTAAAACCAGAATACCTTGATTTTAATTAGTTTAAAAATTCCAAAAAATTCCCAAAAAATTATTTTTAAAATCCTGAAAAATCTGGGGGTTCACAGTTGCAATTGCTATTACATAATTTATATAATTTTTTT
Organism: Iris macrosiphon; assembly: GCA_036927795.1. Classification (NCBI taxonomy): domain Eukaryota; kingdom Viridiplantae; phylum Streptophyta; class Magnoliopsida; order Asparagales; family Iridaceae; genus Iris; species Iris macrosiphon. The sequence continues at coordinate 336,022,290 of JAYESA010000004.1, read as the reverse complement.
GTGCTTATTTTTTTGTAAATAATGTTATTATTTTTTTAAAATAATGCACCAATTTATAAGATTTTTTGTTGGATCCAAAATAACTGCAGCATAAATTATAATAGTTTTTATCGCTAAAGTTAGTTATTTATGAGAAAATATGAGTCGCATCCTACATTATTTAGTCTTATTCAAGGCACCCAAGTACTTTACTATAATGTAAAAAAAATCCACTTTTGACAGAAATCGTCACTGATCAACAGTCAATGCGTTTGACCGAATATTTCTGACGAAAATACCCCTGCGTGACTCCCACTCCCCGTGGCCGCCCCCCGCATTACCCTCGTGCTCCCTTCCTCCTCCTCGGCCGGCGCGTGCAGCCCCCTCGCTCCCCCGCGGCAGCCCTCCCCCTCGCTCCCCCGCGACAGTTGTACGAAGCCGAGACTTACTGCACAAGGACTTACTTTGGAGACCTTTAAGGGGCTTTTCAAGGAGAAGTTCTTTCCCGACGTGGCCCTGGGAGATTTGGAGAGTCAGTTTCATGACTTGGTCCAAGAAAATATGTCGGTCGATGAGTACGCCACAGAATTCTGTCGATTGAGCCGTTTTGCATCGTCTATAATTCGGGACCCAGGAGACAGGGCCCGGAAATTCAGTAAGGGGTTGACTAGAGAGATCAAGTCTCGTACTTCGGGACGTCGCATCGCTACCTTTGAGGATATCTTCATGGATGCTCAGATTGCATAAGAGGATCTAGATCTCAGGCCTAAGAGGAGTCACAATATTTCTGGAGATACAAGTGGTACCGCAGAACCGGCCAAGCGTCCCCATATTCAGCAGCATCCGAGGATATTTTAGTATAACCACCAACAGTACCATGCACCGGTTCGTGTTCAGCAGGATCAGCAACAGCCTCCGAGGCAGACACAACAGACTTGTCATTTCTGTAAGAAGCCAGGTCACCTTTGGGAGAGCTGTAGAGCGAGGCTTGAACTTTGTTTGCACTGTGGCGCTGCGGGACATCGAGTGAGGGATTGTCTTCTAGTTCCTTATCTACCCGGATAGCACGCAGCTCCAAATCATAGAGATCCAGTTAGGCCACATATGGAACCGCAGATTGCTCAGCACCCGCAGAGGGAGCCACCCCAGCAGGGCGGGGCATTTGCGATGACGGTCGAGGATACCGATATTGCAGGTGATGTGTTAGCAGATTCTGTCCTTTTCTTTCCTTCTGTTCTTTTTCGTCTATTAATTGATTGATTGATTGATTCCTTAGTACCGTAGCTTGTATCAGTGATTTTCTTGTTAGAATGTAGTTAGTAGTACACCCTGGCAGAGACTGCAATACCATGACAAAAGTGACCATATCCATACATATTTTCTCTAAATTGCATGTTGTATGACTGTAGGTAGGATTTTCTTAGACCTTAATTGTTGGGGGTTTGACCGTAGTGAATATTAATGAAGAGGTTATGACTGGATAGAGAGAGACAAGGTGTCTTAAATTTTGAGGACAAAATTTTTCTAAGGAGGGTAGACTTGTCACTACCACATTCTAAAATCGGGATATTTTTGTCTTTTTATTATTTATAAATATTATGTATATTTTATTTTTAAATAATTGCATGATATGTATATATATATATATATATATATATATATATATATATATATTTATATATATATATATATATATATATATATATTGTATAGTGTTTATTAATGTATGGGTTAGTAGACTAGACCTAGAAGCCCACTAGATAAACCCCTGACCAAATTATAGGGTTATGGATTTATTTAGCATTTGTGGGATCTAATATTAGGGATTATAAATTATTATTGTGATTTTATTTGATTATTGTACCTTACCGTTGTTTCGATATTGGGAGCGCTACACTAGCTTTTGCCTTCCAACAAATTTTACACCCTTGTCCTAGACGTGCCCGTCTTCCATTCTGACCTTTGTGTAACTCATAAACACCCTCTCTTGTGCTTCATTTTAGTCGCACAATATTCGTTACGGACGTTTATTTTTAATTCTAAATAAATATGACTTTGCATCCTTGTGCGTTCCAATCGAAATTAGAGACACAATATTGACCCATTTTGTGCAACCCAAATCATGATAATATTCTATTCTGAGTCTTCTACATCCATGATACTTGTGTCCCACCTAATTTTAACCCCATGTATTTCCAATTAATTTTAGAACACTATTTACATTAATTTTAATTAAATTGATGTAAGGACCCAACTTAACCCAAAACTAGATCCAACACCAAACCAAACCCCCACTCACACCCTCAAGACTCATACTAAACACCATACACCCTTTTTAGCCACTACATCACACCAAACATGGTATTTTCCCTCATTTAATCCAAATTCCCATTTTTTGTGCAATTTTCCAATTGTTGAGGTCTTTTATTCAAAAGTGCAATGAGGTGTCACCATCCTCTTGGTCAAGGCACATGAAGAACCAACCCCTCCCCTCTTCTTTGACTAGTCCAACTCTCTCTCTCTCTCTCTCTCTCTCTCTCTCTCTCTCTCTCCCTTTTTTTTTGTAGACTTCCCTTCATGTTTAATCTTGGACATCCATTCAAATGGAGCAACATCCTCACCACACACCCTCTCCTATATATATAAATATAAATATATATATATAATCTGTCATCCTAACCCCTTTCCCAGTGCCAACCCATCCCAAGGCACACATGGCCGGCCCAAATTCCTAGGGTTATATCACCCTATTTCTCCACATACATATATAAACACCTTTCCTCCATAATTTTATCACCACTACCACAACCGAACCTTAACCCTAAACCTAAATTGCTAGCCGTCGGACTTCCCTCCGGTCACCTTCCCCGCCTGATAAACCGCCAGAACAGCCTACCACCGATTGCACACCTTCCTCCGCCTGACCCACAGTCCGCTTGACCCGCCTCCATCAGCACCCCTCGTCTTGACTTCACGACCTTCCTTCTCCACAGACCAACTCCGGCCATCCACCGCCTGAGCACGACAAAATCGTCTTCTCCCATCACCACCATCATCTCCCTTATCTTCTCCATCCCGTCCCGCCGGAGCCGACGATGAGCCATCGACCGCAGCGTCACCCGCCACCATCCCGCCGGACGTGTCGACCCTCGCCTGAGCGCAGTCCCCCATGACTACACCGACTTCTCCTTCTCACCATCCTCCGCCGGATCCCCTGAAAACCCCGACTCGAACAGCCCCGCGACCAACCGTTGACAACCACCTCCTTCCACCGTCCCCTCGCCCGAACCACCCCGCTACTAGACTTTCCACGCCTCACCCACAGGATGTAATGCCCCGCTCCGCATCGGCATTATGTATTAAGGTGAGTGGGCAGAACTTCGTTCTCTGATTCTTGCACGCCTTAATAATAACCTGAGTTTTTTCTTGCAATATTTTCATAAGAGAATGATATAACCTGCCTTGCATGTTAATGAACGAACTCACCTAGCTTGTCTTTGAAACAAACATGTCTGCTTAATGAGAATCCTGAAACACTTGTCTAAGAGTGTATGAACATGTTCACTATCGTCTATGCTTCGAGAGAACCATATTGTGCCTGAATGTGTTCAAGTGATAAGTCGGATTGCCCCGCAACAATGGTAACTGTTCTGATGGTTCATCTCGTCTGCATACTAGAGTTTATTTGATAGTGTTCCATGCATTCGCATCGGTCGGACAATGGATTTTGTTGGAGAGCTGAACTGCATGTGTCACGGTTGCTACCATGATAGTAAAAAGCAACCATGAGTCACAACTGCCATTAGCATCGGATGAATGGTATACTGTACAACCAGCTGCCGATCCTGAGATACTAGGGGACCGCCCTGCATATAGATAAGTTATTGTGTTGGCTTGGATAGAGGACTGCCCCTAAGATTGTGCATTGTGTGTCTAGCTATGCATTTGTCCCCCTGGAGTCTCACGAGACACGCTGCGCACACCCTAAAATATGAACGATTGTTTGTCTTGCTTATTGCATATGAAACTCTGTTTCCAAAGATGTTCCCACCAACAGTTTACTTGCTTGCAGGTACTGGATCGTCCGAGGGAGCGATAGACGTGCCACAGTCCCTAATATCCGGAAATCCTGGTTTCGATTGTTGCCCCGAGATGTTATCGTATAAGGGGGCATAATGTATGGAACGAATGCCTTTGGATAAGAGAACCCAAGTCCCTCGATTGTCCCAAATACTCAGTTGGCTAAAATATATTGCATTGCAACAATTTCCCTTTCGGCTGCTTACTCGATTGATGCGATGATAGCCAACAAACAACTTAAACGATAAGGCATTGTGCGGGCGCAATCCCAGGCTCGCACGACATCACATCCCGATACATCCCAATGGGCCATCCCTTCCTCGCACCCGTGGGACAGGCGCTATGATTCGCGTCCGGTTCATTCTGGCCCGACGGGGTAAGGCGAGCAAGGCGGTGGTCCGGCCGGGCGGCCCCTCGGTTCGGGGGCCGGGGTGTGACACCGGATTCCCCGCTGCCAACACCTATGCCACCATCTTTATCATCATCATCACCTTCATCATCGTCATCATCATCATCATCATCGCCATCATCATCATCATCATCATCATCATCATCATCGTCGACCCCGTGCGTGCCCATCAAGGTTCGTAGCTGCCATCTTCGTGATTTTATGTGCTTGTGTGAATAGTGTAGGATTAGCATATCGTTTCATGAAGGTTTAGTTGACAGAGGACCCTGTGTTAGTGAGCCTAATGACTAGTGTGCGTGTGCGAGCGTTTGTGTATAATAATTAGGTTGATAAATATATTTTGTGGGAATTTGATTGCTAGTAATGTGTATGACTATAATATATATATATATATATATATATATATATATATATATATATATATATATATATTGTATGACCATAAGTGATAATTGCGGGTGTCCCGTATTTATATGTATTTGCATGACCCTAGGTGTTAGTGAGTTGACTGTCTGATTATGCACAACATTCGAGGACATGACATCCGTACATTTAGACGCACACTTGACCTTGCTAGTTGACCAGTATCACCCCTAGCGTAGCCTCTGAGTTCAGTGAAATTGCGTTTGTATGTGTGATAGTATAACGACTGATGCTGTATTGTATTATATTATTTATATATATAGGACCATTGGATTGTTCTACAAGACTTCAGGAGCAGGACATTGGTATTGCCAGCTAAGGACCACAGGCGAGTACATTCTCTGATAATTTTCGTTATTTGATAATTTCTATAATTCAAGTATTTAGAAATGTTATATCTGATTCTTGACACTGTGCTACACGGACTAGTATATAGATTGGATCTACAGTCATGAGATGTTACATTGGTTATCGTATTGACATTGTACACGACATTGATATTAGACATTGATATTAGACATTGTACATGATATATTGGACATTGATCGTGTATCGTAACGTGTCATGGTTGGATCCACTGTACTAGTTGGGGGCGGAAAAATTGCTAGTGAGAGATGTGATCAAATCCCTATCGTACAAGTGTAAAATATTGTTAGTGTTAAACATACACCTCACGTATGATTAGCCAGGCCATGTAGCTATCGTACAAGTTTCCAAGTCGATCACATTTTGAAACTACTATTTCAAACACTTAGAATAGTTACAGTTCTCCATTTCAGTTCATATACTACATCACCCCGTATATGATATTGTAGTTCTTTCTCTTCATTTCATATATGCACTAACTGTCACGCCCCAATCTCCTGCAAGCTCAATAGTCCCCGCTGAACGTGAATTACCACGTTGCAGCTCTCCCGCAGGACAATCGTTCTCATTGGGACGTGATGCCGTTCGATCCTGGAGTTGCGCTCGTATAAGGCGATGTTGTCAAATACCAAAGTTATCATCGAAATGACCAAGTTGTAACAAAAGTCAAGTATTGTGTACCAAGCACACATCAGAGTAATACGCAGCGAAGCTCTTGATAGGGTCCAAATAAAATGTCACAAAGGCGATGCCACAAAGGCGATAAAATACTCTTGCTCTTTTCTCTAGCCCACAAAGGTACTTACAGTTCATATATCATGTTCCGTATATCCAAGCAGCGCCACAACACCTGCGTACCTGAAATAATGCCCACAAACGTGGGTCAGTACACAGCCGTACTGGTGAGCGGGGTAACCCACTCGTCTAAACCGACACTAAGTAAAATAGTGAATGCAAACAGTTAAATGGTGATCTTTCTAGTTGAATCCTAGATTCATATCATGGCATAGGGACGACATGTTAAGGAAAGCTGTAAAGCAGTTTAAGCATGCAAACATTCAACTCAAGCCAATCGACAAGCAATAAATAACCAACCCGAAGAAAACTAGCATGCAAACCGTCCTACTCAAACCCAAGCAACACGATAAACTATCGAACCATCAATCTTGCCTCAATATCCATCCTCAACCAAAACTTACAATCCAATCTCAATATGCACACTCTTGCCAAGGCAAGGTGGCCGCACCTACACGAAGCCCAAACCAACCAAAGTAAAGCAAACCAACTCTTATCTATATGAAGTCACTGGCCAAGCCATAAAGGACATTGATCGGACTAATCAATAGGCAGACCTACCCGATCCAGCACTGGGTAGCTAGCCCTCCTGGTGGTATCGAACTACCGGCATCGCGCCACAAAACACGATACCCATTGTCTCCTCCATGGTAGAACGGTCCCGGTGCCCCTGTGCCTCAACCCGTTCCAGGAAACCAAACCTGTGCAACACAGGTTATCCGTGACATGCAGACACCAAGTAGGTATGAAGAGAGGATCGAGCATTCTCGCCCCACCAAGCGATCTTAGACTCGTTCAACCAAGTATCCAACCAAAATATCCATAACCATCCTTCCAACATATAGCCCAAGGCACCAAATCTCATGTTATCCCATAGGCACAATACCGCTTCTCAACACAATATTCCAAATTGGGTGTAATACCCCACGCTCAGAACAATCCCGTGGCACAATGCCCTAATAGTGGCACAGTGCCCCAACAGTGGCACAATGCCCAATAATGGCACAATGCCCTTGCTGATGAAGTTGTTCGGTTTCGAACCACAACTGCTCGCTTTGCTTGACAAAGCGTCCAAGTGATACTCGTGCACGGATGCACGCTCGCTCGCTCGCCCGAATTCTCGACGTTCCAACTAAGATGTATAATTCCAACTGCTTCTCCAACTGCCCCAAATGTAAAATCTAACTCTAGCTCCAACTATCCATACGCGCAAATCAATTCAAGCCACAAATCCTATCCAAGCAAACGACATACACTCTATGCACGCCTCAGTGTAGTGATTCCCAAGTTCCAGTCCAAGTGTTCACGCCTTTACGTGTGTTCCATATTATTAGGCATGAAGGAGTAGAGGAGAAGGGATAGAGCCCACTCACAATGTTTGATTCCGTTAAGCATCATGTCCTACCGATACGGTCGATCCCTTGAACCCGTGGTCAGATGCAAAGCGCGATCTACTCAACTGGTATGACCGTGCGAGCAGGCCGTGCTCTCCAAATCATCCGACCTATCGGACTAAGAAAGACGACATTATCCCTCCAATGCAGCTATCTCAGTACTGCTCTGAACGAACACCTGATTCTCATCGAACTCCGTTAGCCATCTGCACATGAAACCAACTCAATCAATACTTCTTCCCAAAATCTAATAAATCAAATGTAACCAGCTATTGCCTCATTCATTCTGACTCAGCGTAATGTACCGTGCGGTTGCGGGGCGTTACATTAACTGTACCATATTGCATATATTGCCTGTTCTCTTTATTTTTCTATTGTATTAATTTATTGTCTTCTCTCAGTATATTGCATCATCTATTTATTATTTTATAGTCCTTATCAATTAACTGGAACTGTTATTGGGTTGTACTTCACTCCATCCTGACTGGAAATAGTTTTTCAGACTGCGACTTAGAGGACTGGTGTCCGACATATTATGGACCATAGGGAGAGTAGTTGCAGCCTTGGATCTTGTAGCCAGGTGTGATTCCGGGAGGTCTAGCCGGGATCACTAGTTATTCAGTTAGTTTCTTTCAGCATCTATGGTACCGGATTTGTTTTCGGCATACTTTGAGACTTGGATGTTATTGTTTGAGTTAGACTATTTTGTTTAGACTTGTGTTGTATTTTGATTATTTATTTTCTTCGATATATTATCGTGCTTTAGTTATATGATTGAGTATTTTCATATTATATTGTGATATCTGTGTCTCCTTATGGAGTTGGATACTCGTGTGAGATTGTGCGGTATAGGCTGGACGTACCCACGTACTCGTGTCCTAAATTCCTGGTGCGGGTCATGACAGGAGGACGGGGGCACTGCAGGGTGGGGGAGGAGTGCACGGGGAGGACAGGGGAGAGCCAAGGCGGTCACAGCCAACGTCGGGGGAGCTCGGGGGCAATCGTGATCGGCATGGGGGTGGGAGGGGGCGATCACGGCCAACATAGGGGAGGGCGGGAGAGCGCGGGGCTGCCGCGGGAGAGCGCGCGAGATGAGGGACGAGGAAGAAGAATAAATGAGATATTTTTGTCCAAAACTTTTGGTCAATATTGTTGACCGTGAGTTGGTAACGATTTTCGTCAAAAGTGGAGATGTTTGTTCATTATGGTAAAGCACTGGGGTGCAACTTGAATATAGCTAAATGATGTGGAATGCGACTCTTTTCTCTTTATTTATTTATTTATAGAAATTGCAAAGTTGAAGATATTTAAGTTTAAATTAGTAAGAAGATCTAAAAGAGAAATAGAGGGTATTTATTGCTAATAAACTTTTAGGAGTATTTATATGCAAAATTTTGCTAGTTTAGGAAGGGGTGAGCGTTTGTTTGTTTGTTTGTTTGTCTGTTTTTTTTCTTCGTTTCAACATAACTGAAATAGACAAAATGAAATAAGTCAAAATTCTAAAAATCCAAACCGAAATCAAATCGAAATTAGCCATAACCGAAATCGAACCGAACCAAACTGATATAATCAATTAAGTTTACCTAGTTTGTTTGGTTGTACTATTTTTATTGTTTAATGGATCATATCCGAACTTAAAATTATGGTTAAAATATATTTGAAATGTATAATTTTGATACATACAATTGTTGTATTTCAAAGTTTGGTTTAAAGTTGGACTAGTTGTTAATTGTCAAAGTTGGACTTTTAAGACAAATAGGCCAGGTAGTCAAGCAAGTCGGTTAAGTCAATTCAGTCAACGAGAGAAATGCGATAACTGTACAGAGCCAGAGGACCTAACATAGATGAATACTTGACCTAGTGACTTTAGCACATATAATTGTTACTTCTAAAATATACACAAAAATATATATATTTTTAATCATATAATATGTATATAATTGAGAGTATTTACATAATTGTATAAATCTTATTCGATATTCGATTTTAGAGACTTTAGCACATATAATTGTTATTTTTAAAATCTACACAAATATATATATATATATATTTTTTAATCATATAATATGTATATAATTTAGAATATTTACATAATTGTATAAATCTTATTAGATCTTCGATTTTAGATTAAAACCGAAAACCCAAACCATATTTTTTTTACTATTTTTAAAATTGAAACAAAAAAATCCAGAACATAAATTGTTTTAGTATTTTCAAATTGAATCCGAACTGAAAATATCTTAATACGAATCTGAATTTCTTATTCGATCAAATTTAGTTTATCGGTCCACAACCGAATAATGGTCACTAGTAAGTTTAGTAGAGGTGCAATTCAAACGAACTAAACTCGTGTCCGATCGGATAAACTTGTTAATGGGTTGGATTAGGATTAAAGACAAGTTTAAACCCTAAGTCTTTTCACCAAAACTCTTCAACTCCTTATCCTATATCTCATTTTAGTTTGTATTTTGTAATAGTTGAGACTTGATTGCTATTTGATTATGTGTTTAATATTACTCTTGTTTAAAATTATTTCAAATATCATATTAGAGTCTGATAAATCCGATGGACGGATCGACCTAATTCGATCCTCCGGACTTAGTCTTAGACTACATATGTTGAACCCGAGGTCGAATCAGACTTGAGCTCAGACAAAATTTATGATTCATCAGATTGAACTCGAATTAAGCTCAAGTACTGCCCAAATCGTCAAAGTTGCACCCCTAAAGTTTAGGCATGTAGCTTCAAAATAGGCACGTGTGATTCTATTGGGCTCTTGATAAAGGCACTACCAAAATGACTCGGGGCTAGCCCATTATTGGTGCTAGTCCACTTAGGAAGAATTTTTACTCAGGCTAGCCCAAATTTTACTAGGGATGTCCACCCTCTTCACCTCCCTCCTCCTGCTCCTCCCCCACCCCATCCCCTCCGGCCTCTTCTCCTTCCTCCTCTCGCGATTTTTTGTCTCTCCGCGTCGTCGACCTGGCCATCGACCGCGTTGCCGCCGCGTAGCCGCACCTCAAGCACCTTCCTGTCGTCTTCGTCACGAAGAAGAAGAAGAACAAGCAGCGTGGTGGGGGCTGCGCGCGGCGGAGGCACGCTCTCGCGGGGGGCTGCGACTACGCCTCGCGCCGGCGGCAACAGCAACAGCAGCGGAGGTGTGCGCCTACGCCTCGCCGCCGCCCCCGCGCGCGCCTCTGCCTCCTCCCCCGCCTCCCGCAGCCACCTCCTCCTCCTCCTCCTCCGCCGCCTCGTCCCCCCATTCCAGCCTCCACCCAGCCCCGCCCTCGTGTCACCTCGCGTAGCCCTCCCCTTCGGACTGTCAAAATTTTGACAGTCCTACCAATTGGAATGATTGTCAAAATTTTGACAGTCCTAAAAAATTAATATATTTTTTTAGGACTGTCAAACAGTCTTACCAATTGTTAGGACTGTCAAAATTTTGATAGTTAGTCCTACTAATTGGAAGGACTGTCAAAATTTTGACAGTCCTAATTATACAAAAAATTAATTGGAAATGGACAGTCCGGTGAGTAATTTTTAGGAGTGACAAACTTATAATTATTAATGATAAAAATTTGGGCTGTCACCAGTCATTTTTGTAAATAAAGAGCCTTCTATTGAGGATTCATTTCGAAGCACGTGCATCGCACGTCTTTGATGAACGCCTAAACCCAAACATCTCCAAAGTGCACAAAAAATGTTCGACTGTTTGCCTGTGCAGAGAGAGAGAGAGAGAGAGAGAGAGGAGAAGCATCAAAAGAAGAAGAAGAGGAGAACCGAGAACGAGAAAGCGACCAAGGACGCACCGACGGTCAGCATCGCCATCGCCGGCTCCATATCGACAACGCCCAGTCCCTCGAGCTCGCCACTCGAGAAAAGTTTCCAAAACCCTAGTATTCAAAACCCTAATCTTTGCTTACTGAGTCGCTCCCAATTCGTGTTACCGCAGCTGGGGGGTCAGATTGCTAGGGCTGCCACCATCTTCCGAATCGACGAGGTTGCCATCTCTCCCCCTCTCTCCTTCTCTCAGTTTGCCAAAATTTCAATCTTTATGGTAGAAACTTACTATTCTATGAAGCTCGACACGGACCGTCCAAAATTGATGTGTCCGTGTCGCATGTGCCTGTATGGTGTCGTAAGTTACTGTGCAACCTAGAAATATTGTTTACTTGCCATTTGTCACGGACATGAATACAACATAACACAACTCAATATGGGAATGACAGTGTTTTTGGCATGTTGTAATGTAGTTTGGAGTGTTTTGCGCATCCAGTGCGTGTCTGACACGGACACGATAACCGTTGTGGAATGTTCTAGCTTTGGTAAATAACCAACGCCAATACCTTTAATGTAAATCTAGGGCTAACTAAGGTTTATTTGGATTAAAGACGGTTCCTTTTCTTTTGTATTTGCTCATATGTTCTGTTGTTTCGTTGAGGTAATTTTCATTATAGATAATTTCAAAATGTACAAGAGGCCTAATTTTGATTTGGAAATGGTTGTACTGTGGAAGTACTAGATGGGCTAATTGAGATTTCTGGTCCAGAGCAGGTGGTGGTTTTTGATAGTGGAATCTCATGGCCCAAAAATTCTTTAGTTACAACAACAGAGGATATAGACGGGAATGGAAGCGGTGCAAGGTTTCTTGTGCGGATTTTGCAATACTTGGAGACGCCACAGTACCTAAGGCGTCGCCCCTCCCGATGCACCATAACTTAAAGTTTGTGGTGGGAACTAGTTATTACCTTCTTTTTTTTTTTGAATTTGTAGATCTTTTTCCTTTCTTCTTTGGGAGGCTTAACTTTTATTTCATATACCTTTCTTCCATGGGTTCTCGTACCTCCACGCCACAGTACGAAGTCCTTCTGCTCTAAATGAGTATCCTCAATGGTACGTCGTCCTGAGGCCCGTAGTAGATAGGACACTGGTCCACAAGTCAATCATCTGAAAAATATAACCAGTCAGAATTGGAGCGAAGTACATACCTCTGAAAGCAGTTTCAAATACATAATCGAGCATATATAACATATAAGAGAAAATAATACAAGATAACTAAACATCAGAAATAGAGTGAACTAGAGTGAACATGTAATGTACTGGAATGAAGAACAGATAATAGAATAACTGCAATATAATGAAAATAAAAGAAACTAGATAATGTGTCATGAAATACAAGTTTATTATGTGAACGGTTTGGGTTGAATACGAATACAATATGGTAACTCGATTATACGTGTGATATGTAATCGGCATGTACACGAATACACTTGGACTTGATCACATAACCAACTCCTATTCCCCCATCCCCAACCAATACCAATGGATCCATCACGACACGTTACGAATACGAATATGGGCACACTGAACACGAGCAGTGTGTGAACACGAAATACACTAAAATTAATACCCGATACACACGATAAAATACATGTGAAGGAGTACCCGCTGAATACGATAAGGGATAACATCTCCTGACCTGATCCATATAGTACTAGTCCGTGAAACCACTGTGTCGGAATCAAGTATACAGTTCTAAAACATGTGATATATACACTATCATGAAATAAAAACTAACAGAGAAATGTACTCGCCTCTGATCCTGAGCAAATGTGTCTCTCGATGTCCAAGCTGGTGTCACACAATCCTATTTAGGAATTATCATGTCAAAATAGGGGTAATGAATGATAAATAAGTTAAAATGCACTAAGGTATGCTTTCTAGGCCATTCCTAAGTCCTGCTAGTCAAACTAGGTCATTACCTTGGTTTTAGGTATATGCCTATCTTCTAGGTTGATAACTGGTAGGTATTAATTAAACTAGCTAATATACTACATATCTTATATATCACTTATATATATATATATATAGTCTTACCTATTATATAACATTACCTTAGTATAGGGTATAACCTTAGCCTATACTTAATACCTCATTAACTAACACTTATAATCAACACTTACCTTGATACCTTGGCACTCAAGATACTCTCTAATCTGGATACTAACGCTTAGTGTATATTACAGTTGACCCTCACTCACAGTTCAATTCAATATACTTGATATCTACAGTACTAACTCACAACACTCACACTTAAGCACCTCTAATTCTTAGATTTCTATTGATATTATAGGTATACTCACACCAATATCTCAATCTCCTCAATGATACCAACTGCATGTATGTGCACCAACATGTGCATAAACTGAGCACAGCAAATGCAGTTATGTATGCTGCAATGTTAATGTCTGCAAAGGCTCATGTTGTTTTTGGTGTAACATCATGCTATTGCGTTTGTACACCTTGTGTGCAACCCCTGCAGGTACCCTCTTCCCCTCAAGCCTTACTGCTATAGCGCATCCTTACACCCCTAAACTTCACTGCAACCTTACCCGGTTACACTGTTGTTGTCTTGCCTCACTTCTAAACCTCACTGACAACACCAATTACATACACACACACACACACACTGGTACATAACTCACATTGGTGTACATAAGTAATCACTGATACATACACAATGTCCTCACCCATGTATCAGTCACACATACTCATACTTACCCCATTTTCTCACGAATCCAGACTGAGAATACATCCCTTCTTGCCATTCATCTAATTCCCTCACATAGGCAACACCTATACCACAACAACAACCATACTTTCCTTCAGTCCATAGCACCACTGGAGTTAAAACCCGACCCCCATCTTACCTGTTGTTGTGTGGCAACTCCAAATTGCTGATGTTGCTGCTAAATTGAATAGTAATGCACTTAGTGCAATGCTATTACTGCTATGGTCTCTGACATCACCACTAGTTCACAGCACAAGTTCAGCAACTACTTGCCGCACATCTACACACATATCACTTACACATAAATATCTATATGCTAAATAGAGCTTTTAATCAAACACTTAGCATACGAACTAGGAATACTCATGATACTCCTTAAGAAAAGTGTATTCCTAATTATTCCACCGTAAATCATTCTTACACATAAATTATATATAATAATATCTATTCTAACTAATTAAAATAGATATTGAAGAAAATTATGCAAAAATCCCAAAATTGGGCCCCGTATCTCACTGTATCACAAAATACCTTGATACGGCCTACACTTATCCAATTGTGGACACGTACCTAGTCCCATAACCTGGATCTAAGTCTAATTAGATCTAATTGGTCTCATGACACATAATTGATGTGTCAAATTTGTAATTTCCTCAACATGCACACAAAATACCACATATAACTTACAATACATAGCCAAATAGCCTAGAACTTGTTTCTATAGGTAGTCCTACGCCATGGGATCATTCATAATGGTAAAATGCATGATTAAGAAGCTATAATGAGAGAGAAATTTAGAAATTACCAATTGGGAGATGGATTCTCAATGAAAATACAATTAGACACGATCCGGACCTGATCTCTAGCTCCAAAGTTCCTACTCCTTGTGCTCCTTGCTTCTCCAAGCTCCAAGGCTCCAAGAGTGATGAATTTGAGAAGGAAATGGTGGTGAATTGTGTAGAAAATCAATGGAGGAAAATGGAAAATTGGGGATCTAGAATTTGGGAGCAAAATACAATGCAAATGAGGAGAGAGATAGGAGAACCCCCTCTAATAGTGGCCGGCCTCTTCTCCCCTTTCCCAAGCAAAATTTAATTTATCCCTACATGGTGAATTATGAGGAATAATTAAGGGTATGTATTTTTGGAAGTCTCTAACTAATTACAATTAAGCTAATACTCCTTAATTAATTAATGAGAAAGGTCTAATGGGCTTGGGTCCAAGTTGGACTCACTAATTGTCATGAAAAATCTAAATCAGTCCATATGTGTCAAGTTTAAATATTTGGACTAGTCTCTCTAAATAACAAATGACACAAGTCTCTAACTAAATAACTAATACTAGTCACAAATAATTTTAGCTCAACATAATTAAATAATTTGATACAATCATCACATTAATATTAAAAATTATATTCCTACAAAAATAAATGCCCATGCCAAATTACCAAACTACTCCTAACTGGAAAAGTGAGGGTGACAATCCTATCCACCTTAGAAAAATTTTGTCCTCGAAATTAAGGAAGAAACTAACTACCAAAAGCAATCAATACAAGCAAGACAAAATTATACCTCACGGCTCAAACAGATAAGGGTATCGCTCGCGCATCTCAGCCTCTTGCTCTCAGGTACTCTCTCCTGGCGAGTGATGCCTCCACGCGACGCGCACCAAAGGAATCGTCTGATTTCGCAGCACTTCTCCATGCGGTTCAAAATCTCCACGGGCTGCTCTGGGTAGCTGAGAGTCGGACCAACCTTGATCTCCGAGTGATCTAGTATATGGCTAGGATCTGCCACGTACCGTCTCAGTTGCGACACATGGAACACGTTGTGCACTCCTCTAATTCAGGCAGTAATTTTAGTCTGTAGGCCACTACACCAACCCTCTCAAGAACACTGAAGGGTCCGAAGTACCGTGGACTAAGTTTTTCGTCTCCACCAAAGCGAATCGTGTCCCATATCGAAGAAATCCTCAAGAACACCAGATCGTCAACCTAGCATGAAACACAACCTTAGCACTCTAACAAAAACAAGCAATCATAAGCAATGCAAACAAAATCTAGATCTCAAACTCCAATGGTCTCCGGTGGCTATCGGCCCAATGTCGCTGTCTGTCCTGCGCCACCCGAAGTCTATCCCTGATGAGCTTCACCTTCTCATCTGCATCCACGATCATCTCTGGTCCCAATAAGGCTCTCTCACCAACTGTAAACTCTCTCACCCAAAATAGGTATTTTGTGTATATTTTATATTATTATATTTATTATAGATGTTGAATTTATTTAGAGTAATCTCTTAGTTAATTATAAAATAAATTTTTAGTATATTTACTTATATAAATATTTATTTAGAATTATTTTTAGGCTATTTTAGATTATTGGAATTTTTTCATAATTTTTAGTTAATTAAAAACTGGTAACACTAATTTTCTAGGACTTTGAAGAATTTATTTTATTTTCAAACTTAATTAAAAATATCCCAAACTTTTATTTTAGGTTCTAAATAATAAAATATATTTTCTAGAATTTTTTGGAAATTTTCTGTTTATTTTTAGCATTTATTTTGAGTTAATTATGAAAAACTGAATTAAAAACTAATTTCTGAAAAAGAAAACCCAAAAAGTAATTAATTCTGTCCAGTCAGCAAACAGTGGGCCCACCTATCAGTCTCCCGCAGCGAACAGTGTCGGGCCCGCCTGTCAGTGACCGCAGGGTGGGTGCGAGCCGAGCCGAGTCAGAGTTCGACTCGGACTCAGCTGAGCCGAGCTGCGTCAGATTCGGACCGTCCAATTTGGGCGGGGCAGCTCGGATGGCTGCCACGTGTCAACTCCGAGCCGTGGCTGTACTCTCTCTCCTCTATATATAAATAATAGTTTAAGTTATTTTCTAGGATTTTTCTTGAGCCGATTTTTGGAGAATTACCATCTAGGGTTCCTTCATCTTCCAGAAGCCATTGCGCATAGCTCCGGACTCCAAACGAGGCCTAGTTTTTTTGTGTTAGAACGATATTGAGGTTAGATTTCTGATTATATAAATTGTTTTACGAAATTATGAGTATTAAATTCTGGAAAATTCGTAGAGCACAGCATGTCCGAAAAAAGACGTGTTTCGATGTTTTCGCGATTCCGGGAGAACCAGGAATCGGAATCATGAACCATTTGAAGTTTCGGAAAGCTAATGTCTAGATAATTGACATATATTTTTCCAGAATTTAATTCGAATTATTTATATACTTTTAATTCTGTAGAACTTCTAAGTTAGAATTTAACCATCGGTGCACAATACAAAATTTATATGTGCCATAATTCCCAAACGAATTTGAATTCGGACGAGCTGTAAATTCCAGCATATTTTTGACGCTAAAATCTACAGGAAATCATGCATGAAAGTTGAGTTTGTGTCGGTTGACTTTTCGGTCAACAGATCGCCTCGATTTGCGTGCCATGAGTCTCGAGTTGATAAAATTCAGTTTCTTTCGACAAAATTTAGGAATTAACATAAAAATCAGAATAATAAGATTAAAATAGAATTTTAGAGTAATTATTCCAGAATTAAATAAATTAAAATAAATTATCTTTTGACGTGATAAATTTGTAATACATAGGCTATTTGGACTGTGACTTGGACTCTGATTCATACCAGCAGCAGGACCCCAGACGAGTACATTCTCTGACAGTGTTCCAGTAGGACGTAGTATTTAGCCATCACAGTTAGTTTACATCAGACCCTAAGTCGGAGAACCCAACGCGCGTTCGTACATTTACATGTACGCAAATATTATTCAGTTTGGTATATATATTTATGTACGTAATTACTATATGTATTCCAATAATTATGTAAATAAAATGATGGTTATATTATTATATAGTTATATGAATATATAAGTAAGTAAATGCTAATTGATAATTATGACTAAATATTCAGACTGTACGACCCTAGGACACCGTGGACTATTCCATACTTACCTTGACCATGTTGACCCTAAGAACTTGTGAATTTGTCCGCCTTGCATACATTAACGTACTGGCATAGACACTTGTCAGTTGACTGACTGATTTCGTACAGTACTTGAAGACGCGACACCCGCGTAATTCAACGCATAATTGACCGTGTTAGATGACTAGTGTTACCCCTAGTATACCCCCTGAGTGCAGTGTAAATGTGGTTGTGTATGTGCTAGTGTAAAGACTAATGATTCTATTGTATTATATTTATGTGTACATAGGATATTGGATTTGTTCTGCGCGATTTCTGGAGCAGATTATTGGTACATTGCAGCTTCCTTGCCAGGCAAGTATACATTGCCATTGTACTGTTATTTATATTCCATATGTTGCATGCATCTTTATTTCTGTCTTTAGTTCATATATTTTAACTGTTATATAAAATGCGCGCGGCGGTGTCGTCGCGGTATATTTTTATTTATGTATTTGCATTGACCTTGTTTATGAGACTACCCCATTATCATGTAGCATCATTAGGTTCATTGGCCGTGACACAGTTGTTACACGAGTTGTGAGTTTTATGTAGATCACGGACTTGCGTGCAGGTTTGGCCTCATGTACGTGTGGGCCGTGTGTTAGGGATAACTGCTGTTAGAAACTTTGCATGCTAGTAGACTTGGCAGTTATTAGAGGTCCATGGACATAGCTTATTATAGTACGGTGGTCCCATCCTTGTCCTTGTTTGGTTGTAGGATTGGGCTAGGGTACTAAGAATAGGCTATGAACCAAATGGTGTCATAGATGTGACATGCTTAGAGCATGGGGTGGGGAGTGTCACACCTCAGTCCCAAAAATACGTAGGACTAGGACACGTAAGCATGCCAGCCGCATGGATATGGCAACTCCAATATATGGAAATCAAATCCACACGTACGCTGTAATATGAATATCAAGTCCACAAGTGGTATAAAATGTATCACAAGTCACAGGGTATAATCTAAATCTCATCCGCGAAAATCAGATATAAATAATAACCATCATCTATATAACTAGATCTTAACATAAATATCTAAGGATGATAGTTGGATGGAAACAAATCCACTACCAACTCGAATAGAAAAGTACAACACAACAAATACAATATAGGAATACCAGCTAACGACCATGGGCTCGAAGAGAAGACATCCTCGCAACACAAGTAATCATCCAAATCTATGCTCCTGCAATTACTCAAGAACAGATACACCTGGCAGAGGACCAGGTCCTCAGAGGGACGTAACAAGATACAGAAAATACGAGCCAATTTGAATACAGTAAACATGCATCATATTTGAAAATAGATAAGTACGCTGTACAGGACAATCTATATGAATGCAAATGAGGACAACTTTTTGACGTATAGACAAGGGTAGGCTACTCGATCTAATCCTCACAACCTCACGCTCGTCAGTGGACATCATCAGCCGACATACCGCGGGGGTAGCGACCATCGGACACGACCCACCATAGTGCGTGCTAGTGACTACGGTGTTACCAGAGTGGTTAAAAGCCCATACGCCTAATGATTGTCCTCTATGATACTAAGTGCCATGTGTTTGTCAACATATCTAATACATAGTAATGACTGAAAGAAAACTACGCATGCAAGAATAAACAGAAATACAATAAATATACAGAAATATACTAAGCATGCAAAATACTGTAAGCAATTTGGTAAGGTATCTTGCCTGGGGTCCTGCTGCTGGTATGAATCAGAGTCCAAGTCACAGTCCAAATAGCCTATGTATTACAAATTTATCACGTCAAAAGATAATTTATTTTAATTTATTTAATTCTGGAATAATTACTCTAAAATCCTATTTTAATCTTATTATTCTGATTTTTATGTTAATTCCTAAATTTTGTCCAAAGAAACTAAATTTTATCAACTCGAGACTCATGACACGCAAATCGAGGCGATCTGTTGACCGAAAAGTCAACCGACACAAACTCAACTTTCATGCATGATTTCCTGTAGATTTCAGCGTCAAAAATATGTTGGAATTTACGGCTCGTCCGAATTTAAATTCGTTTGGGAATTATGGCACATACAAATTTTGTATTGTGCACCGATGGTTAAATTCTAACCTAGAAGTTCTACATAATTAACAGTATATAAATACTTTGTATTAAATTCTAGGAAAAATATATGTCAATGATCTCGACATTAGCTTTCCAAAACTTTAAACAGTTCATGATTCTGATTCCTGGTTCTCCCGGAATCGCGAAAATATTGAAACACGTCTATTTTCGGACATGCTGTGCTCTACGAATTTTTTAGAATTTAATACTCATAATTTCGTAAAATAAATTATATAATCAGAAAGCTAACCTCAATATCTTTCTAACTCAAGAAACTAGGCCTCGTTTGGAGTCCGGAGCTATGCACAATGGCTTGTGGAAGATGAAGGAACCCTAAATGGCAATTCTCCAAAATCTCTCTCTCTCTAAGATAATGGGATAATTAGGGTTATAATAATATATATATATATAGGGATGTACCTGCGGCTGAATGGATATTTATAGGCTGACACGTGTCAGAATCTGATTGGATGATTTTTGTTATATTATTTGTTTTTGATTTGCCTTTATCAAAATATTATTTAAGTCATTTTAAATCTAAATAAATCCAAATAAATATTAAAAATAATCATAAAAATCTGGAAAAATTACATAAAATATATTTTGAACCTATAAACCCTAGAAAAATATTTGGGACAATTTTATATTCATAAGTTTACTACTATAATTAGGAGAAGCTCTCAACATTAGTTTTATCTATTTAACTAAAAATAAATACTAACATTATTCCAAAAATTCTGAAATAATTTCAGAAAATATATAATAATATTATAAACCCTAGAAAATAATGTGGGTCCATTCTATATTCCTGGTCTTGCACAATAAATTCTACAAGTCCTAAAAATTAGTTATTTGTCTAAATAACTCTCAATAAATACTAAAAGTATTCAAAAAAAATTTCAGAAAATTCTAGAAAATATATTTGATTATTTAGAACCTAAAATAAAATTTTGGAATATTTTTAGTTAATTTTGAACATAAAATAAATTCTTCAAAGTCCTAAAAAATTCGTGTTACTAGTTTTTAATTAACTAAAAATTATGGAAAATTCTCAATAATCTAAAATAGCCTAAAAATAATTCTAAATAAATATTTATATAATTAAATATACTAAAAAATTTATTTTCTAATTAACTAAGATAATACTCTAAATAAATTTAATATCTATAATAAATATAATAATATAAAATATACACAAAATACCTATTTTGGGTGAGGGAGTTTACAATCTACCCAACTTAAAATAATTTTGTCCTCGAAATTAAAATAAGGCATAATTTGATAAATCCTTCACATTCGTACATAAGGTACGTCAATCGCAATCTCTTCCAAAAATTTAAATAAAAAAATATATTCAAATCTATCGCGATCACTTCAAAATTAAGATAACCAATGTTTAAATCAAAATTCAACCTGTCGTAATCTCTTCTCGATTTTTTTAAATAATCAACATTCAAATCTAACTCAAGTCTATATGAAATCCCACATCAAAATTTATATCACCATTTTCAACTATCATAATCTTTTCTAGACTTTGAACAATAAACAATTCTAATCAAATCTTATTCCTATTCTCAAATTAAGAATTTTGTACTCTTCAAATATTTAAACTCAATTTACATCCTCAATATTTCAAATAGATGACCCAACAATCAAAATTAAACTTTTAATTCAAATCATCAAATTATAAAATTTAAATCTAATTCACCAATTGTTCAAGTCTAAAATTCTATATTTATCCTCAAAATTTAAATCGCTGATTCATCCTTCAATATTCAAAATTTAAATTATGTGCTCAAAGTATAAATATTTGGTCCGCAATATCAAGATTTTAAAATTCGTTAAATCCTCATTATCTTAATCCTTCTTTTAAATTTCTCAAAATTAAAATGACTTGAATCTCCCAATCTAATATTACTTGATCACAATATAAAAGAAATTCCTCTCAAGTTGGCAATGCACTGCTACCCAACTTAGAATTTACCCATCTATCACAGAAGGCTATATACTTTAAGAAAAATATTCCTTAATTTATTTACTCGTGTCATTCAATCCTCAAAACTTCAACGCCGATTATATCATATATGATATGTCCTTAATTATAAAAGAATAATCCTCAAGTATGTGATCGGCCTACGGGGTATATCTAGTACTCTCTGTGTATTAAACTTATACCAAGCATGAGGTTTCGTCTTTCTGAAATAAGGGAAGACGGAGACCAATTAAAAGAGTTCATGGGTGAGGTAATAGAATAGAAGTATCGGGATCAAGGAGTTTAAGGAATTCAAATGGGAATTGTCAAAGCAGTTGTGGATTGAAATCATATTTTGGTAATTCTTTGTTCGCATGCTCGTATTAGACAGTTATGTAACCGATACGATCCGCTCAGACATATCTAGGGGCAAGTATATTCGTCTACCAATCACTACATATCTCAATCCACGTAAAGTAGTATTACGAAGGGCAAATCAAGCGCACTAAGGTTAGCTAGACCTTAATACACTGATTCTGAAATGTATTAGTAGGCGTCCCCAATAATACATATCTCATGATCAAGCTCGATAAAAGAGTAAGCTTGCAAAACTAGGCTATAATAGCAGCATAAGTCAAGGTAGTGCAGCAAATATAAGTACGCTAGATGATGATGAAAGGAGGTACAAATTAATTCAAGTTCACAAAACAAAACAACTAAGCAACAATAATAAAAGACTCTACAATCCCTACAGTTATCATACAACCTCCTTGTCTATGTCGCTAGTCGACCAAATGTGGGCAAAGACCTCTAACTTCTATTGTCAGAATAACCACTGTCGTCTTATGCTAGTATACAATTAATGTTGTTCAATCACACTTCAATAATAGGTCAAAAGACTATGTGATACTAGGTTGTGAGGTATACTACCCAACTTAAAACAATAAACTAATACTGTGACAGTCTTAAGGGTACCGTAGAAGCTCCTGTTAAGGTCTTCGAGAAGGGTTCTTGGTACTTGTTAGGGTATCCTCTTATATTACATAGGTCATGGTCGTCTTAACTCTTAGTCATAGTGCAAGTGTCAATAGTAAGAATGGAACAGTTACTGGCCTCAAGGGAAAGGGAATATAACTCGTATTGAGGTGTGGTACAAGTTACGTAATTTAAAACTAAGGGATAAGCACCAGGGCTCAATCTACAAGAATAACTTAACTATCAAGTTCTAACTACTAAGTACACAATTTTAAAATTCAAGATTACAACTATAATCCTAGCAAACTATGTGTCATTAACAAAGAAATAAATTACTTGGCCTACTATCAGAAGTGTCAAGTGGCACGAGTTGAAAGATAAAGAAAAGAAGAACGTAATTTTGGTCGTCGCACAATTAGCGAACGCTATGGTCACAAGGGAACAATATATGAAAATAGAGGGGCTCTAGATAGCATCATGATTTTCCAAGGGAAAGGGGTATGCTAGTCTCTGTGTTTGAGGTATGATTAGGAAAATATTCTATGCATTGCTCTTGGCTTTCTAAGCTACTGTCTGCTTATCTCAAGACAAGAATCTAAATTTATGGTTCTCCAATACTCATCTAACGGCGTGGGTTAGGTTCAGTCCCAATATTCTGTCACGCCCCAGTCCCAAAATATCAAGGACTAGACACGTGGCATTGGCCAGCAGTACACACCGATGGACAACCCAATTTAATGGATCCATCGGGAATACTTAAGCTGTAATATAGGTCTATAACAATAAGTCAAAAACTAATCTCATCCACACACAGAATAGTAAGAACATCAGCAAATAAAGAAAGTACATCAAAGTCGTCTCAGCAGAGGATGTCGGGGAACAACCCGACAAGAGTCTAAAATACTGGTTCATCAGACCAGAACAAAAGAGTCCAAAATAAAGTATCTGAAGAGTACAAATGTCATAAGCTCAAGTAAATTCTTCAGCCATCACCTCTGCTTCTATGTTAGGTTCTCCTTCAGCAACAGCTCCTGGTACAGCTTCAGCTCCTGTCCCGTAAACCTCGGGATAATGCTCTTCTGCTAAACCTGGGGACATCATCCATTCCAGGTCCTCAGGGGACATAGCAAGGTACAAATAATACAAGCCAAAAATAGATGCAGTGAAATAGAAAATAAAATAAACAGGGTAACTACATAACCATCTATGTGAAAATGCAACTGAGAGCAACACTAGTACTCAGGCTGAGACTGCTACAAGCTCTGTGTCAGGGAGCCGGTAGCAGCAATATCTAGTAGTGGTCTAGCTCTGCTCGAGAGTCTACAACCTCACAATAGTAGTATATATATATAGAACAGCCTATAGCCTGTGTGCCTCTTCCCACCCAATGTAACCACACGTCGCATGTCCATGTCATGTGAGATCAGAGCTAATGCAACAGTCATAATCTAAGAGTATAATAACTATGTCCATCATGTATCCTATACAGAATCACCTTGAATATCTCAGGAAGATTCTGTCAATGTATGGTATCAAGTGTCCTATGTTATAGTGTACTTGATAAACAAGCACGATAATATAAAGGGTCTCGAATGTCTAACAATAAATGACGTACACAACTCCGCGTACGGGGTTGGCACCCGACTGTAATCGGACGCTAAGTATGTCATACGGTCCTAGGTTATATCATGCACACTGGTCACAGAAAATAGAGCAAGAGAACAAAATAAACTAATAAACTGCAATTTATGGCAAGGTACACTTGCCTGGGATTGGAATACCAGTAGCGGTCCTTGTAACAGTGGGTTCAGCAATAACTCCTCCAAAAGCTGAAATAAACATTACCAAAAGTCTCAGATCATAGGAAATAGTTAGAAACGTCTGTCCTTAAGTCCAGTTTGGACATAAGGGCAAAAATGAAATTTCTGGGCCAAAGCGGGTCCATATGTAGGCCGCTTTGTACCGAAAACCGAATCAGGGTCAAAGGTCTCAAAAACAGTCCAACTTAGTGTCAACAGGTCAAGAACGATGATACGAACCCAACGGAACTTCCAGAATTGGATTCCGATGAGCCGTTCTCAAAATCGTCCGTCGGGTGGAGCTTGTGGGGCCCACGACACACGATTTTGTCAACGTTCTCAGAATTGAACCAAACTTGGCTCACAGAACCAGCGTATTGCTACGATTCCAATGGCGCAAGTTTCGTCTCGATCTGACTTGTGTACACTAAGTTACAACGAGAAACAGAAGGGTCGGATACGGGGCGGTGTCCGCGGATACGCACTGATTCCGGTGTGCATGCACACCCAAATCAGCTTCTGCGAAATCCTGCACGTCCGTATCAACGACGCGCACGTATCTGTGAAGACCGCACGCGACCAAGTCGTCCCGTTTGGCGGGGCGTACTCGATTCCGGGGTAAAACAGGGTCTAATTTTTCCTGTTTTTGGATCGCGGTGTGCGATCACCACAGGACGCGATGCCCCGAGCGGTTTGTCCGGGCAACGAGAGGGTCATAAAAGCTACGCGATAAAATTTACGGAATTGAAATCCGAGCTACGAGCAAAAAGTTATGAATACCTGAAGTGGGCTTCAAAAACCGAATTCCTCGTATCTCGAGTTGTGTCCGACACGAGTCCAAAACTAGGGTTAGGGTTTACTGTGCTCCTGTGTCGAATTCTCTGTGTCGGGTCCAGTCCTGTGTCCGGCCGAGTCTTCAGCTGTGTCCGGCGCTGGAAGGCTTCGGCTGGAGGCGGGCTGCGGCGGCTCAGCGAGGTCGGAGAGCAGCGCGGTGGCAGAGGAGCTGGGAGGAAGGAGGCGTCGGGTGCTCACTGGGTCAGGGACTGTCGAGGGAACCGCCGGAGATGGCTGAGGTGTCTGGGGGACGCAGGGCTGAGCACGGCGAGGCTAGGGCAGAGTCGGGCGTCGAGCACGGTGGGGTGGCAGCGGGTTCGACGAGGACGAAGGCGGCGGGTTTGGGGGGTTTTATAGCCGGAGATGGGGAGAGGAAGCGGCGTCCGGCGATGGGAGAGGAAGATGGAAGGTCGGGTGGCCGTTACGCAGCGGCGAGGTGGTGCGGGTAGGCGAGCGGGCGGCCGCCGTTACCGGCGGCGAGGAGGCGGACAGTTGGGCAGAGGAGAGGTTTGGGGGAGATGGTTTAGCGGGTCGGGTCGGGTGGACGGGTGCGGGTTGGGCTGACCCGGCCCGACCCGTTTGGGCGGTTTAAGCGGGCTGGGCCGGGCTCGATGGGTTTGGGCCGGGCTCAATGGGTTTAAAAATAATTATCTAATAATTAAATAAATAAGTAATTACATAATAATAGTTATTAGGTGTTTAAAAATTCATCCGGGGTCCAATAAATTTTCGGAAAAATATCCTATGTCTAGTTTTTCATTTTACACTGAGAAAATATAATTTTTATCACATTTTAATATTATTTAATATCTTTTAAAAATTTATTTTAATCAGTCTACCTTAGTTTAGAATTACAGAAAATGCTAATTAAATTCCATAAAATTAAATTTAAAAATTCTTAAAATTTTCAGGTGATTACAATCTACCCCCCTTAAGAAAATTGCGTCCTCGCAATTTAAAGATTTAAACTACTAGTAGAACAGAACTACAGGAATTTACAAAAATTACTTAAAATATACCTGCATCCTCAAATAAGTGGGGGTATTTCTGGCGCATGATATCTTCTCTCTCCCAAGTAGATTCACCAGGAGAGTGTTGCTTCCAAGCCACACGAACCAGTTTAATTGTCTGCCCTCGCAGTGTCTTCTCACTGGTTCCGAGTATACCCACCGGTTGTTCTTCATATCTCAGGCTTGGACCTACGGCGATCTCAGAATGATCCACTATGTGACTTGGGTCAGTCACATACCTTCTCATCTGTGAGACATGGAATACATCATGCACTCCCTCTAAAGATAGAGATAATGCAAGACGATAAGCCACCTCACCAATGCGCTCCAGAATATCAAAGGGCCCAATGTACCTTGGACTCAATTTGCCTCTGTTCCCAAAGCGAATGGTTCCACAAGTAGGTGAAATCCTCAGGAATACATGTTCTCCTTCCTTGAATTCCAGGGGACGTCGGTGTGTATCAGTCCAATGCTTCTGTCTGTCCTGAGCTGCACGGAGATGATTCTGGATTTGCTTCACTTTCTCTACTGTTTGTATTACCAACTCTGGCCCCAATATTTGACGCTCTCCGACGTCGCTCCAGCATATTGGCGATCTGCACTTCCTACCGTATAATGCCTCGAAAGGAGCCATCTTGATGCTTGCTTGAAAACTGTTGTTGTAGGAGAACTCTACCAAATGTAAATGATCTTTCCAAGACCCTCCAAAGTCTAACATACAGGATCTCAGCATATCCTCCAAGATCTGGATTGTACGTTCTGATTGACCATCTGTCTGGGGATGATAGGCAGTGCTGAATTTTAGTCTGGTGTCAAGACTCTCTTGCATGCTTCGCCAGAAATAAAAGATAAATCTCGAATCTCGATCTGATACAATACTGACCGGCACTCCATGCAATCTTACAATTTGCCGCATATACATGTCGGCTAGTACTTCTGTGGACTGTCCAACTCTAAACGGCAAGAAGTGTGCCGACTTAGTGAGTCGATCCACGATAACCCATACCGCATCTTTTCCGCTGGGGCTCCTTGGGAATCCTGTGACGAAGTCCATGGTGATATGTTCCCACTTCCATTCTGGTATGGGAAGCGGCTGCAACATTCCTGCAGTCCTCTGATGCTCGGCTTTTACTTGTTGGCAGACTAAACATTTAGCTACAAATCTGGCAATCTCTCTCTTCATTCCATGCCACCAATAGTACTGCCTTAGATCTCGATACATCTTTGTTCCTCCTGGATGAACGGAGTATATGGAGCTATGGGCTTCAGTCATTAGCTCCTGTCTCAGTTCTCCATTTGGAACATATAAACGATCTCCGCACCTTAATGTACCATCCCCATGTATGCGAAGTTCCGTCTGCAAGCCTGCTTCGGTCTTCTCTTTGAGTCTTCGAAATCTTGCATCAGTAGGCAAAGCTTCTTTAATTTTTTCCACGAGCGATGACTTCACTTCCAGATTAGCTAGCAAGCCACTCTGTCTTGGTAGAATAACTTCTATCTGAAGCTTCTGTAGATCTCTCAATAGCTCAGGCTGCATTGTCAAGAAATAAGCCGTAGGCTTCCTGCTGAGTGCGTCTGCTACTACATTCGCCTTCCCTGGGTGGTACTGCAGATTTATATCAAAGTCCACCATTAACTCAAGCCAGCGTCTTTGCCTCATGTTAAGCTCCTTCTGAGTATATACATACTTCAGACTTTTGTGATCAGTGAAGATTTCCACCTTCTCACCATAAAGATAATGCCTCCAAATCTTCAGTGCAAATATTACAGCAGCTAGCTCTAGATCATGCGTTGGGTAGTTCTTCTCATGGACCTTCAACTGTCTCGATGCATAAGCAATAACTTTGCCATGTTGCATCAAAACACATCCTAGGCCACTACTTGACGCATCACTATAAACAACAAAACCGCCTGACCCTGAAGGAAGAGTCAAAACTGGTGCTGTTGTTAGACGCCTCTTCAATTCTTCAAAGGCCATCTGACATTCTTCTGTCCATGCAAAGTCCTGATCTTTCCGTGTCAACTTCGTCATTGGCTCTGCAATCCTTGAAAAATTTTCTACGAACCTTCTGTAATATCCAGCAAGTCCTAGAAAGCTCCTCACCTCAGCAACTGACGTTGGTGTAGGCCAAGTCTCAATAGCAGCAACCTTCTCTGGATCAACTGACAGTCCTTCTCCTGAGATAATATGTCCTAAGAATGGCACCTTATCCATGCAAAACTCATATTTACTGAGCTTAGCATAAAGCTTCTCTTGCCTCAACGTCTCTAGCACGATTCTGAGATGCTCCTCGTGCTCTTCATGGCTTTTGGAATATACCAGAATGTCATCAATAAATACAACCACAAATTTATCCAAGTATTGATGGAAGACTCGGTTCATCAAGCTCATGAACACAGCAGGCGCGTTGGTTAAACCAAACGGCATAACTAAGAACTCATAGTGTCCATACTTGGTTCTAAAGGCTGTCTTTGGGATATCTTCCTTCCTCACCCTAATCTGGTGATAACCAGATCTAAGGTCAATCTTCGAAAATACCCTAGCTCCACTCAATTGATCAAATAAGTCATCAATGTGCGGCAAGGGATACCGGTTCTTAATGGTCACAGCGTTTAACGCCCTGTAATCAATGCACAGGCGAACTGTTCCATCCTTCTTCGGTACAAAAAGTATAGGTGCTCCCCAAGGTGAAACACTGGGCCGAATGAAACCCTTCTCCAGAAGTTCATCAACTTGCTTCTTCAACTCTACTAACTCCTTAGGCGCTAGTCTATAAACCGTTGAAGTGATAGGTTCTGCTCCTGGAGTTAGGTCTATGGTGAATTCTATTTCCCGATCAGGTGGTAGACCTGGAAGATCATCGGAGAATACATCCACAAACTCTGATATAACTCTTGGGTAACTTGACTCCCCTTCTTCAGTTAATACCCTAAGAGTTGGCTGAACACCTTGTTCTACAGCTCCTCGAAGAAATTCAAACTCTGAGTGTCCAGGTGGTCTGAATATAACTTTTCCAAGCCGACAATCAAGAGTAGCATGATACTGACTTAACCAGTCCATACCAAGTACAACATCATAGTCAGGCATAGAAAAGATCAGAAATTGGGCTCGCATTTTCCTCCCGCAGACTACTACTGAACATGATCTACAGATATCACTAACAGGTATAATTCCACCTCCCGTAAGAATTCTCTTAGTCTTCGGAAGGGGTGCAGTAGCTACTCTATGGGTGGCTATGAAGCTAGCAGCTATAAATGAGTGTGATGCCCCAGAATCAAATAAAGCTACAACAGGTAATGAAGCTACTAAAATGGTACCTGCTATAACTTCTCCAGCAGTAGCTTCTTCCTGAACAGCCAATACAAAAGCCTGACCTCGTCCCTGAGCTGGACCCCTCTGCTGACGAGCCTGTTGGAATAGTGCTGCTTGAGGTGGCAATGGAGGTCTTGGCTGATATCCTCCTGGAGCTGATGGTCTGACTTCTCCAACTCCTGTCTGCTGTGCTCCCACTGCTGGATAATCTGGCCTTGGTGCAGGTAAAGCTAGTCGGGGTGCTCCCTCTCGGCGTTCTGTGCAGTCCCTGGATAGATGCTGGTTGGATCCGCAAACCAGGCACAGTCCCAATTTGCGTCTGCACTCCTTTTCAATGTGACCCAACTTGCCGCAGAAATGACAAGTAGGTAGGGTTCTTGGTGCTGCTCTCTGCGGTAAATTCCTCTGGAGTCGCTTTGCAGAATCCCCTTGTGCTGCCTTGGATGGTACTGAGGTAAATGATCGCTTCAGACTTGACTCCCTCCTGGTGACGCGCTCCATGCATCGTGCTGCAGCAAGGATGTCGTTGTACGATGTAGGGGCAACAGATCCAATCAACCTCTGAAGCTCGAACCTGAGTCCGTCAAAGAATTTCTCCGCCTTCTCTTCTTCGGTAGGAATTAGAGAAGGGGCAAAACGACTCAGGCGTATGAATTCAGCATTATACTCCTCCACCGTCATGTTGCCTTGGATGAGGCGGTTGAACTTATCTCGGAGTTCTGATCTAGCAACGGCTGGGATATACATCTCTTGGAAGAGTCTGGAGAACTCCTCCCAAGTGACTCGGTCATGTCCGAGCCTCCTCTCTTCAGCTAGCCACCAGTGGTGCGCGTTGTCCGTCAGTTGCATTCGGACAGCAGTCATCCATCTCTCCCGCGGAAGTTCAGCTGCTTCCAACTGATGTTGTGTATTGGTGAGCCACTCATGCACTTCAGTTGGTTCTTCCTTGCCCGAAAAGGTACGAGGCTTGAGTTGACGAAAATCAGTGATAGATCCAGTCGCTGGTCGCCTAGCTTGCGGGTTTGCCTGTTCCAATGCATTTACTAGGCTGTTTCTCAGGTTCTCTGCCTCCTGACGCTGCGTCTCCTGTTGAACTTGTTGTTGAGCTTGCATCATGGCATAAAACATCTGAAATATTTGCTGTCCGTCCATTGCTTGCCCTGGTGGGAAGGCAGGCATCGGTGGAGTGAACTGTGGCGGTGGTGGGATATCATCACGCCTGAACCTTGAGTTATGCTACTCATCTTGTCCACTTTGAGAGGATTGACCTCTGTTCTCTGGTGTAACTCCATCACCATAGGTAACCACAGCGTCTTGTGGTGTAAAAGGAATTTCATCTCCACTCCTTGGATCCATCTTTCTGTATTCAAAAATAAACTTTATGAGAACGTTTAGTAGAGTCAAGCAGGATGCAAATTCAAGTACTTAATTCGAATGCGATATAGAGTTTCAAAAACGTTCAATAAATGGATGAGATCCTATAGCCTATCCTATCCTTTCACAGGTTTGTTTGGCCCCTAAGTTGAAACCAAACAATTTGTCGTAGACCTGTATGGGCCACCACAAAAACCATGTCACGCCCCAGTCCCAAAATATCAAGGACTAGACACGTGGCATTGGCCAGCAGTACACACCGATGGACAACCCAATTTAATGGATCCATCGGGAATACTTAAGCTGTAATATAGGTCTACAACAATAAGTCAAAAACTAATCTCATCCACACACAGAATAGTAAGAACATCAGCAAATAAAGAAAGTACATCAAAGTCCATTCTCAGCAGAGGATGTCGGGGAACAACCCGACAAGAGTCTAAAATACTGGTTCATCAGACAAGAACAAAAGAGTCCAAAATAAAGTATCTGAAGAGTACAAATGTCATAAGCTCAAGTAAAGTCTTCAGCCATCACCTCTGCTTCTATGTTAGGTTCTCCTTCAGCAACAGCTCCTGGTACAGCTTCAGCTCCTGTCCCGTAAACCTCGGGATAATGCTCTTCTGCTAAACCTGGGGACATCATCCATTCCAGGTCCTCAGGGGACATAGCAAGGTACAAATAATACAAGCCAAAAATAGATGCAGTGAAATAGAAAATAAAATAAACAGGGTAACTACATAACCATCTATGTGAAAATGCAACTGAGAGCAACACTAGTACTTAGGCTGAGACTGCTACAAGCTCTGTGTCGGGGAGCCGGTAGCAGCAATATCTAGTAGTGGTCTAGCTCTGCTCGAGAGTCTACAACCTCACAATAGTAGTATATATATATAGAACAGCCTGTAGCCTGTGTGCCTCTCCCCACCCAATGTAACCACACGTCGCATGTCCATGTCACGTGAGATCAGAGCTAATGCAACAGTCATAATCTAAGAGTATAATAACTATGTCCATCTTGTATCCTATACAGAATCACCTTGAATATCTCAGGAAGATTTTGTCAATGTATGGTGTCAAATGTCCTAGGTTATAGTGTACTTGATAAACAAGCACGAGAATATAAAGGGTCTCGAATGTCTAACAATAAATGACGTACACAACTCCGCGTACGGGGTTGGCACCCGACTGTAATCGGACGCTAAGTATGTCATACGGTCCTAGGTTATATCATGCACACTGGTCACAGAAAATAGAGCAAGAGAACAAAATAAACTAATAAACTGCAATTTATGGCAAGGTACACTTGCCTGGGATTGGAATACCAGTAGCGGTCCTTGTAACAGTGGGTTCAGCAATAACTCCTCCAAAAGCTGAAATGAACATTACCAACAGTCTCAGATCATAGAAAATAGTTAGAAACGCCTGTCCTTAAGTCCAGTTTGGACACAAGGGCAAAAATGACATTTCTGGGCCAAAGCGGGTCCATATGTGGGCCGCTTTGCACCGAAAACCGAGTCAGGGTCAAAGGTCTCAAAAATAGTCCAACTTAGTGTCAACAGGTCAAGAACGATGATACGAACCCAACAGAACTTTCAGAATTGGATTCCGATGAGCCGTTCTCAAAATCGCCCGTCGGGTGGAGCTTGTGGGGCCCACGACACATGATTTTGTCAACATTCTCAGAATCGAACCAAACTTGGCTCCCAGAACCAGCGTATTGCTACGAGTCCAATGGCGCAAGTTTCGTCTCGATCTGACTTGTGTACACTAAGTTACAACGAGAAACAGAAGGGTCGGATACGAGGCGGTGTTCGCGGATACGCACTGATTCTGGTGTGCATGCACACCCAAATCAGCTTCTGCAAAATCTCGCACGTCCGTATCAATGACGCGCACGTATCTGTGAAGACCGTACGCGACCAAGTCGTCCCGTTTGGCGGGACGTACTCGATTCCGGGGTAAAACAGGGTCTAATTTTTCCTGTTTTTGGATCGCGGTGTGCGATCACCACAGGACGCGATGCCCCGAGCGGTTTGTCCGGGCACCGAGAGGGTCATACAAGCTACGCGATAAAATTTACGGAATTAAAATCCGAGCTACGAGCAAAAAGTTATGAATACCTGAAGTGGGCTTCAAAAACCGAATTTCTCGTGTCTCGAGTTGTGTCCGACACGAGTCCAAAACTAGGGTTAGGGTTTACTCTGCTCCTGTGTCGAATTCTCTGTGTCGGGTCCAGTCCTGTGTCCGGCCGAGTCTTCAGCTGTGTCCGGCGCTGGAAGGCTTCGGCTGGAGGCGGGCTGCGGCGGCTCAGCGAGGTCGGGGAGCAGCGCGGTGGCAGAGGAGCTGGGAGGAAGGAGGCGTCGGGTGCTCACTGGGTCAGGGACTGTCGAGGGAACCGTCGGAGATGGCTGAGGCGTCTGGGGGACGCAGGGCTGAGCACGGCGAGGCTAGGGCGGAGTCGGGCGTCGGGCACGGTGGGGTGGCAGCGGGTTCGACAAGGACGAAGGCGGCGGGTTTGGGGAGTTTTATAGCCGGAGATGGGGAGAGGAAGCGGCGTCCGGCGAGGGAAGAGGAAGATGGAGGGTCGGGTGGCCGTTACGCAGCGGCGAGGTGGCGCGGGTAGGCGAGCTGGCGGCGGCCGTTACCGGCGGCGAGGAGGCGGACAGTCGGGCAGAGGAGAGGTTTGGGGGAGATGGTTTAGCGGGTCGGGTCGGGTGGACGGGTGCGGGTTGGGCTGACCCGGCCTGACCCGTTTGGGCGGTTTAAGCGGGCTGGGCCGGGCTCGATGGGTTTGGGCCGGGCTCAATGGGTTTTAAATAATTATCTAATAATTAAATAAATAAGTAATTACATAATAATAGTTATTAGGTGTTTAAAAATTCATCCGGGGTCCAATAAATTTCCGAAAAAATACCATATGTCTAGTTTTTCATTTTACACTTAGAAAATATAATTTTTATCACATTTTAATATTATTAATATCTTTTAAAAATTTATTTTAATCAGTCTACCTTAGTTTAGAATTACAGAAAATGCTAATTAAATTCCATAAAATTAAATTTAAAAATTCTTAAAATTTTCAGGTGATTACATATTCACTTTGGTTTTCTATTGGTTTCTCAATGCTAGGGGCAACCATAATGGTAAACTTCTAACTAACTCTAGTAGTGTCTATACTACTCTCAAGTCCTCATAACACATCAGGGGGTAATGGTAAACCAATTCTAGAGATAAGAAATTCTAGGGTTCACTAGACATCCTAAACTTAGTGGTGTGTCAGCACTCTAGTTGTACTCTTAATAGGAAGGTTACCCTACTTATCATCTAACAACATGAACTTCTATATTCTAGGAGAGACTATACTAAAGGAACTATTATGGGAGTACATGAATCAAGCAGGATACAATTATTCAAATAGAATAGATTAGAAGAAAGATGAGTCATGGTCAATTGTGGATGAGATCCTATACTCTAGTCCTAGGTGCAGGCTTGTTCGGTACAGTAACGTAACCGAGACAATATGCTCTCGACCTGTATGGGCCACCACAAAAACATGTCATGCCCCAGTCCCAAAAATACGTAGGACTAGGACACGTAAGCATGCCAGCCGCATGGATATGACAACTCCAATATATGGAAACCAAATCCATACGTACGCTGTAATATGAATATCAATTCCACAAGTGGTATAAAATGTATCACAAGTCACAGGATATAATCTAAATCTCATCCGCGAAAATTAGATATAAATAATAACCAGCATCTATATAACTAGATCTCAACATAAATATCTAAGGATGATAGTTGGATGAAAATAAATCCACTACCAACTCGAATGGAAAAGTACAACACAACAAATACAATATAGGAATACCAGCTAACGACCATGGGCTCGAAGAGAAGACATCCTCGCAACACAAGTAATCATCCAAATCTGCGCTCCTGCAATTACTCAAGAACAGATACACCTGGCAGAGGACCAGGTCCTCAGAGGGACGTAACAAGATACAGAAAATACGAGCCAATTTGAATACAGTAAACATGCATCATATTTGAAAATAGATTAGTACGCTGTACAGGACAATCTATATGAATGCAAATGAGGACAACTTTTTGACGTATGGGTAAGGGTAGGCTACTCGATCTAATCCTCACAACCTCACGCTCGTCAGTGGACATCATCAGCCGACATACCGCGGGGGTAGCGACCCTCGGACTCCATCAATCGACATACCGCGGGGGTAGCGACCATCGGACACGACCCACCATAGTGCGTGCTAGTGACTACGGTATTACCAGAGTGGTTAAAAGCCCATACGCCTAATGATTGTCCTCTTTGATACTAAGTGCCATGTGTGTGTCAACATATCTAATACATAGTAATGACTGAAAGAAAACTACACATGCAAGAATAAACAGAAATACAATAAATATACAGAAATATACTAAGCATGCAAAATACTATAAGCAATTTGGCAAGGTATCTTGCTTGGGGTCCTGCTGCTGGTATGAATCAGAGTCCAAGTCACAGTCCAAATAGCCTATGTATTACAAATTTATCACGTCAAAAGATAATTTATTTTAATTTATTTAATTCTGGAATAATTACTCTAAAATCCT
Source organism: Iris macrosiphon (assembly GCA_036927795.1). Lineage (NCBI taxonomy): Eukaryota > Viridiplantae > Streptophyta > Magnoliopsida > Asparagales > Iridaceae > Iris > Iris macrosiphon. The sequence continues at coordinate 335,986,310 of JAYESA010000004.1, read as the reverse complement.
ATTTTAATCTTATTATTCTGATTTTTATGTTAATTCCTAAATTTTGTCCAAAAAAACTGAATTTTATCAACTCGAGACTCATGGCACATAAATCGAGACAATCTGTTGACCGAAAAGTCAACCGACACAAAATCAACTTTCATGCATGATTTTCTGTAGATTTCAGCGTCAAAAATATGCTGAAATTTACGGCTCGTCCGAATTCAAATTCGTTTGGGAATTATGGCACATTCAAATTTTGTATTGTGCACCGATGGTTAAATTCTAACCTAGAAGTTCTACAGAATTAACAGTATATAAATACTTCGAATTAAATTCTGGAAAAACTATATGTCAATGATCTCGATATTAGCTTTCTAAAACTTTAAACGGTTCATGATTCTGATTCCTGGTTCTCCCGGAATCGCAAAAATATTAAAACACGTCTATTTTCGGATATATTGTGCTCTACGAATTTTTCAGAATTTAATACTCATAATTTCATAAAATAAATTATATAATCAGAAAGCTAACCTCAATATCTTTCTAACGCAAGAAACTAGGCCTCGTTTGGAGTCCGGAGCTATGCGCAATGGCTTGTGGAAGATGAAGGAACCCTAGATGGCAATTCTCCAAAATCTCTCTCTCTAAGATAATGGGATAATTAGGGTTATAATAATAATATATATATATATATATATATATATATATATATATAGGGATGTACCTGCGGCTGAATGGATATTTATAGGCTGACACGTGTTAGAATCTGATTGGATGATTTTTGTTATATTATTTGTTTTTGATTTGCCTTTTATAAAATATTATTTAAGTCATTTTAAATCTAAATAACTCCAAATAAATATTAAAAATAATCATAAAAATCTGAAAAAATTACATAAAATATATTTTGAACCTATAAACCCTATAAAAATATTTGGGAAAATTTTATATTCATAACTTTACTACTATAATTAGGAGAAACTCTAAACATTAGTTTTATCCATTTAACTAAAAATAAATACTAACATTATTCCACAAATTCTGAAATAATTCCAGAAAATATATAATAATATTATAAACCTTAGAAAATAACGTGGGTCCATTCTATATTCCTGGTCTTACACAATAAATTCTACAAGTCCTAAAAATTAGTTATTAGTCTAAATAACTCTCAATAAATACTAAAAGTATTCAGAAAATTCCCAGAAAAGTCTAGAAAATATATTTGACTATTTAGAACCTAAAATAAAATTTTGGAATATTTTTAATTAAGTTTGAACATAAAATAAATTCTTCAAAGTCCTAAAAAATTAGTGTTAGTAGTTTTTAATTAACTAAAAATTATGAAAAAAATTTCAATAATCTAAAATAGCCTAAAAATAATTCTAAATAAATATTTATATAAGTAAATATACTAAAAAAATTTATTTTCTAATTAACTAAGAGAATACTCTAAATAAATTCAACATCTATAATAAATATAATAATATAAAATATACACAAAATACATATTTTGGGTGAGGGAGTTTACAGGGAGAACAACAAGTACCGCATTTGAGCTCCTTTATACTTTTTCTATTGTGCGGCCAGATTCTTCGCTGGAGATACGGGCGATGATGACCACTATATATTATATTATTATCAGGCGGGCCTCCGGTGTTCGAAAGACGCCGTGCCTTTTTAGGCCCCTGGATATCCAATAGAGAACCATGCCAAATCCCAAGTTTTTAGCCAGATAGCTCACTTGTGGGGAAAGTTGTTCTTAACTGCATTCACTTCGACGGTTAGGTGACCCATTGGATATTTATTTCAGTACTTTATTGGCATGTGTTTAAGTATCTTGTTATGTCCCTCTGAGGACCTGGTCCCCTGCCAGGTGTATCTGTTTTTGAGTATTTGCAGGAGCGCAGATTTGGATGTTTCTATATGCTTCGTGGATGTCTTCTCTTCGAGCCGTGGTTGATAGCTGGTATTCTTATTGTGTTGTACTCATATTGTATTTGCTCTTATATTCGGGTTGGTAGTGGATTTGTTTCCATCCAACTATCATCCATAGATCTTATATTGATATCTAGTTTTATAGATACTGGTTATTTATTTATATTTGATTTTCTGCGGATGAGATTTAGATTATACCCTGTGACTTGTGATAGATTTATACCACATGTGGATTTGATATTTATATTACAGCGTACGTATGGATTTGGTTTCCATATATTGGAGTTGCCATATCCATGCGGCTGGCATGCTTACGTGTTCCTAGTCCTAAGTATTTTGGGACTGGGGCATGACATATTTTTGTGGTGGCCCATGCAGGTCGAGAGCATATTGTCTCGGTTACGTTACTGTACCGAACAAGCCTGCACCTAGGAATAGAGTATAGGATCTCATCCATAATTGACTATGATTCGCTTTTCTTCCAATCCATTCTATATGAATAATTGTATCCTACTTGATTCCTTACTTCCCTAATAGTTCCTTGAGTATAGCCCCCTCCTAGAATATAGAAGTCCCTGTCGTTAGATGATAAGTAGGGTAACCTTCCTATTAAGAGTACAACTAGAGTGTTGACACACCACTAAGTTTAGAATATCTAGTGAACCCTAGAATTCCTTATCTATAGATTGGTTTACCATTACCCCTTGATGTATTATGAAGACTTGAGAGTAGTATAAACATTATTAGAGTAAGTTAGAAATTTAACCATATTGTTTGACCCTAATATTGAGGGACCACTAGAAATCCAAGGTCGAATATTAGGACCAACCCTAAATTTTGTAGTGAGGTAGTAATATTAGAACTATAAATTTAGATTCTTGTCTTATTATTAGTAGACAGTACCTTAGAAAGCCAAGAGCAATGCATAAAATATTTTCTTGATCATACCTCGAACACGGAGATTAGCATACCACTTTTCCCTTAGAGAAACCATGACATTATCTAGAGTCTTTCTATTTAGTTTATGACTTGTTCCTCTGAACGATTAGCGCTCGCTATTAGTGAGACGACTAAATTTTTTTTCTTTCATCTTTCAATTCGTGCCACCTAAACCTCTCTGATTATAAACCAAGTGATTTTATTCTATTTTAGGATATATATAGCTTGTTAGGATTTTGGTTGTTACTCTTAAAATTTTGAATTATGTGATTGGTAATTAGAACTTGACAGTTTAAGTTATTATTGTAGATTATGACCTAATGATTACCCCTTAGTTTTAAGTCGCGTAACTTGTACCCCACATCGATATAAGTTATATCCTCTTTTTCCTTGAGGCTAGTAACTCTTCTATCCTTACTATTGACACTTGTTCTATAAGCACTATGACTAAGACAAAGATGACCATGACCTATGTAATATAAGAGGATACCCTAATAAGTACCAAGACCCCTTCTCGTAGACCTTAACAGGAGTTTCTACGGTATCCTTAAGACAATTACAGTATTAGTTTAATTCTTTTAAGTTGGATAGTATGCCTCACAACCTAGTATCACATAGTCCACTTGACCCATCGAGGTAGTGTAATTAAATGACATTAATTGTATGATAGCATAAGACAACAGTGTTTATTCAGACGATAGAATTTAGAGGTCCATGCCCCTATTTGATCGACCAGCGACTTAGACAAGGAATTAGTATGATAACTGTAGAGATTGTAGAATCTTATTTCTTTGTGAACTTAAATTGTTATGTACCTTCTTTCATCATAATCCAGCGTATTTATATTTGTTGTACTACCTTGACTTATGCTGCTATTATAGCTTAGTTTTTTTTGCAAGCTTATTCTTTATCGAGCTTGTTTATGACATATGTATTATTGGGGAGGCCCATACTAATACATTTCAGGACCAGTGTATTAAGGCCTAGCTAACCTTAGTGCACTTGGTTCGCCCTTAGCATAACTACTTTACGTGGATTGAGATATATAGTGATTAGTAAACGAATGTACTTGCCCTCTAGACATGTCTGAGCGTATCGTATCGGCTACATAACTATACTAATACGAGCATGTGAATAGGAATTATCAAAATAGGACTTCAATCCACAACTGCTTTGTCAATTCCTATTTGAATTCTTTAAATGCCTTGATCTCGATACTTCTATTCTATTACCTCGCCCTTGAACTCTTTATTATTGATCTCCGTCTTCCCTTATTTCGGAAAGACGAAACCTCGTGCTTGGTATAAGTTTGATACACAGAGAGTACTAGATATACCCCGTAGGCCGATCACATACTTGAGGATTATTCTTTCGTAATTAAGGACATATCATATATGATATAATCGACGTTGAAGTTTTGAGGATTGAATGACATGAGTAAATAAATTAAGGAATATTTTTCTTAAAGTATATAGCCTTCTGTGATAGATGGGTAAATTCTAAGTTGGGTAGCAGTGCATTGGCAACTCGAGAGGAATTTCTTTTAGATTGTGATCGAGTAAGATTAGATTGGGAGAGGTTCAAGCCATTTTAATTTTGAGAATTTTAGAAGAATGACTAAGATGATGAGGATTAATAAATTTTAAAAATCTTGATATTGAGGACCCAATATTTATACCTTAAGTACATAATTTAAATTTTTGAGTATTGAAGGTAAAATCATCAATTTGAATTTGAAGGATAAATATATAATTTCAGACTTGAACATTGGTGGACTGTATTTAAATTATTTTTTAATTTTATGATTTAAATTAAGAATTAAAATTTGATGGTTGGACTACCTATTTGAAATATTGAGGATGTGAATAAAATTTAAAAAGTTGAAGAATACAAAAAATTTATAAGTGAAAAAAGGAATAATATTGGACTTGAATTACTTCTAGAGAAGATTATGATAGTTGGAGATTGTGAGGTAAAATTTGATATGGGTTATTTAAATCTTGAAGATATTATATGGATTCAATTTAAATTTGGATATTGATGATTTGGAAAAGTGAGAAGAGATTACAATAGGTTGAATTTTGATTTGAACAATGATTATCTTAATTTTGAAATGATCGCGATAGATTTGAATAGATTTTGTTATTTAAATTTTTGAAAGAGATTGCGATTGACGTACCTTATGTACGAATGTGGAGGATTTAACAAATTATGTCTTATTTTAATTTCGAGGACGAAATTGTTTTAAGTTGGGTAGATTGTAAACTCCCTCACCCAAAATAGATATTTTGTGTATATTTTATATTATTATATTTATTATAGATGTTGAATTTATTTAGAGTATTCTCTTAGTTAATTAGAAAATAAATTTTTAGTATTTTTACTTATATAACTATTTATTTAGAATTATTTTTAGGCTATTTTAGTTTATTGGAATTTTTCCATAATTTTTAGTTAATTAAAAACTAGTAACACTAATTTTCTAGGACTTTGAAGAATTTATTTTATGTTCAAACTTAATTAAAAATATCCCAAACTTTTATTTTAGGTTCTAAATAATAAAATATATTTTCTAGAATTTTTTGGGAATTGTCTGATTATTTTTAGCATTTATTTTGAGTTAATTATGAAAAACTGAATTAAAAACTAATTTCTGAAAAAGAAAACCCAAAAAGTAATTAATTCTGTCCAGTCAGCAAACAGTGGGTCCACCTGTCAGCCTCCCGCAGCGAACATTGCCGGGCCCGCCTGTCAGTGACCGCAGGATGGGTGCGAGCCGAGCCGACCTCGAGCCGAGCCGAGTCAGAGTTCGACTCGGACTCAGCTGAGCCGAGTCGCGTCAGATTCGGACCGTCCAATTTGGGTGGGGCAGCTCGGATGGCTGCCACGTGTCAACTCCGAGCCGCGGCTGTACTCTCTCTCCTCTATATATATATAATAGTTTAAGTTATTTTCTAGGGTTTTTCTTGAGCCAATTTTTGGAGAATTTTCATCTAGGGTTCCTTCATCTTCCAGAAGCCATTGCGCATAGCTCTTTACTCCAAACGAGGCCTAGTTTTTTGTGTTAGAACGATATTGAGGTTAGATTTCTGATTATATAAATTGTTTTACGAAATTATGAGTATTAAATTCTGGAAAATTCGTAGAGCACAACATGTCCGAAAATAGACGTGTTTCGATGTTTTCGCGATTCCGGGAGAACCAGGAATCAGAATCATGAACCATTTAAATTTTCGGAAAGCTAATGTCTAGATAATTGACATATATATTTTCAGAATTTAATTCGAAGTATTTATATACTTTTAATTCTGTAGAACTTCTAGGTTAGAATTTAACCATCGGTGCACAGTACAAAATTTGTATGTGCCATAATTCCCAAACGAATTTGAATTCGAACGAGCTATAAATTCCAGCATATTTTTTACGCTGAAATCTACAGGAAATCATGCATGAAAGTTGAGTTTGTGTCGGTTGACTTTTCGGTCAACAGATCGCCTCGATTTGCGTGCCATGAGTCTCGAGTTGATAAAATTCAGTTTTTTTGGACAAAATTTAGGAATTAACATAAAAATCAGAATAATAAGATTAAAATAGGATTTTAGAATAATTATTTCAGAATTAAATAAATTAAAATAAATTATCTTTTGACGTGATAAATTTGTAATACATAGGCTATTTGGACTGTGACTTGGACTCTGATTCATACCAACAGCAGGACCCCAGACGATTATATTCTCTGATAGTGTTCCAGTAGGATGTAGTATTTAGCCACCACGGTTAGTTTACATCAGACCCTGAGTCGGAGAACCCAACGCGCGTTCGTACATTTACATGTACGCAAATATTATTCAGTTTGGTATATATATTTATGTACGTAATTACTATATGTATTCCAATAATTATGTAAATAAATTGATGGTTATATTATTATATAATTATATGAATGTATATATAAGTAAATACTAATTGATAATTATGACTAAATATTCAGACTGTACGATCCTAGGACACCGTGGACTATCCCATACTTACCTTGACCATGTTGACCCTAAGAACTTGTGAATTTGTCCGCCTTGCGTACATTAACGTACTGGCATAGACACATGTCAGTTGACTGACTGATTTCGTACAGTACTTGAAGACGCGATACCCGCGTAATTCAACGCATAATTGACCGTGTTAGATGACTAGTGTTACCCCTAGTATATCCCCTGAGTGCAGTATAAATGTGGTTGTGTATGTGCTAGTGTAAAGACTAATGATTCTATTGTATTATATTTATGTGTACATAGGATATTGGATTTGTTCTGCGCGATTTCTGGAGCAGATTATTGGTATATTGCAGCTTCCTTGCCAGGCAAGTATACCTTGCCATTGTACTGTACTGTTATTTATATTCCATATGTTGCATGCATCTTTATTTTTGTCTTTAGTTCATATATTTTAATTGTTATATAAAATGCGCGCGACAGTGTCGTCGCGGTATATTTTTATTTATGTATTTGCATTGACCTTGTTTATGAGACTACCCCATTAACATGTAGCATCATTAGGTTCATTGGCCGTGACACAGTTGTTACACGAGTTGTGAGTCTCATGTAGATCACGAACTTGCGTGCAGGTTTGGCCTCCTGTACGTGTGGAGCGTGCGTTAGGGATAACTATTGTTAGAAACTTTGTATGCTAGTAGACTTGGCAGTTATTAGAGGTCAATGGACATAGCTTATTATAGTACGGTGGTCCCATCCTTGTCCTTGTTTGGTTGCAGGATTGGACTAGGGTACTAAGAATAGGCTATGAACCAAATGGTGTCATGGATGTGACATGCTTAGAGCATGGGGTGGGAAGAACAACAAGTACCGCATTTGAGCTCCTTTACACTTTTTCTATTGTGCGGTCGGATTCTCCGCTGGAGATACGGGCGGTGATGACCACTATATATTATATTATTATCAAGCGGGCCTCCGGTGTTCGAAAGACGTCGTGCCTTTTTAGGCCCCTGGATCTCTAATAGAGAACCATGCCAAATCCCAGGTTTTCAGCCAGATAGCTCACTTGTGGGGAAAGTTGTTCTTAACTGCATTCACTTAGACGGTTAGGTGACCCATTGGATATTTATTTCAGTACTTTATTGGCATGTGTTTAAGTATCTTGTTATGTCCCTCTGAGGACCTGGTCCCCTGCCAGGTGTATCTGTTCTTGAGTATTTGCAGGAGCGCAGATTTGGATGTTTCTATATGCTTCGTGGATGTCTTCTCTTCGAGCCGTGGTTGATAGCTGGTATTCTTATATTGTGGTATTGTGTTGTACTCATATTATATTTGCTCTTATATTCGGGTTGGTAGTGGATTTGTTTCCATCCAACTATCATCCATTGATACTTATATTGATATCTTGTTTCATAGATACTGGTTATTTATTTATATTTAATTTTCTGTGAATGAGATTTAGATTATACCCTGTGACTTGTGATAGATTTATACCACATGTGGATTTGATATTCATATTACAGTGTACGTATGGATTTGGTTTCCATATATTGGAGTTGCCATATCTATGCGTCTGGCATGCTTACGTGTTCCTAGTCCTAAGTATTTTGGGACTGGGGCGTGACACCAACATCATCCTAAGATAACGGAGTGCGACATCTCTGTCCATTCAACACCTCAAATGGTGACATCTCGATACTGGCCTGGTAGTTGTTGTTGTAAGCAAACTCTACCAAGTGGAGATGATCCTCCCAAAAGCCTCCAAAATCCAAAATACAAGTGCGTAGCATATCCTCGAGAGTCTGGATAGTCCTCTCCGACTGTCCGTCTGTCTGAGGGTGATATGCGGTACTAAAATTGAGCTGAGTGCCCAATCTAGCCTGTAAACTCCTCCAGAAGTGGGACGTGAAGCACTATACCGATCCGAGACTATGCTCACAGGAACTCCATGCAATCTGACTATCTGACGCACAAACATCTCGACGAGCTTCTCCGTAGACGTACCCACTTTAAATGATATAAAGTGGGCTGATTTGGTTAACCTGTCTACGATGACCCAAATCGCATCTTTATCTCCGTAGACGTCACATGCTTCCACTTTCACTCTGGAATGGGTAAAGGCTGAAGCAATCCCCCTGGCCTCTGTCTCTCTGCGTTTACCTGCTGGCATACCAAGCATCTGGATACGAAGCTAGCTACCTCCCGCTTCATACCATACCATCAAATATGCTCTCTCATGTATCTATACATCTTATTGGCACCTGGATGCATAGAGTACTGAGATCGATGCACCTCCTAAAGAATCTTCTCGTGCAATGCTCCACTAGGCACGCACAACCTGGTACCGTGCCACAATGATCCATTGTCACGACCCGATTCCGTAGAATCGTTGAGGCGTCTCCCGAATCGTGACCGCCGTACTGGCCTAGAGTTGCGTCCGTACAAGGCTTTAATGATTTGCATAACAAGCACATATTTAGAGTACGGAGATAAATTGAAACACAGATTTGAAACATGGAAAAGTTCTCTTTATTGATAATGAACATCTATTACAAACTTCTGAATGAGTCAGCTAATATGCCGAACGGCTTACAAAAGTGTTGACTCAAAATGAGATAGCAGTCCTGTACATTATATTCCTTTACTAAATTTCAAAAGATATAGACCTCCAGGCTGGAGGATAGCTTTGCCACGGAGCTGCATTTTGTGTATGAAGAGTTGCAGGCTCCTGACTCCAAAATGCTTCAAGAGGTGCGGTGAAGATGCGCCAACAGCTGGACTGGATCGGGAAGACGACTTCGGCTCCTCGCTCGGTTCGCCTTGGTGCGGAGAACCTGTCTCAACGAGGGTCAGCATGTCGAAACATACTGGTGAAGGCGAGCTAACCGAACTATACCAATCAACACGTTGTTTAATGAAGCATGCATATTTTGTGGGTTTCTATCTTGCCTTAGTTCATTTACAAGTAAGCAGCATATAGAATTTTACTGAAATGAACGTGCCACCGTTCGGTGGATTTTACCTGTCCGTCTGAATGACCTGCACAATACTTACCATGCCTTCCCTGCCACGAAGTGTCACTACCCGATTCTAGAAAATAGAATTTTTTTTTTATTTTTATTTGGTAAATTGTGTATTGTATTTAAATAATTATAATTGTATTTAAATAGTGATTGTATTATTTTTTATTATTTTTATTTTGATTGTTTTAGGATTTTGGCTAGCCTGGACCCATGTCCGACCCTAGTGGACCCATGTCCGACCCAGCCCACACCCTTGTGAGAATTATTTTGGGGCTTAGATTTATTTATTATATTTTTAGAAGGTTAGTGGGAGAGATTTGGAGCTAGTTTGAGTGCTTTTGGAACCCAAATTTCCAAAACCAAGTCAAATAGGGGCGTTTTGGGAATTTGGAACTTGTGTAACCCTTTATTTGTGTCTTGGCCGGCCCTACCTACCCCCCCCCCCCCCCAAACCGTGAGCACAGCAGCCCCACTTCCCACTCTCTTCATTTACTTCTTCTTCTTTATTCCTTCTTCTTCTCCACTTCTTCTTTCTTCTTCCTTCCTTCTCCAAGTAAGTCCTTCTTCCATTTTTCTTCTTTCTTTCTTCCATTCCTTCTCCTTATGCTAGACCTAACCTTGCTTTTTTCCCAACCTAGGTGTGAGGAGCTTAGATCTAGTGTGGAAGCTAGAATTGGTGGCTTGGAGCTTGAGGGAGGTGATTTGGAGTAGATCGGAGACCTTGGCCTTGGGATTCCAACTCCCAAGAGGTAAAACCTAACTTTTTCCTTCCTAATTATTTTTATGTAGTGTAATTAGTGTTGTAGAACCCTCCTAGGCCCTAACCCTACCCGTAGGAGGAAGTTGGAACTAGTTTGGGTGAGTTTAGAGACTTTGACATTAGGTTTTGTGTCGAATTCGGGTGGAATCCGAATTTGGCCCAATTTTGGGTGATGCCCTAGGTTAGATGGACCTAGGTAAACGTTGTCGGGTGTCTAGAGGGTGAGTGCGTGTCTCCGTTCGGACACGGGAAGCCGCGTCGCGGAGAAACGGACGTTTCGGACGAAATTGGGGCTTTTCGTCGTCGCCGGTTCTAAGCGCGTGTGCGTTTCCATCACGGGCCTAGAATCGACACGGGAGCACATTTTCTAGGATCTAGGCATCGTTTAGAGCACGTGAGTAAATTTTGGGCCGATTCCGAGTTCGTTTGGTGTACGTTTCAGGAGGTTTTCCGAGCCGCGCACCACGTGTTCGTCGAAATGACCGAACGGCCATTTCGACTTGGTTTTCTCGTTTTGGGCTTGTGTGCGCGTTGGGTTAGTATCGGGGAGTGTGTGCTAGAGTTTTTGAGCTATATTATATATATTTTAGGGTGTCGGTGAGTGTCGGGGTCGTTGGGCGTGAGTGGGGCGTGTGGGTTGAGTGTTGTGTGCGTGGTTGTGTTTGTGTATATGTGTCCATATATATATATATATATATATATATATATATATATATTTATATATATTTGTATGTGTGTTTATGTATATATATACTTATATATATGTGTGTATTTATATTTATGTACTTGTATGTGTACATGTCTATGTATATATATATGTATATGTGTAAGTGTGCTTGTGTGTGTATATGTATATATATATATTTATGTGTGTATATATATATATATAGTTGAGAGTGTGTGTAGATATATATATATATATATTAAGTGTATATATATATGTAGATATGTATATATATTTGTGTGTGAGTGTGTGTATTAGTGTGTTTGTGAGAGTGTAGGTGTGTGTGTTAGAGAGTGTGTATATATATATCTATCTAGTAGTTATATATATAGTTATATGTGTGTGTATATATATATATATAGAGTGATATATATATATATGTATGTTTATAGGCGTGTGTGTGTGTGTGTGTTTGTGATGGAGGGGGGGGGGTTCCAGCCCACTGCAGCAAGACTGCAGCAGCAGCCAACAGCAGCCATATGCTGCAGCAGCAGCAGCCACATGGAGCAGCAGCAGCAGCTCTAAGAGGCACAGCAGCAGCAGCAGTATGAAGCAAGCAAGAGCAGCAGCAGCGTGTTGGCGAGGGATAGGTAATTGATAGGTAGATAGTTAGGTTTATAGATAATAGATATATCTATATAGATAGATAGATACATAACTAGTTAGATAGATAAGTTATTAGATAAATAGATAGTTAGATGGCTAGATTAATAGATAGATAGCTAGGTATTTAGATAGATAGATAGATACTAGATAGGTAGATAGATAGTTTTATCTATCTAAGAGATAGATATCTATATACCTATAGTTATATATATATATATATATAGATATCTTGATAGGTATATATGTTATGATTAGGTAAGGAAATGGGTAATGGGTATATATGTGTGGATATATATGTATATAGGTAGATACCTATTTAGATATATATAAATATGATAGGTAACTATATTACCTAGCCTAGATTAATAACTAGGTGCATAATTAATAGCTAGGTAGCTAGTTAGAGGGTTTTAGAGCGAAACCTCAATACCTTGAGATACCGAGGTATCTCGATACCTTGAGATATTTAAGGTATTGAGTTTCGAGCGGGGTATTTGAGCATTAGCCTAGGAAATGCTTGGGAGTAATTTTTATATGTTTATATATATATAATTACGCGTGCTAGCATAGGTTTTAGCGGGTTTAAGTGGGGTGCGTGGCCTAGGACGAGGTATCGGATACCGAGGGTATCCCGGTATCTCGATTAGGCGAGTTTGTGAGTTTAGTAGCTTAATGAGCTCGGTTTGACCTAGAATTTCAGGGGCACCCTAGTTTGACCTAGCTTTGACCAAATTTGTCCTCGTTGACCGTAAAAGTCAATGTTTGACCTAGTTTTGACCTAGAGTTGACTTTTTGGACACCGGGTTGACTTTTTGACCCGAATTTCACTGGTTTGACCCGTTCGACCTAGAATAGCCCTAGAAGCCTGTTTTTAATTATTTTATATCAGTTTTAATGCTTAGAACCCTGTTTAATTCTGCTTTTCGCATTAGGTCCTTGCGACACCGGTCCGGATCTCGATCCTCATCAGTTGCTCAGGACATCAGGCGAGTACCTACCTCTGATAGTTTCCATTTCATGATAGCGTTTATATCACCTGTTCTAGAACTGTAATATTTGATTCTGACACATTATTACACGAGCTGGTATTAGTGGATCCCGTCATGAGATGCTATCCCCCTTACCGTGTTCAGCGGATACTCTATCACGTGTATTTCATCATGTGCTTCGGGTATTGATTCTCATGTGCTATCATGTGCTTCTTGTGCTCTCGCCTTCGTGTGCGTGAGCTATTATCATGTACGTAGCGTGTTGTGGTTGGATCCAATGGTATTAGTGGGGGAGGGGAGTAGGAGTTGGTTATATGATCAAAGCCAAACAGTATTCATGTGTATGTCGGTTATGCAACTCACGCATAACGGAGTTATCGTAGTGTTCTTCATGTGCAACCTAAGCCGATCATATAACGAACTTGTACTCAAGGCACTTAGCTAGTATTCATGTTTCTCACCTGCAGTTACTTTTTCACTACTTGTATTGTTCTCAGTTTACCTTACAGCTACTTATTGTGCTCCAGCATATATTTATTTCCTGTGCATCTTGTATACTTTTCTATTGCTCGTCATATACACCTTACCATGTATTTGGAGTTGCTTTCAGAGTTATGTACTTCGCTCCAGTCCTGACTGGGCATATTTTTTCCAGAGGATCCTGAGGACTATTGCCCTACGTTCTACGGGCCTGGTGTTGACGACTGTTGTGACCCCGTGATCGAGGAGGAGTGCGCCGAGGAGACGCCGATAGCATCCTAGTTAGCTAGGTGGGTTTCCTGGGTTGTTTCCAGTAGTTTGTATTTTGGATGACTGTACTTATTCTTTTGTTGCTTGAGATGTTGTAGCTATTTGTAGACTTGGACTGTATTATTTTGGATTGTCTTGCTCTCTTGGTTCTGTTTCTTTGTTTATATCATATCGTGCTTATTTCTTCCCCTAGATTTTGTGATTGAGATTTATATATATATTGCGTGGTTGCCCTCCTTCGGGAGAAGATTATTTTGATATATATATATTGCGTGGTTGCCCTCCTTTTGGAGAGGTCATGCCGGATTTTTCTGTGAGATATAGATAGATATGGTTGACCTAGAACGGACCTTTACAACGTTCTACCGCCGATTCTGCGGCGTAGACTGGACGTACCCATGACTCATGCCCGATTTTCGGGTGCGGGTCGTGACACGTTTTTGGTGGTGGCCCATGCAGGTCTGCTTTTAGGGTTACCTGCAATAGGATATAGGAGATAGGCTGAGAGAGAGTGTGCTCAATCACAACTAGGACCCTTCCTACTTCCTTTTGCTATCTTTAATTTTTCTGAAATTGTTTTCTTTTGCAATATTATTGTCCTTCATTGATGTTATCGTTTCTTGCACTATATTGACTTCTTTTGATCTGTGTTCAGGATGCCTCCGAAGATCAGATCTCAGCGCACCGCCCCAGCAGCTGCCACCGAGAGGTCTGCCACCTCTCAACCTGCTCGACGTCCGGCAGCCGCTACCGCTCCACTCGCCACTCCTGCGGTTGAGGGAGCTTCAGTTTCTCTCGGAGATCCCCTTACTCCCATTGATCCGAGAGCCACCCCAGTTGTCCCGGTGGTACCTCCTCCACCACCGCCTGCGCCAGTGGATGCTACGCAGTTGTTCGCATTCTTCCGAGAGATGATGGATGCGCAGCACCGCCAGGCAGATGTTTTGAGGATGGGCATTGAGAATGCTCATCAGGTGGCTTTGACAGCGGTCGACAGAGTGGCTCAGATCCAGCCACAGCCAGAGCAGGCTCAGTATCCTAGGCCGGGTACTATCATCAATTTTTAGAGGATGCGGCCTAAGGAGTTCCGCGGCACAGAGGGGATCCTGTACGCCGACGACTGGATCGAGCACATAGAGGGCATTTTCAGGCTTGCGATGATCCCAGCCAGCATGCAGATAGAGGCAGCGGACAGCCAGATGTTCGACCTTGCCCTCACTTGGTTCCGCACGGATACGCGGATAGCAGCTCCGGGATTGACTTGGGAGGCTTTTAAGAAGCTTTTCAAGGAGAAGTTCTTCCCGGACGTGGCTCTCAGTGCCTTAGAGAGTCAGTTCGAGGCGCTCGTCCAGGGGAGTATGCTAGTGGATGAGTATGCAGCGGAGTTCTGCCGTCTGGGCAGATTTGTTGAGGGGTTGTCTGAGGCAGCGAAGGCGCGGAAGTTCCGCAAGGGCTTGGTCATGGCGGTCAAGTCCTTGACCAGGAGCGACCGGGAGGCGACCTTCGAGCAGATTGTCAGCGACGCTCAGAGGGCTGAGGATGATTTGGAGCTGAAGACGAAGAGGGGCAGAGATGCTTCAGGAGCAGGTAGCAGTGCAGGCCCGGCCAAGAGGCCATTCCAGCAGACCCAGCAGCACCAGGGTCAGGGTCGGGCGCCCTTCCGGCAGGCGCCCCAGCATCAGAGGCAGGGTCAGCAGCAGGGCCAGAGGCAGCCCATCGTTTGCCCTTTCTGTAAGAAGCCAGGGCACGGATGGGACATATGCAGAAAGAGGCTGGGCAGATATTTATTGTGTGGCGCCGCAGACCACCAGCTGAAGGATTGTCCTTCATCGCTTGCCCGTACAGCTCAGGGCGGAGGAGCCGCTCAGAGGGCACCAGCCAGAGCACTTGCAGCGCAGCAGAGAGGTCAGCCTTTGCAGACTCAGCAGCAGAGGTTCATCCAGCACCAGCAGCAGCACCGAGGAGGACAGCAGGGGTGAGCTTTTGCCCTGATAGTGGACGAGGCCGAGCCAGTTGGTGACGTTATCTCAGGTTCTGTTCTCCTTGATTCCATTCCAGCACTTGCTTTATTTGATTCCGGTGCTTCCCATAGCTTTGTGTCTGTATCTTTTGCTGTTAGACACCATCTTGTTGCTGAACCTTTAGTTAGACTCTGCAAGATCATGACCGGGGGTGGTATTATCCTAGTCCGTGATGTTTGCAGAGATCGGAGAGTTACCTTGGGAGGCCGGGAGTTGAGTGTGTGCCTACTCGTAATGCCACTTCCGAGCTACGATATTGTACTCGAGATGGATTGGTTGAGTACGCATTGTGCTAGTATAGATTATCGTGGAGGCAGAGTTTTGTTTAGTCCGCCAGGTGAGCCAGAGTTTCAGTTTGCCAGAGGAGCAGCGGAGCTGACCGAGGGAGTCTTCTGCGGAGCCCTGGTGGTAGAGCCGAGGTCGCTACATCCACTGATAGAGGAGTATATGGATGTCTTTCCGGAGGAGTTGCCAGGGTTACCTCCGGACAGAGATGTGGAGTTCTCTATAGACTTGGTGCCAGGCGCGGAGCCGATATCCCAGCACGTCTATAGAGTCAGCAACAGTGAGCTGGTAGAGTTGAAGAAGCAGGTGGATGAGCTTCAGGACAAGGGATTTATCAGTTCTAGTTCTTCTCCGTGGGGTGCTCCGGTACTTTTTGTGCCGAAAAAGGATGGGTCGATACGGATGTGTATCGACTACAGGGCTCTGAACAGCCTCACAATCAAGAATAAGTATCCGCTGTCACGTATTGATGATCTATTTGACCAGTTGAGCGGAGCGAGGGTGTTTTCCAGGATTGATCTGAGGACAGGCTACCACCAGGTGAAGGTCAGGAAGGAGGATATTCCGAAGACAGCTTTTTGGACTAGATATGGACAGTATGAGTTCTTGGTGATGCCGTTTGGGTTGACTAATGCCCCGGCAGTGTTCATGAATCTGATGAACAAGGTGTTCCATCAGCATCTGGACAGGTTTGTGGTGGTGTTTATAGATGACATCTTGGTCTATTCGAAGACCCCAAAGGAGCACGAGGAGCATCTGAGGATAGTGCTGGAGACTCTCAGGAGGGAGAAGCTTTATGAAAAGCTCTCAAAGTGTGAGTTCTTCCTTGACAAGGTTGAATTTCTTGGTCATGTGGTGACTGGAGAGGGTATCTCGGTGGATCCGAGAAAGATCAGGGCAGTAGAGGCATGGAGTGCTCCGAGTTCAGTAGCCGAGGTCAGGAGTTTCCTGGGACTGGCAGGTTACTACAGGAGATTTGTTCAGGATTTTTCCCGGATTGCAGAGCCGTTGTCCAGGCTGACTCGGAAGGACGTGGAGTTTGTTTGGTCAGAGGAGTGCCAGATCGCCTTTGATGAGCAGAAGAGGAGGTTGACGACAGCTCCAGTGTTGACGTTGCCATCAGGTTCTGGAGGTTTCACTATCTATAGTGATGCATCGGGGAAGGGACTGGGTTGTGTGTTGCAGCAGAATGGGAGGGTGATTGCCTATGCTTCCAGGCAATTACGTCCTCATGAGAAGAATTACCCTACCCACGATTTGGAGTTGGCAGCGGTCATTTTTGCTCTGAAGTTGTGGAAACACTATTTATACGGAGAGCGTGTGGAGATCTTCACAGACCACAAGAGCTTGAAGTATGTGTTTACCCAAAAAGAGCTGAACATGAGGCAGAGGAGATGGTTGGAGTTGATGAAAGACTTCGACATATCATTGCAGTATCATCCAGGGAAGGCGAACGTAGTTGCGGATGCATTGAGCAGGTATCCGGTAGCTATGTGCCTGACTACAGATCGTTATCTTCTGGCAGATCTAGAGAGCTTGGGCATTGAGGTGATAGTGCCTGGAGTTGAGATGCAGATGTGGGGACTGCAGATTCAGTCAGAGTTGGTAGACCGGATCAGGGCTACACAGTTTGAGAATGAGTCCCTGAGGAGCATCAGGGAGCAGGTTCAGATGGGTTTAGCAGATGACTTCACCATTGCTGATGATGGTTCCTTGCGGCACGGTACCAGGTTGTGTGTGCCGAGTGGGTCGTTGCGCGAGAAGGTTCTCCAGAAGGCGCATCGATCCCAGTACTCTATGCATCTCGGTGCCAACAAGATGTATAGAGATCTGAGACAGCATGTATGGTGGTACGGGATGAAGCGAGAGGTAGCACGCTTCGTATCCCGATGCTTAGTGTGCCAGCAGGTGAAGGCGGAGAGGCAGAGGCCAGGAGGATTACTCCAGCCGCTACCCATTCCGGAGTAGAAATGGGAGCATGTGACAATGGATTTTGTTTCTGGACTTCCCCGTTCTCCAGGCGGGAAAGATACGATTTGGGTCATCGTGGACAGGTTGACCAAATCGGCCCACTTTCTACCATTCAAAGTGGGTACGTCTACAGAGAGACTCGCAGAGATGTATGTGCGCCAGATATTCAGACTGCATGGAGTTCTAGTGAGCATAGTATCAGATCGGGACAGTCGCTTTACTTCGCATTTCTGGAGGAGTCTGCAGGCTAGCTTGGGCACCCAGCTCAAGTTTAGTAGTACGTATCACCCGCAGACAGATGGTCAGTCAGAGAGGACCATTCAGACACTTGAGGATATACTTCGCACTTGTGTTTTGGATTTCAGAGGCTCTTGGGAGGATCACTTGCATTTGGTAGAGTTTGCTTACAACAACAGCTACCAAGCCAGTATCGAGATGTCACCTTTCGAGGCGTTGTATGGACGGAGGTGTCATACTCCGTTATCATGGGATGATGTAGGTGAGAGAGCTTTGCTTGGCCCGGAGATGGTGGTTGATGCAGCGGAGAAGGTCAAGCTCATTAGAGATAGACTTTAGGTGGCGCAGGACAGGCAGCGGCATTGGGCCGATAGCCACCGGAGACCTTTGGAGTTTGAGGTATAGCTTAGAATCTAGATTTTGTTCTTGTGTTGCTTGTGATTGCTTGTTTTAGACTAAGTGCAGAGACCTTGTTTGTGCTAGGTTGGAGATCTGGTATTCCTGAGGATTTCTCCGACGCGGGGCACTATTCGCTTCGGTGGAGGCGGGAAGCTTAGCCCACGTTTCGTCGGACCCTTCCGTGTTCTTGAGAGGGTCGGCGCCGTGGCGTATAGGCTTGAGTTGCCGCCTACGCTGGAGGGAGTTCATGATGTGTTCCACGTGTCACAGTTGAGACGGTACGTGGCGGATCCCAGTCACGTATTGGATCACTCGGAGATCGCAGTGGGCCCTACTCTTAGCTATCCAGAGCAGCCGGTGGAGATTCTGGATCGGCGAGAGAAGGTGTTGAGGAACCAGACTATTCCCTTGGTTCGCGTCGTGTGGAGGCATCACTCTCCAGGAGAGTCGACCTGGGAGAGGGAGGATGAAATGCGCGAGCGATACCCCTATCTCTTCGAGCCCTGAGGTATGGTTCTTTCTTTGCATTCTTGTCCTAGTTTCGTCTTTTAATTTCGAGGACAAAATTTTTTAAGGAGGGTAGGCTTGTCACTACCCGATTCTCGAAAATAGGATTTTTATTTTATTTTATTTGGTAAATTGTGTATTGTATTTAAATAATTATAATTGTATTTAAATAGTGATTGTATTATTTTTTATTATTTTTATTTTGATTATTTTAGGGTTTTGGCTAGCCTGGACCCATGTCCGACCCTAGTGGACCCATGTCCGACCCAGCCCACACCCTTGAGAGAATTATTTTGGGGCTTAAATTTATTTATTATATTTTTAGAAGGTTAGTGGGAGAGATTTGGAGCTAGTTTGAGTGCTTTTGGAACCCGAAACCCAAAACCAAGTCAAATAGGGGCGTTTTGGGAATTTGGAACTTGTGTAACCCTTTATTTGTGTCTTGGCCGGCCCTACCTACCCCCCCCCCCAAACCGTGAGCACAGCAGTCCCACTTCCCCCTCTCTTCATTTACTTCTTCTTCTTCATTCCTTCTTCTTCTCCACTTCTTCTTTCTTCTTCCTTCCTTCTCCAAGTAAGTCCTTCTTCCATTTTTCTTCTTTCTTTCTTCCATTCCTTCTCCTTATACTAGCCCTAACCTTGCTTTTTTCCCAACCTAGGTGTGAGGAGCTTAGATCTAGTATGGAAGCTAGAATTGGTGGCTTGGAGCTTGAGGGAGGTGATTTGGAGTAGATCGGAGACCTTGGCCTTGGGATTCCAACTCCCAAGAGGTAAAACCTAACTTTCCCCTTCCTAATTATTTTTATGTAGTGTAATTAGTGTTGTAGAACCCTCCTAGACCATAACCCTACCCGTAGGAGGAAGTTGGAACTAGTTTGGGTAAGTTTAGAGACTTTGACATTAGGTTTTGTGTCGAATTCGGGTGGAATCCGAATTTGGCCCAATTTTGGGTGATACCCTAGGTTAGATGGACCTAGGTAGACGTTGTCGGGTGTCTAGAGGGTGAGTGCGTGTCTCCGTTCGGACACGGGAAGCCGTGTCGCGGAGAAACGGACGTTTCGGACGAAATTGGGACTTTTCGTCGTCGCCGGTTCTAAGCGCGTGTGCGTTTCCGTCACGGGCCTAGAATCGACACGGAAGCACATTTTCTAGGATCTAGGCATCGTTTAGAGCGTGTGGGTAAATTTTGGGCCGATTCCGAGTTCGTTTGGTGTGCGTTTCAGGAGGTTTTCCGAGCCGCGCACCACGTGTTCGTCGAAATAACCGAACGGCCATTTCGACTTGGTTTCCTCGTTTCGGGCTTGTGTGCGCGTTGGGTTAGTATCGGGGAGTGTGTGCTAGAGTTTTCGAGCTATATTATATATATTTTAGGGTGTCGGTGAGTGTCGGGGTCGTTGGGCGTGAGTGGGGCGTGTGGGTTGAGTGTTGTGTGCGTGGTTGTGTTTGTGTATATGTGTCCATATATATATATATATATATTTATATATATTTGTATGTGTGTTTATGTATATATACTTATATATATGTGTGTATTTATATTTATGTACTTGTATGTGTACATGTCTATGTATATATATATGTATATGTGTAAGTGTGCTTGTGTGTGTATATGTATATATATATATTTATGTGTGTATATATATATATAGTTGAGAGTGTGTGTAGATATATATATATATATATATATATATATATATATATATATATATATATAAAGTGTATATATATATATGTAGATATGTATATATATTTGTGTGTGAGTGTGTGTATTAGTGTGTTTGTGAGAGTGTAGGTGTGTGTGTTAGAGAGTGTTTAGAGTGTGTTTATATATATCTATCTAGTAGTTATATATATAGTTATATGTGTGTGTATATATATATATAGAGTGATATATATATATGTATGTTTATAGGCGTGTGTGTGTGTGTTTGTGATGGAGGGGGGGGTTCCAGCCCACTGCAGCAAGACTGCAGCAGCAGCCAACAGCAGCCATATGCTGCAGCAGCAGCAGCCACATGGAGCAGCAGCAGCAGCTCTAAGAGGCACAGCAGCAGCAGCAGTATGAAGCAAGCAAGAGCAGCAGCAGCGTGTTGGCGAGGGATAGGTAATTGATAGGTAGATAGTTAGGTTTATAGATAATAGATATATCTATATAGATAGATAGATACATAACTAGTTAGATAGATAAGTTATTAGATAAATAGATAGTTAGATGGCTAGATTAATAGATAGATAGCTAGGTATTTAGATAGATAGATACTAGATAGGTAGATAGATAGTTTTATCTATCTAAGAGATAGATATCTATATACCTATAGTTATATATATATATATATATAGATATCTTGATAGGTATATATGTTATGATTAGGTAAGAAAATGGGTAATGGGTATATATGTGTGGATATATATGTATATAGGTAGATACCTATTTAGATATATATAAATATGATAGGTAACTATATTACCTAGCCTAGATTAATAACTAGGTGCATAATTAATAGCTAGGTAGCTAGTTAGAGGGTTTTAGAGCGAAACCTCAATACCTTGAGATACCGAGGTATCTCGATACCTTGAGATATTCAAGGTATTGAGTTTCGAGCGGGGTATTTGAGCATTAGCCTAGGAAATGCTTGGGAGTGATTTTTATATGTTTATATATATATAATTACGAGTGCTAGCATAGGTTTTAGCGGGTTTAAGCGGGGTACGTGGCCTAGGGCGAGGTATCGGATACCGAGGGTATCCCGGTATCTCGATTAGGCGAGTTTGTGAGTTTAGTAGCTTAATGAGCTCGGTTTGACCTAGAATTTCAGGGGCACCCTAGTTTGACCTAGCTTTGACCAAATTTATCCTCGTTGACCGTAAAAGTCAACATTTGACCTAGTTTTGACCTAAAGTTGACTTTTTGGACACCGGGTTGATTTTTTGACCCGAATTTCACTGGTTTGACCCGTTCGACCTAGAATAGCCCTAGAAGCCTGTTTTTAATTATTTTATATCAGTTTTAATGCTTAGAACCCTGTTTAATTCTGCTTTTTGCATTAGGTCCTTGCGACACCGGTTCGGATCTCGATCCTCATCTGTTGCTCAGGACATCAGGCGAGTACCTACCTCTGATAGTTTCCATTTCATGATAGCGTTTATATCACCAGTTCTAGAACTGTAATACTTGATTCTGACACATTATTACATGAGCTGGTACTAGTGGATCCCGTCATGAGATGCTATCTCCCTTACCGTGTTCAGCGGGTACTCTATCACGTGTATTTCATCATGTGCTTCGGGTATTGATTCTCATGTGCTATCATGTGCTTCTTGTGCTCTCGCCTTCGTGTGTGCGAGCTATTATCATGTACGTAGCGTGTTGTGGTTGGATCCAATGGTATTAGTGGGGGAGGGGAGTAGGAGTTGGTTATATGATCAAAGCCAAACAGTATTCATGTGTATGTCGGTTATGCAACTCACGCATAACGGAGTTATCGTAGTATTCTTCATGTGCAACCTAAGCCGATCATATAACAAACTTGTGCTCAAGGCACTTAGCTAGTATTCATGTTTCTCACCTGCAGTTACTTTTTCACTACTTGTATTGTTCTCCAGTTTACCTTACAGCTACTTATTGTGCTCCAGTATATATTTATTTCCTGTGCATCTTGTATACTTTTCTATTGCTCGTCATATACACCTTACCATATATTTGGAGTTGCTTTCAGAGTTATGTACTTCGCTCCAGTCCTGACTGGGCATATTTTTTCCAGAGGATCCTGAGGACTATTGCCCTACGTTCTACGGGCCTGGTGTTGACGACTGTTGTGACCCCGTGATCGAGGAGGAGTGCGCCGAGGAGACGCCGATAGCATCCTAGTTAGCTAGGTGGGTTTCCTGGGTTGTTTCCAGTGGTTTGTATTTTGGATGACTGTACTTATTCTTTTGTTGCTTGAGATGTTGTAGCTATTTGTAGACTTGGACTGTATTATTTTGGATTGTCTTGCTCTCTTGGTTCTGTTTCTTTGTTTATATCATATCGTGCTTATTTCTTCCCCTAGATTTTGTGATTGAGATTTATATATATATTGCGTGGTTGCCCTCCTTCGGGAGAAGATTATTTTGATATATATATATATTGCGTGGTTGCCCTCCTTTTGGAGAGGTCATGCCGGATTTTTCTGTGAGATATAGATAGATATGGTTAACCAAGAACGGACCTTTACAGCGTTCTACCGCCGATTCTGCGGCGTAGGCTGGACGTACCCACGACTCATGCCCGATTTTCGGGTGCGGGTCGTGACACGAAGACACAAGTTAGTAAGCAACAGGTTTAAATATACACAGGGATCACTGGCTTAATGCCACAAAGGGACGGTTTATAGTCTCGGGACAAGAATAATATGCAACGCAGGTGGCGAGCCCCGCTACATAGCATCCCGTCCATGACAAACGACTATACGAACTCTTCCGCCCGGATTGGATCAGCCCCAGTGCCCTGGCGGCCGTCCGCAGAAGCCAAAATACCTTGTGCACAAGTTGTCCGTGATCAAGCACATTTAGTTCAAATTATTTCAAACGAATTTTGAACGAATAGGAGCAAGCTCCATAGCCAAACAGTTTTGCATAGTCTTACTGATCAATCTATGCTGAATTAAAGTGTGTTCCATATGCATAGCACAATTTATAGAAGAAATATGTATTCTAACTAAAATTGAAACATATGTTGAACATTCCAACGAATAAGCATGCAGTGTAAGTAATCGTTCCCAAGTTGAATGACAAGCAATACAAACCAAGTCTATTCCCATTTTATCTTGGTATGTTTTATTATTACTTGGTATCATTTGATTGGGGCAAGAGTGCACGATTTTAGGGTGTGAAGCTTGGAAGCAGGGCTAGCTAATCGGGTTGGTAGCCACTCACTTAAAAGTTGGAAAGGAGAAGGAAAGAGGCTCTTCACGACTCCGCTCGCAAGCCGCCTACTGCTCGTTTACCTGCACACGAACAGCTCAATTAATACTTCTTCCTCTCTTTCCAATCTCAGAATTGAAGTACAGTTCAATGAACGAAAGCAATAAAAACCATCGAAACCGTTCAAGGAAAACAAGCAAATCCCAAAACCAACTCAAAGCACGAAAGCAACAAGCGACATCAAAAATTGAGGCAATAAAAGACAGCAGCGGAGAGGTCCCTCCTGACTCTGCCGCTAAGCCGATCCTTGGAGCGCGGTCCACTGAATTTGGGAATCGATTCCGAAGAAACAAATCCATAACGAGGACGAGTTCTTAATTCAATCTATCCCGATCGAACGATACCGTCTTGTGTTTCTTAGCCGTGCTCTCCGCATCGGGAGAACGGGGAGCTACATCCTACCCAACTAATTGGAAGTTTCGTCCCGAAACTTAGGAATAGAACCAACCGTTAGGGATTATTTTGTTGTTGGCGGCGATCTGGGAGCGAACAGTTTCGAATCAAGTGTCCGTTTCTGCCACAGTTGTAACAAGACCCATTCTTCATGTAACAATTAACGATGGTGTGCCCCGGCCTGTGGCAGTGCTCACAACGCACTCCCGTATTTGTCTTATTCCGACCACCGTTGTTTTATCGCTTTGCAGCGTTGCTTCCTCTTTCGTTGCCTTGGCGTTTGTGATTGTAGGTATGCACAGCGCCGGTGGAAACGTAAGGATACTGCGGTTCAAGGGATAGGGCATGATTCAGGACTTCACGCATTGTCCCGTACTGATTATTGGCCACATGTGCATGGATGGCAGGGCGTAGTCCACCTTTGAACCTTCTGGCTCGACTCGCTGCATCAGGTAAATAGGCCCTAGCAAATTTAGAGAGTCGGTTGAATTCGGCGGAGTACTG
This sequence comes from Iris macrosiphon, assembly GCA_036927795.1. NCBI lineage: Eukaryota > Viridiplantae > Streptophyta > Magnoliopsida > Asparagales > Iridaceae > Iris > Iris macrosiphon. The sequence goes on along the minus strand of JAYESA010000004.1, from coordinate 335,961,331 downwards.
CTTCACTGTCATACTGCCCTGCCTCAGTTGCACGAAATCATTCTTCATTTGACGTTGTACTGGAGGGGGTATAAACTCCTCTTCAAACGTGGCACGAAAGGTCGTCCACGAGATCGCCTCCTCTCCGTGATTAAATTGGAGAGATCGTTGATACATGTTCCACCAATCGTGTGAGTTGAGGCGGAGCTGAAGTTGCGCGCAGGCGACACGCTTCTCTTCGGGGACCTCTAGCAGAGCGAAGTGATCTTCAAGCTCGGCTAGCCAATCTAGAGCTACCACTGGGTCCTCAGTCCCGTTGAATGGAGTGTTGCAGACTTTCTTGAAATGGCCCAAGTTGAAGGCAGTCACGTCCCTCGGTCTTGGGATTTAAGGCGTCTCCACTTCAAGCATGGGCTGTTCCACCGGAGTCGTTGCTGTTGCAGCAGAATGGTTGGCAGCCAAAGTCTGAACGATCTGTTGCAGGGTATCTACCTGCTTTTGTTGGACTGAGAATCGGGTCTCCAGATTGCTTTCGAACTTGGCTTGGCGAGCATCATCTCTTTGTCGTTGCGATTCTAACATTTGCATCACCCGCTCAAGCGGATCGACTTGAGATATGCCGCGCTGGCTCTGAGGGCTTCCCGAAGTGTCCGAACTACTTTCCTGTGTTTCGTTCGGTGGTTGCGCTGCAGATTGCGTCGGTACCATTCCTTCAAAAGAAGGTAAATTATATTAGAATCATAATGTATTATGGACTTATTGCATGAATGTATCTCATTTTGGCCTAGCGAGTTCAAGAGTTTGCACAAGAATTGATCGTTAAAGAAACTTTTCCAGCACGAAGTCTAAGAAACTTGAATCTGTGCTCTGATACCACTATGTCACGACCCAATTTCGTAGAATCGTTGAGGCGTCCCCCGAATCGTGACCGCCATACGGGCCTGGAGTTGCGCCCGTACAAGGCTTTAATGATTTGCATAACAAGCACATATTCAGAGTACGGAGATAAATTAAAACACAGATTTGAAACATGGAAAAGTTCTCTTTATTGATAATGAACATCTATTACAAACTCCTGAACGAGTCAGCTAATATGCCGAACGACTTACAAAAGTGTTGACTCAAAATGAGATAGCAGTCCTGTACATTATATCCCTTTACTAAACTTCAAAAGATATAGACCTCCAGGCTGGAGGATAGCTTTGCCACGGAGCTGCATTTTGTGTATGAAGAGTTGCAGGCTCCTGACTCCAAAATGCTTCAAGGGGCACGGTGAAGATGCGCCAACAGCTGGACTGGATCGGGAAGACGACTTCGGCTCCTCGCTCGGTTCGCCTTGGTACGGAGAACCTGTTTCAACGAGGGTCAGCATGTCGAAACATACTGGTGAAGGCGAGCTAACCGAACTATACCAATCAACACGTTGTTTAATGAAGCATACATATTTTGTGGGTTTCTATCTTGCCTTAGTTCATTTACAAGTAAGCAACATATAGAATTTTACTGAAATGAACGTGCCACCGTTCGGTAGATTTTACCTGTCCGTCTGAATGACCTGCACAATACTTACCATGCCTTCCCTGCCACAAAGACACAAGTTAGTAAGCAACAGATTTAAATATACACAGGGATCACTGGCTTAATGCCACAAAGGGACGATTTATAGTCTCGGAACAAGAATGATATGCAACGCAGGTGGCGAGCCCCGCTACATAGCATCCCATCCATGACAAACGACTATACAAACTCTTCTGCCCGGATCGGATCGGCCCCAGTGCCCTGGCGGCCGTCCGCGGAAGCCAAAATACCTTGTACACAAGTTGTCCGTGATCAAGCACATTTAGTTCAAATTATTTCAAACGAATTTCGAACGAATAGGAGCAATCTCCATAGCCAAACAGTTTTGCATAGTCTTACTGATCAATCTATGCCGAATTAAAGTATGTTCCATATGCATAGCACAATTTATAGAAGAAACATGTATTCTAACTAAAATTGAAATATATATTGAACATTCCAACGAATAAGCATGCAGTGTAAGTAATCGTTCCCAAGTTGAATGACAAGCAATACAAACCAAGTCTATTCCCATTTTATCTTGGTATGTTTTATTATTACTTGGTATCGTTTGATCGGGGCAAAGAAGAGTACACGATTTTAGGGTGTGAAGCTTGGAAGCAGGGCTAGCTAATCGGGTTGGTAGCCACTCACTTAGAAGTTGGAAAGGAGAAGGAAAGAGGCTCTTCACGACTCCGCTCGCAAGCCGCCTACTGCTCGTTTACCTGCACACGAACAGCTCGATTAATACTTCTTTCTCTCTTTCCAATCTCAGAATTGAAGTGCAGTTCAATGAACGAAAGCAATAAAAACCATCGAAACCGTTCAAGGAAAACAAGCAAATCCCAAAACCAACTCAAAGTACGAAAGCAACAAGTGACATAAAAAACCGAGGCAATAAAAGACAGCAGCGGAGAGGTCCCTCCTGACTTTGCCGCTAAGCCGATCCTTGGGGCGCGGTCCACTGAATATGGGAATCGATTCCGAAGAAACTAATCCATAACGAGGACGAGTTCTTAATTCAATCTATCCCGATCGAACGATACCGTCTTGTGTTTCTTAGCCGCGCTCTCCGCACCGGGAGAACGGGAAGCTATATTCTACCCAACTAATTGGAAGTTATTCCCGAAACTTAGGAATAGAACCAACCGTTAGGGATTATTTTGTTGTTGACGGCGATCTGGGAGCGGACAGTTTCGAATCAAGTGTCCGTTTCTGCCACAGTTGTAACAAGACCCATTCTTCATGTAACAATTAACGATGGTGTGCCCCGGCTTGTGGCAGTGCTCACAACGCACTCCCGCATTTTTCTTGTTCCGACCACCGTTGTTTTGTCGCTTTGCAGCGTTGTTTCCTCTCTCGTTGCCTTGACGTTTATGATTGTAGGTATTCACAGCGCCGGTGGAAATGTGAGGATACTGCGGTTCAAGGGATAGGGCGTAATTCATGACTTCACGCATTGTCCCGTACTGATTATTGGCCACGTGCGCATGGATGGCAGGGCGTAGTCCACCTTTGAATCTTCTGGCTCGACTCGCTGCATCAGGTAAATAGGCCCTAGCAAATTTAGAGAGTCGGTTGAATTCGGCGGAGTACTGCTTCACTGTCATACTGCCCTGCCTCAGTTGCACGAAATCATTCTTTATTTGACGTTGTACTGGAGGGGGTATAAACTCCTCTTCAAACGTGGCACGAAAGGTCGTCCACGAGATCGCCTCCTCTCCGTGATCAAATTGGAGAGATCGTCGATGCACGTTCCACCAATCGTGTGCGTTGAGGCGGAGCTGAAGTTGCGCACAGGCGACGCGCTTCTCTTCGGGGACCTCTAGCAGAGCGAAGTGATCTTCAAGCTCGGCTAGCCAATCTAGAGCTACCACTGGGTCCTCAGTCCCGTTGAATGAAGTGTTGCAGACTTTCCTGAAATGGCCCAAGTTGAAGGCAGTCACGTCCCTCGGTCTTGGGATTTGAGGCGTCTCTACTTCAAGCACGGGCTGTTCCACCGGAGTCGTTGCTGTTGCGGCGGAATGGTTGGCAGCCAAAGTCTGAACGATCTGTTGCAGGGTATCTACCTGCTTTTGTTGGACTGAGAATCGGGTCTCCAGATTGCTTTCAAACTTGGCTTGGCGAGCATCATCTCTTTGTCGTTGCGATTCTAACATTTGCATCACCCGCTCAAGCGGATCGACTTGAGATATGCCGCGCTGGCTCTGAGGGCTTCCCGAAGTGCCCGAACTACTTTCCTGTGTTTCGTTCGGTGGTTGCGCTGCAGATTGCAAAAGTGTTGACTCAAAATGAGATAGCAGTCCTGTACATTATATCCCTTTACTAAACTTCAAAAGATATAGACCTCCAGGCTGGAGGATAGCGTTGCCACGGAGCTGCATTTTGTGTATGAAGAGTTGCAGGCTCCTGACTCCAAAATGCTTCAAGGGGTGCGGTGAAGATGCGCCAACAGCTGGACTGGATCAGGAAGACGACTTCGGCTCCTCACTCGGTTCGCCTTGGTGCGGAGAACATGTTTCAACGAGGGCCAACATGTCGAAATATACTGGTGAAGGCGAGCTAACCGAACTATACCAATCAACACGTTGTTTAATGAAGCATGCATATTTTGTGGGTTTCTATCTTGCCTTAGTTCATTTACAAGTAGTTTGGTGAATTTGGAGACCTTTGACCCTGACACATTTTTCGGTGCAAAGCGGACCCACATGCGGACCCCGTTTTGACACAAAACTGCCGTTTTTGCCCTTGTCTCCAAATTGGACCCAAGGACAGGCGTTTCTAGCTGATTGATATTTTCTGGATCTGATGGTGATATTTGTTTCAGCAACCGGAGTACCGCCTGCAAATCCAACTGAAGTCAGAGCCGAAATCAGAGCCGGAACCACAGGCAAGTGTACCTTGCCAAACCCTGCAGCTTGCTACTTATTTTTCTGAACATATTTAGCATCAGTGGGCAAGTAAAGCTTGCCAATTATCAGTAATTCTTGACATAGTAGTTTACTTGATTTCTTGTGGATTTAAATGTAAACTTGTTTTAACTGCTTAACCTAGGAAACGTGTGACGTACTTAGTGTCCGATCATAGTCGGGTGCCAACCCCGTACGCGGTGTTGGGTACGTCATTTAGATATGGATACTCGATACCCTTACTCTTGATACTTGTCCTATCAAGTACAACAAAACCCAGGACACTTGACACTATTCATGAGACAGAATCCTCTTGAGATATTCACGATGATTCTGTGTAGGATACAGGTTATGACATGGACAGTTTATTTCTAGACATTATATGACTGCTGCATTAGTTATGATCTTGCGTGTCATGGACATGAGACGTGTGATTACATTGGGTGGGGAGAGACACACAGGCTACAGGCTGTTTTCATATATATATACTATTAGTGTGAGGTCGTAGACTCTCCAGCAGAGCTAGACCCTTTACGTGTTACTACTGCTACCGGCTCCCCGACACAGAGCTTGTAGCGGTCTCAGCCTGAGTTCTAGTGATGCTCTCAACTTGCATTTATCACTTAGCTGGTTACATAGTTTACCCTGCTGTTTCATTTAATTCTGCTGCACTGCTTATATTTTGGCTTGTATTATCTGTACCTTGTTATGTCCCCTGAGGACCTGGAATGGACTATGTCCCCAGGTATAGCTGAAGAGATCCATCCAGAGATACCCCGTACCAGAACACTTCCAGGAGCTGTACCAGGACCTGAAGACGAGCTCGCACCAGAGGACTTCTCCTGAGCATTGGCCGTATGTAGTCAGTTATTTCTATTTCCAGTTGATTATTTCCTGTCTATTTGTAATTGTTGTACCAGACATATTCTCGGATTGTTTCCCGAGATATTTATTGAGATTTGCTTATTTATTCTATTGTATTATTTCTGGCAGTTACTCTGTGTTTATCTGTTGTGGATGAGATTAGATTAGTCTGTGACCTGTAACAATTGCTCTATTTCCTGTTAGACTACAGCTTAAGCATGCCCTGATGGATCCATTAAATTGGGTTGTCCATCGGTGCGTGCTGCTGGCCATTGCCACGTATCTAGTCCCTCGATATTTGGGACTGGGGCGTGACATTTAACCACTCTGGTAACACCGTAGTCACTAGCACGCACTATGGTGGGTCGTGTCCGATGGTCGCTACCCCCGCGGTATGTCGATTGATGGAGTCCGAGGGTCGCTACCCCCGCGGTATGTCGGCTGATGATGTCCACTGACGAGCGTGAGGTTGTGAGGATTAGATCGAGTAGCCTACCCTTGCCCATACGTCGAAAAGTTGTCCTCATTTGCATTCATATAGATTATCCTGTACAGCATACTTATCTATTTTCAAATATGATGCATGTTTACTGTATTCAAATTGGCTCATATTTTCTGTATCTTGTTACGTCCCTCTGAGGACCTGGTCCTCTGCCAGGTGTATCTGTTCTTGAGTAATTGCAGGAGCGCAAATTTGGATGATTACTTGTGTTGCGAGGATGTCTTCTCTTCGAGCCCATAGTCGTAAGCTGGTATTCCTATATTGTATTTGTTGTCTTGTACTTTTCCATTCGAGTTGGTAGTGGATTTGTTTCCATCCAACTATCATCCTTAGATATTTATGTTGAGATCTAGTTATATAGATGCTGGTTATTATTTATATCTGATTTTTGCGGATAAAATTTAGATTATACCCTGTGACTTGTGATACATTTTATACCACTTGTGAACTTGATATTCATATTACAGCGTATGTGTGGATTTGGTTTCCATATATTGGAGTTGCCATATCCATGCGGCTGGCATGCTTACGTGTCCTAGTCCTACGTATTTTTGGGACTGGGGCATGATATGTTTTTGTGGTGGCCCATGCAGGTCGAGAGCATATTGTCTCGGTTATGTTACTGTATCGAACAAGCCTGCACCTAGGACTAGAGTATAGGATCTCATCCACAATTGACTATGACTCATCTTTCTTCTAATCTATTCTATTTGAATAATTGCATCATGCTTGATTCATGTACTCTCATAATAGTTCCTTTAATATAGTCTCTCCTAGAATATAGAAGTTCCTGTTGTTAGATGATAAGTAGGGTAACCTTCCTATTAAGAGTACAACTAGAGTGCTGACACACCACTAAGTTTAGGATGTCTAGTGAACCCTAGAATTCCTTATCTCTAGAATTGGTTTACCATTACCCCCTGATGTGTTATGAGGACTTGAGAGTAGTATAGACACTACTAGAGTTAGTTAGAAGTTTACTATTATGGTTGCCCCTAGCATTGAGAAACCAATAGAAAACCAAAGTGAATATTAGGACTGAACCTAACCCATGCCGTTAGATGAGTATTGGAAAACCATAAATTTAGATTCTTGTCTTGAGATAAGCAGACAGTACCTTAGAAAGCCAAGAGCAATGCATAGAATATTTTCCTAATCATACCTCAAACACAGAGACTAGAATACCCCTTTCCCTTGGAAAACCATGATGCTATCTAGAGCCCCTCTATTTTCATATATTGTTCCCCTGTGACCATAGCGTTCGCTAATTGTGCGACGACCAAAATTATGTTCTTCTTTTCTTTATCTTTCAACTCGTGCCACCTGACACTTCTGATAGTAGGCCAAGTAATTTATTTCTTTGTTAAGGACACATAGTTTGCTAGGATTATAGTTGTAATCTTGAATTTTGAAATTGTGTGCTTAGTAGTTAGAACTTGATAGTTAAGTTATTCTTGTAGATTGAGACCTGGTGCTTATCCCTTAGTTTTAAATCGCGTAACTTATACCACACCTCAATACGAGTTATATTCCCTTTCCCTTGAGGCCAGTAACTGTCCCATTGTTACTATTGACACTTGCACTATGACTAAGAGTTAAGACGACCATGACCTATGTAATATAAGAGGATACCCTAACAAGTACCAAGACCCCTTCTCGAAGACCTTAACAGGAGCTTCTACGGTACCCTTAAGACTGTCACAGTATTAGTTTATTGTTTTAAGTTGGGTAGTATTATACCTCACAACCTCGTATCACATAGTCTTTTGCCTATTATTGAAGTGTGATTGAACGACATTAATTGTATACTAGCATAAGACGACAGTGGTTATTCAGACAATAAAAGTTAGAGGTCCTTGCCCACATTTGGTCGACTAGCGACATAGACTAGGAGGTTGTATGATAACTGTAGGGATTGTAGAGTCTTTTATTATTGTTGCTTAGTTGTTTTGTTTTGTGAACTTGAATTAATTTGTACCTCCTTTCATCATCATCTAGCGTACTTATATTTGCTGCACTACCTTGACTTATGCTGCTATTATAGCCTAGTTTTGCAAGCTTACTCTTTTATCGAGCTTGATCATGAGATATGTATTATTGGGGACGCCTACTAATACATTTCAGAATCAGTGTATTAAGGTCTAGCTAACCTTAGTGCGCTTGATTCACCCTTCGCAATACTACTTTACGTGGAATGAGATATGTAGTGATTGGTAGACGAATATACTTGCCCCTAGATATGTCTGAGCGGATCGTATCGGTTACATAACTGTACTAATACAAGCATGCGAATAAAAAATTACCAAAATAGGATTTTAATCCACAACTGCTTTGACAATTCCCATTTGAATTCCTTAAACTCCTTGATACCGATACTTCTATTCTATTACCTCACCCTTGAACTCTTTATTATTGGTCTCCGTCTTCCCTTATTTCGGAAAGACGAAACCTCATGCTTGGTATAAGTTTAATACACAGAGAGTACTGGATATACCCCGTAGGCCGATCACATACTTGAGGATTATTCTTTTGTAATTAAGGACATATCATATATGATATAATCGGCGTTGAAGTTTTGAGGATTGAATGATATGAGTAAATAAATTAAGGAATATTTTTCTTAAAGTATATAGCCTTCTATGATAGATGGGTAAATTCTAAGTTGGGTAGCAGTGCATTGCCAACTTGAGAGAAATTTCTTTTAGATTGTGATCAAGTAAGATTAGATTGGAAGATTCAAGTCATTTTAATTTTGAGAAATTTTAAAAGAATGATTAAGATAATGAGGATTTAACGAATTTTAAAATCTTGATATTGCGGACCAAATATTTATACTTTGAGCACATGGTTTAAATTTTGAATATTGAAGGATGAATCATCGATTTAAATTTTGAGGATAAATATAGAATTTTAGACTTGAACAATTGGTGAATTAGATTTAAATTTTACAATTTGATGATTTGAATTAAAACTTCAATTTTGATTGTTGGGTCACCTATTTGAAATATTGAGGATTTAAATTGAGTTTAAATATTTGAAGAGTACAAAATTCTTAATTTGAGAATAGGAATAAGATTTGATTAGAATTGTTTATTGTTCAAAGTCTAGAAGAGATTATGATAGTTGGAAATGGTGATATAAATTTTGATGTGGGATGTCATATAGACTTGAGTTAGATTTGAATGTTGATTATTTAAAAAAAATCGAGAAGAGATTACGACAGGTTGAATTTTGATTTAAACAGTGGTTATCTTAATTTTGAAGTGATCGCGATAGATTTGAATAGATTTTGTTATTTAAATTTTTGGAAGAGATTGTGATTGACGTACCTTATGTACGAATGTGAAAGATTTAACAAATTATGCCTTATTTTAATTTCGAGGACGAAATTGTTTTAAGTTGGGTAGAATGTAAACTCCCTCACCCAAAATAGGTATTTTGTGTATATTTTATATTATTATATTTATTATAGATGTTGAATTTATTTAGAGTATTCTCTTAGTTAATTAGAAAATAATTTTTTTTAGTATATTTACTTATATAAATATTTATTTAGAATTATTTTTAGGCTATTTTAGATTATTGAGATTTTTCCATAATTTTTAGTTAATTAAAAACTAGTAACACTAATTTTCTAGAACTTTGAAGAATTTATTTTATGTTCAAACTTAATTAAAAATATTCCAAAATTTTGTTTTAGGTTCTAAATAGTCAAATATATTTTCTAGAATTTTCTGAATACTTTTAGTATTTATTGGGAGTTATTTAGACTAATAACTAATTTTTAGGACTTGTAGAATTAATTGTGCAATCCCAGGAATATAGAATGGATCCACGTTATTTTTTAGGGTTTATAATATTATTATATATTTTCTGGAATTATTTCAGAATTTTTGGAATAATGTTAGTATTTATTTTTAGTTAAATGGATAAAACTAATGTTTAGAACTTCTCCTAATTATAGTAGTAAACTTATGAATATAAAATTATCCTAAATATTTTTCTAGGGTTTATAGATTCAAAATATATTTTATGTAATTTTTCCAGATTTTTATGATTATTTTTAATATTTATTTGGAGTTATTTAGATTTAAAATGACTTAAATAATGTTTTGATAAAGGCAAATCAAAAACAAATAATATAACAAAAACCATCCAATCAGATTCTGACACGTGTCAGCCTATAAATATCCATTCAGCCGCAGGTACATCCCTATATATATATATATATATATATATATATATATATTATTATAACCCTAATTATCCCATTATCTTAGAGAGAGAGATTTTGGAGAATTGCCATCTAGGTTCCTTCATCTTCCACAAGCCATTGCGCATAGCTCCGGACTCCAAACGAGGCCTACTTTCTTGTGTTAGAAAGATATTGAGGTTAGATTTCTGATTATATAATTTATTTTATGAAATTATGAGTATTAAATTTTGGAAAATTCGTAGAGCACAGCATGTAAGAAAATAGACGTGTTTCAATATTTTTCGCAATTTTGGGAGAACCAGGAATCAGAATCATGAACCGTTTAAAGTTTTGGAAAGATAATGTCGAGATCATTGACATATATTTTTCCCAGAATTTAATTCGAAGTATTTATATACTGTTAATTCTGAAGAACTTCTAGGTTAGAATTTAACCATCGGTGCACAATACAAAATTTGTATGTGCCATAATTCCCAAACGAATTTGAATTCGGACGAGCCGTAAATTCCAGCATATTTTTGACGCTGAAATCTGCAGGAAATCATGCATGAAAGTTGAGTTTGTGTCGGTTGATTTTTCGGTCAACAGATCGCCTCGATTTGCGTGCCATGAGTCTCGAATTGATAAAATTCAGTTTCTTTGGACAAAATTTAGGAATTAACATAAAAATCAGAATAATAAGATTAAAAATAGGATTTTAGAGTAATTATTTCAGAATTAAATAAATTAAAATAAATTATCTTTTGACGTGATAAATTTATAATACATAGGCTATTTGGACTGTAACTTGGACTCTGATTCATACCAGCAGCAGGACCCCAGGCAAGATACCTTGCCAAATTGCTTACAGTATTTTGCATGCTCAGTATATTTCTATATATTTATTGTATTTCTGTTTATTCTTGCATGTGTAGTTTTCTTTCAGTCATTACTATGTATTAGATATGTTGACACACACATGGCACTTAGTATCATAGAGGACAATCATTAGGCGTATGGACTTTTAACCACTCTGGTAACACCGTAGTCACTAGCACGCACTATGGTGGGTCGTGTCCGATGGTCGCTACCCCCGTGGTATGTCGATTGATGGAGTCCGAGGGTCGCTACCCCCGCGGTATGTCGGCTGATGATGTCCACTGACGAGCGTGAGGTTGTGAGGATTAGATCGAGTAGCCTACCCTTGCCCATACGTCAAAAAGTTGTCCTCATTTGCATTCATATAGATTGTCCTGTACAGCGTACTTATCTATTTTCAAATATGATGCATGTTTACTGTATTCAAATTGGCTCATATTTTCTGTATCTTGTTACGTCCCTCTGAGGACCTGGTCCTCTGCCAGGTGTATCTGTTCTTGAGTAATTGTAGGAGCGCAGATTTGGATGATTACTTGTGTTGCGAGGATGTCTTCTCTTTGAGCCCATAGTCGTTAGCTGGTATTCCTATATTGTATTTGTTGTCTTGTACTTTTTCATTCGAGTTGGTAGTGGATTTGTTTCCATCCAACTATCATCCTTAGATATTTATGTTGAGATCTAGTTATATAGATGCTAGTTATTATTTATATCTGATTTTCGCGGATGAGATTTAGATTATATCCTGTGACTTGTGATACATTTTATACCGCTTGTGGACTTGATATTCATATTACAGCGTACGTGTGGATTTGGTTTTCATATATTGGAGTTGTCATATCCATGCGGCTGGCATGCTTACGTGTCCTAGTCCTACGTATTTTTGGGACTGGGACGTGACAGAAGGTGCTACGCATGGTAGCTAGCGTCGACATGACGGTCGAGGAGCTGGAGACGAATAAAGATGTAAAGTAACTCGGGGGATCGGATATCGGTGGCATGGGGGAGCAGGAACTTTATCGCGGGACGACAAGCATGAATACAGTTGAGAAGCTATGGGGTCAACACCCTCTCATTAGACTGGAGGGAAAGATTGTTGGGGCCCAGTCTAAATTTGGTGAATTTTGGAGCCCAAATATGGTCAAAGATTTGATTTGATATAATTTAAAAATCTACATTAAATGTAAGATTTGATTAGATTTCAAATTTGTGTCAAATATTTAATTTGACCATATTTGGACGTCCATAACTGGTATTGGGCTATTTTAGGTGGAATATGATTCTTATTTTAAGGTTTTCTATTTTAAAAAATTATATTATGACCTAAAATATGATTTTCCATCCTATAAATATAGGAGGAGGGTGGAGGCACAAAGAATAGCACAAGTTGGAGAATCGGGGTGCTCGTCCACAGAAAATCTAAGAGAAAGTCCATGATTTTCTCTTAGGACTTCGTCATCCAAGACAGAAGGGAGAAAGAGATCTGATCGAGGAGTTGTCGCCGTCACTCAGGGAGATTGATATGGGTTGGTGAGTGATTTCAATTGTAATATCTTATTTTTCTTCTAGAGTGTGGTGAGAGGGTTGAATCTATTAGGACAAATGGTTCAACATTGATTCTGTCAATCTTGTAATTTTATCTGAGTTATAAAGGTTAAAAAAATTTCAGGTGACATAGTCAGTGCCATATATTTGTCTTTATCTGTGCTTGGTGTTCGTTAGACAGGAATTTGTTATCTCATATGGGTTGGCCTAAAGCTTCCGCTGCGGATACTCTCAAACACGATGTCGAAACGCTTGCAGGACGTGTCCGATTTCCAACAAGAACCAGGTTACCAGACAATCCAAGAACCAAAAATAAACAAAATTACAATTGTAAACCAAAATTACATTTATTGGATCATCATTTTAGCCGACTTGGGGACCAACCTAGCTAATGCTGTAAAACCTAGTATCTAATGTAAACAAATACTGGGTAGAATTTTACTAGTTAAATTTAAGAAGAAGAGAAAGAAAGACATGCAATGCCGGTCATTAGTGATTGTCCGTGTCCTGTGCTACTACCTCTCATTACCATTTTTATTTTTATTTTGTTCAGACGGCTAGAATTTGAATCTATGTCCATTCCTTCCCTCTTTTACTAGTGTTGCCACTAGATCACATCCTTGTTGATACTGCTATATGATTTTGACTGAAAGATGTACAAACAATAAAGAAAGAAATCAAACATCTTAAGCCTTTTATATAACGAAATGGATATTTGGGTCGATCTGGACGTGCACATGTTGTGCACGTGCGGCGGAGTACGGCAGTGCCGCTGGATTGTTTATATAATATGCCATATATGGTGACTAAAAGATGTGTCAAATGGAATTTCTCCAAAGTAGATTGAGAATGCTCATTGATGCATGCTATGAACAACTTACAGCACAGTACAGATATATCGAGCGAATATGAACTTATCGCCTATAAGAATAATTTTAGAGTCCATGCACTATTTGGACTGCATTATTTCGACTGTTGTTTTGGCCAGCATTTTTGATCTGTCACACACGTGTCAGATTTTCATTGGAGGAGGGTCAAGATTTTAAGTGGTAGACCCCGGAGGGAGGACGTCGTCTGCAGTCACAGCCACGGTCACCCACGGTGGCCATTTATCATTTCCGGCATAGAAATGATCATAATCATCATAATCCGAATCCATAGGTCAGGCTTATAAGGAAGACCAAAAATGCTTCGACTGTCTGCATGTCTCAGTAAAACAATGGATGGAGGTTAAAGTACGCGTTGAGACTCATCGACAGCGGTCACTGCGAAAAAAAATATATATCCATCCCTTCTGAATGATATTTATGCCATGGTAACGCTGTTGTCCTCTTCAATTAATGTTGGTTACAATTGTGTGGTGCACGTCCCTGTTGTGTCCCCCTTCCTAGTTAGCTATCTATGTATTTGTCCTTGTTTTGGCGGGATATGTATCAGAAGTTGTGATTGTATGTCTTTCTAACGACATCTAGTCCTCGGCAGTGTACGTACCTACATACATATGTCACGACTATTTTGTGCTTCTCTTCTACGTACGTACTAAAAAAAAAGATGGAGACACATGCAGCCGGCATTGTTGGCTTCTCAGACGTGAACCGGTTGAAGTTGATGCTTCATGAACTCTTACGTTTCGATGCATGTACATCAGTTAAAACAACAATATGCAATCCGAATTGGTGCTTATATATAGATAATTCATCAGGTAGATGAAGACTAGAACACTGAAGATCAACCTGAGCTTCATTCCTTCTGTCAGTGCCGGACCAAGTGCAGTCTTTCCTGAGTACGCAATATTTTTTGTTGAAAAAAAAGAACTGGTCTGTTGGAATTGTGGTAGGACAATGAGATAAGAGGAGAACTAATTTGGATAAGAAAAAAAATATAAAAAGAAAATTTGGGCGGTAGAGAATAATGAAAGGAAAGAAACTTCATAATAATGTTTGTTGTACATAAAATGAGGATAGAGCACCCCTATTTATAGGACTCTTGGAAGAGTCTACACACTTATTAAATATATCTATAGATTATTCTAGATTCGTTTATGATTATAATATTATGACATCTATAGAACATAATTATTTTAAATTATCATGAAAACATGCTAAAACATGGAGTAAGCACAAAACTAAAAAGGACCTAATGAACAATTAAAGCCCAATGGTAGTGGACCAACTAGATTTGTTAGGCTCAAAACATGGTCACAAAATCAGGTTTATTTTCAACACTCCACCTTAAACTCGATTTGTAACTCCAAGTAGACTTTTTAACTTGAAAAAAAAAATGTCTTGTTTATGTGACTTGGCGAATTATTAAACTATTGATATAGACTTGTTTAATGTAGAACTTTTTTATCTTATCATATGGAATATAGTATTGTGATTAGAGTATCATATGAAATGTTGTATTGTTGTGGACATAAATATTATAGTATTGTTGTTTCAGAGATAAAAAAAAATGTAGTAAAATTAAGGTTTGGGATCGCTGGGTCACCAAGTAGTATCCCTGAACTGGGACCTTAGTAAATCATGTGAAAATATTTGGAATGGAAAGTATGGAAGTACGGAATGTGGTAATGGAAAGAGTTGTGTCGTATAGTTATTTTCAATTTTTGTACCATGCATATGTTTTATCGTTTAATTGTTCAGACATTTGCGTGGTCATGGACAGCATGTGCATAAGATTTTAACTCCTCGAACGATCGTCGGGACACTAGGACCATGTTGGCCTAGGACTCGGGTTAATAAGTGCTAGCTACGCACAGGTATTTTGGGACCTCCGGTGGTGCTAGATACCCACAAGCGAAAGAATCGTCATCTTACCATGAATAGTGCAAGATGGCTTGTGGTACCAGTGACCTTCATATAGTTAGGATGCATGCTAATGTCATTTTCTTGCAGAACTAGTAACTTGATGAAAGAATGGTCAGTTGACACGTTTATGTATTTATGAGATATTCTATTGACCGTTTTTTGTGCTTTCTTTGTACAAATACAATTTAGACTTGTACGATATCGCATCCAGTGACGACTTTCGGTTTTGCAGAACTGGAACATGACATTTAATACTCAGAAGCCAGTAGGATGATGGGCAAAATTTTTCAAGGAACAACTATGATGGTCCCTGTATCAACTATAATGATGCTCCTGATAATAGTAAGGCATCGTGGACAGATCAATTCAAGATAAGTAAATTTCATATATCAATTACTTGAAAATCTAGTTTAACTAGTTTTAATGTAATCTTATATACTGTGCTCTAAGTTCTTTAGCCACCATAATGGGATGCCAAGATCATGTGCCAGTACACTTCAGCCGCTGGAGTAAGTTCAATTATCCCAATTACAAAGTGAAATCAGAGAAGCCAATGCATCTAGGACAAAGGCTAACAAAATTGTGTGGTTGCTCGATTGCAACGACGGAATATTTCTTTCTCATGATACTTCTATTAGTTTATATTTATTTTAATAGAATGACTAACATTGACTATTTGTTTAGCTATGTTTTACATATATATATTTTTTTAAGGTTGAGAAGGGAGAGGATGCTACTATATATCTACCCATAGTAATGGTAGAAAGCTGATAGACCACAAGGCGTTGAAGAGTTATACGTACGTATTACATAACTTTTCTAGTATATTTTTTTTCCATTTTCGTTACAATATATAGATTCATGTTATAGATTCATATAGTTCTTAGGTTATAGAATAATCATATGTATATTTGCACACCAAGAATATCTAATGTTAGGTGATCGATATATTAATGTAGGACGAGTATATGCATGAGACTCCATGAGGAAGCGTAGCGCCTAGCGGGTGGCTGCTACACCAACCAAAGGAGAGAATGGTACTTTCTCGCAGACCCCAAGTTAGATGACCATCTACGGAAGACAGTCGTTAGTGGTCTTCATAGGGCACTTATTGTGAGATAGGGTTGAATGATGTGTATTTAACGAGACAGACATCAAGAGCTCCCACCACTAGTTCACAATTGAGGTCCACCCAGCAATCAGTCGATTTAGTACAGGTTGAGGTCCTTGAGTGAAAAATTGTTTCTCTTCAACTAAAACAACTAACGATATCCATCAGGTATCGTGAGTATATATGTTTTATTTTATTATGTATATTTAAAAAAAAAAAAAAAAACAGGTTCATTATTGTTTACAATAATTTTCTCTTTTCTTTTTTCAGTTTTTTGTATTTAACGACATACTAGCGATGTCCGTCTATTCGTCATTAGTCGCTAATTAGTATCAGTACGTCGGTAATGTACCGATACCTGAAGATTTGATTGCCAAGTAAATATACTCCGCCCGTCGTCGCTGATCGACTTGTCACTTTAGATTGACACATCAACAAACGTCGCTAAAGTGCCGGTGATGTATTGACAATGTGTGACGTTAGCCAAAAATGTTTAAACTTCTGTCTTCCATATCGCCTCTAGTGCGGCATTGTAGCGACGTGTTTCATGATTCCAATTAATATACGTCGTTGCAGTGATTTCTAGTGATGAATTTTGCTTCAGTGGCTAGATAATTGACGACCACTTTCATACGTTGCCTAAGAGCATTGCTAAGGCAAGGCAATTTAATGACGCTGAAAGCAGGATTAGCAACATGTCGTGGTGTCGCTAAATCCCATTTGTTTTGTAGTGTACAATGTTCATTAGTTCCTTCTCTGTTACCTCAGAAATCGAGGAAAAAACAAACAACTAAAACAACTAGGTAAGTGTGAAGAAGCCAAAGTAATATATAGAAAAAAATTGATGATAAAAAATCATGCACTGAGTTTTAAAAATTAGTAACTCATGAGTTCCTCTAGCTAGGATATTTGTTGTTAGTAAATGGTGATGGTACTGATATAAGAAATTTTAAAATAGAATGTTAGTAAAATGTTTTTAGCAATAAAAAAAGAAAAAAAGGACTGAATAGTGTGGTGAAGTACCATTGAAGAATCTCTTTCCTCTATTTGAGGCAGCATGATGCTTTAATTGGTTGCAGACAAAAGAGGAAGAGTTCGTTGGAAAGCACGTTTTAGAAGAACTCTTAGTGACATGGAGAGAGAGAGAGAGAGAGAGAGAGAGAGAGAGAGAGAGTGTGAAAATGTTGAGAATGTTGGATTGATATAGCGTGGATCGATCAAGATAGACGACGACCATGGAAGTGGGATTACTTGGGGTATTTCTTTGTCAAATCTATGTACATCCATCCATTGGCAAACTATAACTATTGCTAATAGGGTACGTAGCCCAACACTTTTCAGAGAAAAAACAAACAACAATAAAACAATTTGGTGCATCTCAAAAGAAAAAAAGAAAAAAAAACAATTTAGTAAGTATCAGGAAGCGTACATTAAAAAAAACGTAATTGTCATTAACAGTATGTCATTAAGGAACAACTTGAACCCCTGTGTAACGATGTATACCCTCTGCTCTTTTCTTGTATTATCATTGTATTTCCGGTCATTTGAACTTAGGTAAACTTGGAAGCACATTTATAAGTAAATGCAGTTTTGCAGTTAATCTCATTCTTGTTAGTTCCAAGTGGTTTTGGTAAAACTCATAACCAACAGTTCAATATATCAGGACTAGCAACCAGAATTCCTATTCCTTGGATTGATCTGGTCAAGAACTAGGTTACCGGACAATCACAGAACCAAGCATAAACAAAATTACAATTGCAAATTAACCAAAATTACATTTATTGGATCATCACAATAACCGACTTGGGGACTGGGGACCGACCTAATGTTGTAAGACCTAGTGTTGGATTATATCTCGTTTCCTATTGAGTCCAGAAAAGAGGGTGACAATGGAGTTGATAATTTAGTCTCGCATAAGATAGAAAGTGTGATCATGAGTTACAGAAAATTGTAATTGATTCAGACCTCATATGGAATTAATGTTGTTGAACTATTAAATGTTCGTTACAATTGTGTGGTGCATGTCCTTGCCTTGTAGCGTACCAGCAACATGCTAGTTCTTGTTTTGGATCAATCGATATATATAAGAATTAACTTGTGAGTGTACGTCTTTTTCTATTGATATCTAGTCCTCGGTGCTTCTACGTACGTACTGAAAGAAAGATCGATGGAGACACGTACAGCCGGCATTGTTGGCTTCTCAGTATGGTAGTGGTTTGGCCAAGTGGATGCTTGAACTCTTATGTACGATGTACATCAGTAGAAACAGCAGAAATTTTCATCCTGATCATTAAAGTTTGAGAAATTTTGGAAGAAACACATAGTTCCAATAATTTACGGATAAAGAACACAAACATCCTTAGTAAACCATTTCTATTCTTCTCAGAATTTAAATAACAACAAAACTCAAAATGTCCTTGCTAAAGACCGTTTTTCAATTATTTATTTTCTGAAAATTTTAAATAAAATAAAAATTATAAAAACTCCAAAATGTCCTTGTGTTAAGGAGGTTTTAAAATTTTAATCTTAATTGGGTGAAACGGTTTGTTTTAATCTTAATTGTAGTAACTCTTTACTTTTTAATATTATTTGTCTCAAAATATTAAATAATAATATTTTCATATAGAAAGAATACAACAATAGTATTTTATTATAATAAAAATAATAATTGTCTTAAAAATGTGCCTAAAATCAATGACCAAAGTAACCAAAACGAACCAAAACAAAAGTGACATGCGTCCTTAGTAAGGATGTCCATTTTTTTTTATCTTCCATTTTCGACCGGCCAAAAAAATAAAATATAATATAATTTGAAAACTATTGAAAAATAATACTTTCGATTCCTGTAAACAAAATAACAATGGATTAGATTTATCGGTCTACGGAAAAGTCGCGCACGAAACACTGCCCTTAGAGTTTATTCGAGGTCTATGTGCAGATATTCTCTCAAATTCTCCTAGTGGTAAAATCTTCTTCCTACTGGTTTTCCATCGTTGCACACAACTCTAGGAGAATGATCCGAACTTAGTTTTGCCCAGAGCACGGAACCGAATAGTAAAATTTTTGTATTGAATAGAGAGGAGAGGGAGCAAGCGAAGTTAAAAAAAAAATCACTTAAAGAGATTGTATGTGTCCCTTGAAGAAGAAATGATTCTCTTCTTTTATATATATATATATATATATATATATATATATATATATATATAGAGAGAGAGAGAGAGAGAGAGAGAGAGAGAGAGAGCAACCTACAATTATGCCTTTTATAAGGCCATATGGGTGAATACCAATAGAATAGGACATATAGCTCATGTCAACCGGATGAATACCAAAAGAATAGGACATCTAGCTCATTCTCCAACCAATAGAATATGATAAGAGACTTGGTTTTGCCACTTGGTTAATACCAAGTCTAACAATCCCCTCCCCCCAAAATCAAGTTCTGAAAACATAAATAACGAAGGAATGAGAATAGATAATTTTTGGGCAAGTATATACTATGCATATATGAGATGGAGTACAGCCTTGAATCTCACTTAGTGACTATTGTCTTTGTCTAAAAAAGTGCTTGATGGACTATGCCTTGAATCAAACTTCTTGAACTAGATTCAGAAAATAGCACACATAGTACGCAAGAGGTTCTTGGGTCTATCGAGGTGGCACTTTTGATTAGCCATGAACAATTTTTTATATTCCTGAGGGTTGTCTGGGATCGCCCTGTCCCATAGTCGCGGCCTTCACGACCTCTCATATAGGTAAATCCTCAAAAGGTTAATTGGTGATCGTAGTCAACCCTACATAATAATGCTTGGACCTATTAAAAGTTTAAAAAATTATCCTAACCAGATCACACCGGAACACTGTCACCATAGGGATGGGGAATCATTGTACACATGTACAGCCACTTGGTTATTATTTTAATGAGATTTTAATCTCGGGTCAGTGTTCCATAAAATTTACCTAATTCCATCTTGTTTCTACCCATTGAACCGGCTTCTTGGGATCTCTAGTCAGACTCGATTGGTGTCACGACCCGCACCCGGTATAAGGGTACGAGAATGTGGGTACGTACAGCCTACGCCGCAGTATCGGTGGTAGAACGCTATCTAGGTCATTAATACTATCTAAAAATCTCACACAATATATATGTACCTGTCAAGATATCTCAACTCCAAATGGAGGACAAAATGGTAATCAATACTCAATCATAATAAAACTAGAGGAAGATGTAACACGATATGGAATTGAAGAAATAGAATCATAAGTCACAAATACAACTCATAACCAAGTCTAATAGACTATCACAATAGTCTCAAATATAATACATGCCAAAATGTCTAAACTGAGACATAACCAATCCAATGGTCTAAACATCTGTAACTAGCTGATCATCTTTCGGTATTGGCTCCTCCTGAGCCACTGTCTCTAAGTCTACACCCACTACGTCCAGAGATCCATAGTGTGTAGAATACCAGTCATCTAAATCATTTGAAAAATATATTCAGTCGGGATTGGAGCGAAGCACACCTCTAACAGCAGTTCCAAATAAATAATCAAGACTATGTAACAGTAAATAGAGAGAATATACAAGATAAATAAAACATTAGCAGAAAATATACAGAATATGAAAATATTGTAAACGGTACAAGAGAGATGAGCATCATATACAGGAGTCAGGAAAAACCACTAACTAAGTGAGTGAGTACTAGCTTCGACATGTGATTAGCTTGGAAACTTGTACAAGAATCATGGCATGGCTAATCATACGTGAAGTGTATGATTAACACTAAAAAGGTACTTGTACAGGAATACTCGTACAGGGTGGGTATGATCACATATCTAACTAACACTCTCCAACCCCAGACTGGTATAGTGGATCCAACCATGGCAAGTTACGGCACAAGATTCTCTGAGAAGGTAGCTAGTCTCTACAGGAATCAATGTCCATACAAGTTCAAGAGCAACAGGGCATGTACGGTATACACCAAAAACTACCAGGAATAACATCTCATGACGGGATCCGAAAAATACCAATCCTTGTAACCATGTGTCAAGAAGTCAATAATATCTACACTAAATACAAGGAACATAGAAGATATCAAAAATGAGAAACTGTAAGAGAATGTACTCACCTCTGGTCCTGAGCAAATAATGTAATTCGATGCTCAAGCTGGTATCACGCAGACCTATATATAAAATATCATGTCATTAGGTGCAAGAAATGATAAATATGCCAAAAGACTCAAAATATATTTACTAGGTCATTTTTAGTCAAATTAGGTCAAACTAGACCAACTAGGTCAAATGTTGACTTTTAGGGTCAAACTAGTCAATATTGATCAAAACTAAGTCGTACATATATTTCTAGACAAAAACTAGTTAATCTAGTTAATACCTTGGGTATTAGTTATACTAGCTAATATTACTCCTGGTTGATATACTATACTATATATAACATATTAGCTAATATCTATATCATATACATAGTATTACAATATCCTATATAATACCAATACTAACTCTCACCCAACTCTAAGATACCCCATGGTATCAACCTAACCTATGTATATTAACCATACCTCAAACCATAGTAATCTTATACTAAATACCTTAGTTAATACCTTACCAACTGGGTATCTCATTACCTTGGTATCAGTCATTAGATAATACCCCTCACAGCTATCTCACACACTGTGTGTACTGCCCCAACCCATGCCTGCTCAGGTTTTATACTAACTCGACTCCACACCATTTCCTTGCAGTCAAATGCCCAAGTCCCCCATATCCTACCATTGATACTTTGTATCAGTTCAAATCACTCCTCAAAAGTAGAATTATACAGTCATTGAATGCATACTCACATCCCATTACATGCTACTCGACCCTATCTCTGCTGCTTACCTGACATTAACCAAATTCTCCCCTACATGTCTTACTGCTCACACAGTTACTGAAGCTCAAAGCTTCCTTAAATACCATTGTTGCTACTACTATAATCCTTCTCACACCCACACAATAATACACACACATACACACATACACACACACACACACTATGAATGCAGTTCACTCCTTCCCCTTGATGTTAGCACCATCACTACTGCTTGTTGTTACCAACAGCTACTGCTGCTGATGATGCCAAATTGAATGGCAGTGCACACTGTGCACAATTGCTAACATCTATGCCCGACTCCCCTTCAAGAGCTATTGATGTATCACATTCCTCACTACACTTAATACACTCAATACAAATGCTCACACTGAGAACTCCAAACAGCCGAGCACCCCACTGATAATAAAACCTGAACTCACCAACACCCCATACATTGGTGCAAGGATTACCGCCCCATGAATCCAACCTGATGTGCATACTACGCATTCTCTGAACTGGAGTCCCCATTGTTGCTATTGCAACTGCTCCCTGACTAATACCCCTTCCTGTGCACCACCAATACACACTGACATCTTAGTGTACATACACACTACCACTTAAATATATATGTATATATACACTAATATAAATATATATAGGCATTCAAACAAAAACCTAAAGCACAACCACTCCACTCAAGCACTTATTATGCATCAATATGCCACACTCGCTCATTAACATGATACACACCCCAAACTAATAGAAACACATCTCAAATATCTAATATAGTATAATTAACACAAACAATAGTTATTATAATGTGGTGTAAAGGAATTAACATGTGTCTCACAAGTGTACAAAGGGAAACACCCAAATAAACCCTCGTATCATAGCGTATCACAAAATATCATGATACGCTTTACTCGTGTCCAATTATGGACACATATCTAGTTCCACACTATCAATCTAAGTCTAATTGGTCTCATGACACACACTTAGTGCATCAATCTCGAAATTCTCCCAAAATAAGCACAAATCTCCATGTAGAAATCACAATAGGGGTCCTATGAATCTAGTTCTTGTTCCTATGGATAGCCCTAAGCCAAGAAAGATTTTTTTAATGATCAAATATATGAATTAGAGTCTAATTAAGGAGAGAATTCAGAATTATACCTATTGGGAGATGGATTCCCAATGCAAAATCCAAATGGACACAATTAGGACACAAGCTTCTATCCAATGGCTCCTTCTCCAAGTGCTCCTTGCAATCAAATCCCCAATACTCCTTAGGTGATGTAAATGGAAGGGAATGAGAGTAAATTAGGATAAATTTGGTGGAGGGATGAAGTGATTTGGGAAAGAACACAATTAGGGATCTAAATTGAAATAAATTATTGAGAGGAGAGAGAGATAGAGACTCATCATATGGCCGGTCCCCTCTTGCCCCTCCTCCAAGCAATTCACAATGACAAAAATGCCCTCTACTAGCTAGTTATGAGTAATTAATTAGGAGAGCTATATTAGGAAGCATCTAATCTAATAAAAATTAATATAATCTCCTTAATTAACTAAAGAAAATGAGTCTAATGGGACTAATCCAATGTTGGGCTCAATGTGTCATGACAATATAATTGAGTCCATTAATGATAAGTCCAATAATTAATCTAGCCTACTAACTAATAATAAATATCACAACACAATATAAATAATTAGTAGAACAATATATAAATAATTAATTACTAAATATAAAATATGCTAAATAACAAAAATATACTCATCTATAAATATGGTAGTGACAAGTCTACCCTCCTTAGAAAAATTTTGTCCTCAAAATTTAAAGAAGAACTAATACTACAACAAGCAATCATACAAGAAGGAAGAACGATAACTCACGGCTCAAGTAGATAAGAGTATCGCTCGCGCATCTCGGCTGAGCTGGGTGATATGCGGTACTAAACTTGAGCTGGGTGCCCAAGCTATCCTGTAAACTCCTCCAGAAGTGGGATGTGATGCGACTATCCCGATTCGAGATAATGCTCACAGGAACTCCATGCACTCTGACAATCTGTCGCACATACATCTCCGTTAGCTTCTCCGTAAACATACCCAATTTGAATGGCAAGAAGTGGGCCGATTTGGTCAACATGTTTACAATTACCCAAATCACGTATTTCCCTCCTGGAGAACGCGGATGCCCCCAAAAAATCTATGGTAACATGTTTCCATTTTCACTCTGGAATGGGTAAAGGCTGAAGTAACCCACCTGGCCTCCGCCTCTCGGCCTAACCAGATCACACCAGAACACTGTCACCATAGGGATAGAAAATTATTGTACACATATACAGCCACTTGGGCATTAGTTTAATGAGATTTTAATCTCGGGTCAGTTTTCCATAAAAGTTACCTAAGTCCAGCTTGTCTACCCATTGAATCAGCTTCTTGGGATCTCCAGTCAGACTCGGTTGAGTTGCCACTACTGGTGACTTACTTATGGTCTTAACTCCATACCCCTCGATGATTCTAGAATTAATTTCCTAGACAGACTCTTCTTCAAGAGTAAACAGAATCTTCGTCAAGAGATCTGTAAAGTTCTTTTATGACTTTATAGTCAAGAACCACATTTTTTTTTCATTTAGGCTCTTTTAATTTCTTTAATCGCAGTTGCAGGTACATGTTCATCTTAGAATTCACAAGATCTTGTTTTAGCATTTTTATAATAGATTTATTATCATAATTTTAAAAAATAATAGCTACAAAAATATGTAGACTAAGTAAAATAAGATGTCTGATCCATATAGCTTCAGTACAAGCTATGATAAAGATATCATTACAGAGTCTATGATGATAGTTTGTTACATGGACCTATCACCTTAGGAATATTTAAGTTGTTCCACATGTGAACCATCATACTCCTTCCAATGTATCACATGGTTCTTTAATAATATTTTTTTATTCAAAGAATAAGTCATATAGTGACTCAGAAAAAGCAATTAACACTTTTTTGAAACCAATTATAATCTATTTTAGGAGGTTTGGTTTGACTAAGCCAGATGTTTGGGTTATTCCTAAATCATAATCCATGTCATCAGAATTATTTAACATATATGATCCTATCAATTGCTAATATCAATCCCAATATAGTGTGCCAAAAACACATATGGTTCTACCACCTCTTGAAGAAATAACCATTGAACCTTTTTGGCTTAACACTAGAAGGTTCTTCTCTACCAGCCATATTAACAATCGTGACAATCTAAAAATTATGCAGGAAGTAGTGTACTGAATCAATATGACAGTCTAGATAGCCAGAATAATAGCTTAAATATTTTTTGCTAATCAACCTTGACAAATCTTTAGTCTATCAAGTTTTGATCAACTTGGGTTAGATGTAGGGATCGGTTCCCAGCTTGCGGTGGTCCAAAGACACTTAAGTACTGTCACGTTCAGCTCCCGGAATACCGAGTAAAAGCGGGGACGGACATGGCCAACAACTCCATACAAAGTATAATACGTCGTACGACGGTCACGGCTGTTAGTCGAGTCGGATATCCTAGCGTGTAATACAATCTATGGCCTAAATTTGATCTCATATCTACAGGTAATCATAATAAAATAAGCAGCAAGAATGATATCAAACAGAAATCATGTAAGTCCAAACGGTCAAAAACACCAATGATAAACAAGAAGTCTACAGCAAGAAAAAGATGTAGACAAGAGTACCTTCCCACGTAGTACCCAATATAATCTGGAACAGAAACGTATCCTCCAAGCCAGTCTGGAAGATTCTAAGGGTCGGTAACAGGAAATCTGGGAACAATCCAGGGTTGGTCAGGCCAACCGCAGCAAGTACCAGAAAGAAAAACTCAGGGACAGACGAATAAAACCAGCAATAAATATAACAACGGAAACATATAGTAACAACGATGATAAGGGTAAAGGAATCGTGCTGCAACAACGCACGATTATAGAGTATAATGATAAATCAACAACTAATACAGGTAAAGAACCAACAATCAATCGCAAACATCCTAACATCCACTAGTATCTGGATCGCCAAAATCCGTGATCAGTCGACTAGAAAGCAGCAAACCACTCAATTACATGAATAAACGGCCAATAAAATGCCTACGGCTTGCTACCATGGTTATCACAAGTCCTAGTTACTATCACATGCAATTTAGAAATTCCATATAGACACATGCCCTGCAGTCTATTCGGATCATCCAAGTCGTACATGATATATATATATATATATATATATATATATATATATATTGTAACACTCGACGGTGTGCTAGAAGTGTGTCCCTCACGACGGAATATATATATATATATATATATTGTAACACTCGACGGTGTGCTTGAAGTGTGTCCCTCACGATGGAGAGCTCCAAATCCACAGGAACGTTGGGATGTCGGGGTTGCATGTAGGCAAGAACTTCCCTAAATGCTTCTACCAATTTTAGTTATCATATTAACCATACAGTTATATAGAATCTCATATCGTGGTCACATGATCATCATCCTAGAATGACATACCACAGTACGGATATGATATATGCAAATCCACGTTGGTTTTTGTCGATTCCAACCTAGATTCATCTAGAGCGTAATACAACAATCAATACACATCAACCAACAACACTAGCTACGGTCACTGGCCAACTACAAGAGTACCTGTGTAGGATAATAATATGATATAGTATAATAAAATGATCAGGGTAGCACCTTAATGCATAAGAATAATAGGTAGTCGCACATCAGTGCGTTATAATCAAGAATAGCACCGTAGTGCAGAATAAACAAGAAGCACCTCAGTGCGATAATAGGGCTAGTACCTCAAAGGGTAACATGGTAGTCGATAGCACGAGTACAGGTAGTCATGTCAGAAAACAGGGACAGTCAGGCAGTTAATCAGTCGAATTGGTCTATCCATTAAGTCAGTCTACCAATAACATCAATCTATTAATAATCCCTCCATCATCTATGGAGTACGAATATCATGTCAGGGTATACGGTCATAAGACACCAATACCAATCACCATGAACAATACTAAACCTCGGGCTCATAGGAATCCACCATATCAATAATCACAGACTATCCGTCAATAAGTCCTCTAACTTCCAAAATATAACATAGGTACCGTATAACAAAGTCATCTATTCATAAACATAAATACTAGACGTCACTAGAGAAGTAAATCAATCACAAATATAATATCAGCAATCCCTTGACTTACCAAATCATATACACAACTCTTTGATCCACCATATATAAATATCCTCCACATATCAAATAAGAAAACAAGACCACTAATTACTATGCAACCCAACCATACCAGATCTCTAGGGTTTACCAAAATATACAATGGTACCCGATTTTGGGCACTAGGGAAGTACGGTAAAAAATCAAATATCAACAACTTCAATATTTGCCTCGAAATACCCCACCGAATCAATATTTTCGAATCATGCCCTCAATCAAATACGTAAACAAAATTGTGAATCAAATCCCTGAGTCAAATTCTCGAATCAAATCATGAACAAAAACCTGAATTATATTCTGAATCATATTCCTGAATCAAATCCCCTAACTGAATTTCTCAAGCAAGTCCCCAAACTGAATTCTCAAACAATATCATGAATCTAATTCCAAAAAATTAAATACCTGAATCAAATCCTCGAATCGAATTCCTTACCGAAATTTTAGAAAATTTTGGCAGAACCACCCCTATATTTCTAGGACCGGAACATAACCTGAAAACTATAAAAAACCACACGGTGTAACCCGCCGTAGAATTCCAAGCCGGAAACACTAAGCGTCGGCCTCAAGCAGCACTAAAATGCGTACTGGGCACCAAGCCAACACTCAACACAAATTGCCATGCAGGACACACAACCAAATTGTTCTATGTCCTTAACCAAACCACAATAAAAAAGGTCCAGTAATCTAGTGCCAAGCCATAACCCGACCGCGAGTCGGACATGAGCCATATAGGGACGATGCTCATAAGAAAGTCATGCTTGTGTCCTCGGAGGTGTGGATGTAACGTCCGAGTTATTTGATATGGGTATCAGCCCGATACCGAACCATTATACTCTAATAGCAATAATTACCAGTCCACTAAAATTACAGTTTACAAGTACAATAATTACAATAAATAAAATGCAGGACGAGAATCGCATAGGTGCAAAACCGTCAATAAGCAAGGGGTACTTGCCTAGAGGGCTCGGCTAGATACGCAAGTCTTCGGCACTCGGGATCCAAACTTGCACATCCATCGGGGTCCACAGAATACACAATAAACAATCATTAGCATCAAACAATAAAATATAACAGAAATCACAAGAGATGGCACGAGGCTTACCGTGTGGGTCTCGCAAGCGGTGAAAGGATCTGGCACAAAAATTGAGGAACGCAGATCGATACGGACCCACAAATTAAGATGTGCACATAAATTGAGACATGCACGAGATCCAAAGTAGCACGAATACCGAGATGAAGAAGAAACAGAATGTGCACGTACATCGAGATGCATACAAACTCCTAGGGAATACAAAGTGCGCAAATTGAAGCGGCATGCAAATTGGTACATGCACGCAAATCAATTTAAGGCAGTGCACAACCCGAGATGACATGGTGCTCAAGACAGCACGGGGCTCAAGGTATCCCGCTGCCCGAGGCAACACATGGATCGATACGGGCAGAAAAAATAAAACTGACACGCACACCGAAGTGCACGTCTCCCGAGGGATCCGCAAAGATATAGCTCCAGGAAGAGGGGCGGAGGAAAGAGAATGACGACTATGGTGTTGACGTGGCTGGGAGTGGTAGTGGTGGTGATGAAGGTGGTGGTGAAAGCCATGGTAGTGGTGGAAGTGGTGGCGGTGGTGGTCGGATGTGGTAGTGGAGGAGATGACCGGATCTGGGCGGGGTGGGGCCGGATCTGTTGTGGGTGCTCGAGAGAGAGAGAGGGAAGGAGAGAGAGGGAAGGAACGAGAGAGGGGGAGAGAGAGAGAAAGAGAAAAAGCACAGCGAGAGAGAGGGAGAGAGAGATCGTGAATCAGAGGGAGAGAGAGATGAGCTGGAGAGGGAGAGAGAACCTGAGAGGAGGGGGTCGGCTCTAGCGACACGTGGTGGGAGGGAGGGTTTCTTTGAGCAAGAGAGGGAAAGAGGGAGATAGGGCTTATGAGGGGACGGCTAGAGAGTGGTGGGGAGTTGGGGGGGGGGTAGGTGTTAGGGTTGGATTAGAGTTAAGGATTAGGGGTGAGGGTTAAGGTTAGCATTACATAATAATAATAATAATGATAATATCAATAATAGCATTTACCCTAACGATATCAATAACAATAATAAAATGCATAAAAACAAGAAAAATAACAATGACAATAATGCCACTAATAATACCAATAATAACACAAATAAAATAACCTAATATTATTAACAATAAAAATAAAAATCAACAACGGCAACAATAAGAAATCAGGCATCGACAATCCAAGTCAAATCAAGATCCAAAAAAATAAAATTTTAAAAAAATACGAAATTTGGAAAATCCTCGAAATACAAAAACACAGTATTATAAATATTTAGAAAAATATAGAGATATCACAAGTACCATGTCGCTTAGCGCTATTTACATCCCTTTTGACAGAATGACCATTTCGGCTTGTACCCAAACTAATCTCTACCTTAAAACTTAGATTCAAAGGTATTTGCAATATCACTAAATTATTTTCTTTTGACTAAATATTTGTATGTATCAAAAGGAATTATAAGGTCACATAATATGTGCAAACTAATATTTGCCTATCATAATCTAAATATTGTGACAGAATAATATTGATTTCTTTGTCTGACTACAAATTCTAATATTGTGACATTATGGCCATTTAAGGTTCAAACATGTAAACCGTGATGTGTTTGGGTACAAGTCGAAAGATGTGGCTCACAAACTTCGACAATATATTAGTCCAAAAAAAAATTGATACTAAGACACTAGCTACGCAAATCGTAAAAATATTTAAAAACATATAGAGATATCACATCCTACCCACTTTACAAAAAATTCGTCCTCAAAATTTTAAAATCATAAAAATATAGTTTTCAAAACTAGTATATATATATATCATGAAAACTCTATCCATCTTACAGAAAACAAGTAATACAATCAGAAATGAACAAAATCTCAATCTGAAAACATCGAAAAAGAAAATCATCTAGCTACGCAAATCGACTAAAATAAATCCAAGAATATACGAAATAATCTCGAAAAACAAAATCTCACCTTCACGAAATAACTCTATAAATCAAAACAAGTAAAAAATATCGAAAACAATGTCAGAAAACTCAAAATCCCAACTGCATGAAAAATCCACAAAATCTCGAAATCAAGAATATTTGTCTCATACCGACGACCGTAGTTTAATCATATCCAATCACGGTGTTATCATGGTCATTCTCTACCACTCCATCCAGATTGGCTGCAGAAGATTCACCAAGACACTATGATCGAGCAGTTGCAGCTTTCGCTACCACACCGTTAAGGCACACTAGGGCCACCCGGTCACTCTTGACAAATACCCAAAACAAACCAAATCCAGACACCAATGTCCAACTCAGTAAAATCATAAAACATCTAACAAGATCACAAGACATCACAAAACATCTAGAAAAATAATCGAAATTCAAAATCCAAATCTAATCATCATATATATACAATATATCTATAATCAAAATAATTTATGACACATATAATCAGGAAGAAGGAACTATCCAGAGTCAAAGGAGCTGAAATAATATAAGAATATTCACTGAACACTCAACAAATGCTTTTGAAATCTCCAATCCTGACTTCCTTGGCAAACTCTGAGCTCCGATATAATCCTCCTTCCAAGAATACCACATCAACGCATGAAGAGAGCGATAAGGATACTAAGTCAACACAAAGTCAACGCACGAGGGAGATAACAGAAAAATCAAACAAGGTGATGCATCGGTAGAGACTACAGAACCCAAGATAAATAACGGGTAACCCAAGGATGGAGACAAGACAACGTCTTATCTGGTAAAGTGATCGACATGTCCAACTACAGGACCACGTCTCTCAAAAAAAGGAATAAAGTCAGATAACAACGAATAGATAGGAGTCAAGCAAGATAGGTCCAGGCAGAGAGAGGGACCAATTTACAAGTTCAAGGGAGCGAAGGACAAGTGTAACAAGTATGATTTCTAAGAAATTATGAACTAAGATTAATAATCATGTGACACCCAACAATATCTCAAAATGAGACCTACATGGGCCACCAATAAAATCTTGTCATGCCCCACTTCCGAAATACCGAGTAAATGCGGGAACGGACATGGACAGCTACGCCATACAAAGTATAATACGTCGTACGACGGTCACGACTGTCAATCGAGTCGGGTGTACTAGCATAAAATATAATTTATGGCCAAAATCTGATCTCATATCCACAAGTAACCACAATAAAATAAGCAGTAAGAATGATATCAAACAAAAATCATGTAAGTCTAAATGGTCAAAAACACCAATGATAAACAGGAAGTCTACAGCAAAAAAAAAAGATGTAGACGGAAGTACCTTCCCATATAGTACCCAATATGATATGTAGCTGAAACGTATCCTCCAAGCCAGGTCTGGAAGATCCCAAGGGTCGGTCACAGACAATCTGAGAATAATCCAGGGTTGGTCAGGCCAACCGCAGCAAGTACCAGAAAGGAAAGCTCAAGGACGGGCAAATAAAACCAACAATAAATATAACCACGAAAATATATAATGACAGCGATGATCAGGGTAAAGGAATAGTGTGGTACCAACGCACGATTACAGAGTGTAATGCATCAATCAACAACTAATACAGGTAAAGAACCAACAATCAATCGTAAATATCCTAACATCCACTAGTACCTACGTCGCCAACTGGAATCTGTTATCAGTCGACTAGCAAGCAGCACACAACTCAATTATATGAATAAACGGCTACTCAAATGCCAAGTTATCACAAATTCTAGTTACTATCACATACAATTTAAAAATTCTATAAAACCACGTGCCCTGCAGTATATTCATATCATCCAAGTCGTACATATATACTGCAACACTCGACGGTGTGCTGGAAGTGTGCCCCTCACGACGGAGAGCTCTAAATCCATCAGAATACTGAGATATCCGGATTGCATGTAGCCAGGAACTTCCCTAAATGCGTAAACCAATTTTAGCTATCTTATTAACCATACAGTTGTATAGATACTCGTATCGTGGTCACACGATCATCATCCTAGAATGACGTATCGTAGTACGGATATGCTATGTGCGAATCTATGTTGGTTTTCGTCGGTTCCAACCTAGATTCATCCAGAGTGTAATGCAATAATCAATATACATCAACCAACCATGCTAGCTACCGTCACTAACCAACTACAAGAGTACCCGTACATGATAACAATATAATATAGTATAATAACAGGATCAAGTAGCACCTCAGTGCACAGGAATAATAGGTAGTCGTACCTCAGTGCGCTATAATCAAGAATAGCACCGCAATACAGAATGAACACGAAGCACCTGATTGTGGTAACAGGGCCAGTACCTCAAAGGATAACATGGTAGTCGATAACTGTCACGCCCCAGTCCCAAAAATGTCAGGAACTAGGCCACGTGTCACTGGCCAGCTGACACGTCACTAAGGGCTTAATCCACTTTGATGGACCCAAAGGGACGTGCTACGCTGTCCTAAAATACTACAAGTATAGAACAGGTAAAACTATCTCATCCACAACAAAATGTCAGAAAAGCAAGTGCTGAAATATATATATAACTGAGTCTGATACAGTACACAACTAGTGAGAATACAAGCCTACTACAAAAACTGATAATAGCGCAGAAAAATCAGATAGACTAAGCAGTGTCTATCTGATCAAAACATCTCCATCTCCAGGTAGCAGCATCTAGGGTCAAGCCTACTCTGAGGGTGTCTCCTCGAGCTCCTCCTCGGTAGGACATCTGGCTTCCTGATCAGGCCCGTACACTGTGGGGTAGAAAGTCTCATCTAGATCTGGCAAGGAACCAGGTCCTCAGTGGGACGTAACAAGATACAGAAAAATGGCATGCCATGTAATGTAAATACTGAATAAGAAATAAAATAAATACAGGGTGCTAACCATACTAAGTGAAAATGCAAGTAAAGATCCAGTAGTACGCATGGGAATGTGTGGCTAGACATACGCTGACGTAATTCACCAATCGTGGCGACTGGCTAGTATAGGTGTCGTATGCCCCCGACTCAGGGAACTCTGCAATCGACCATCTCCAAGGAGCCTGGTGCGAAGGTATAGAATATTTGTGGAGGGGGTGTCCCATACGTAAACTAGTTATCTTTCCCATCCCAATGAAACTAAGTGTCCAGTCGTACCTTTCCTGAGTTATGCTAATCCGTGATGCGGGTTATACGTAATGGTAGCTAATCAAATACGCAGCTCACATCCATATATGTAATACAATCATGTTGCGTGTTCCCGTGATGGGGTCTAGGAGAATATTAGGATATTCTCTCAGTTGTTGGTGAGTCTGTAATATCATGTCAACATAACAGTTGACTGTACCCAAGGCAGTCTCAGGTGATCATGGTATATGAATTTCAAAACAAGCAGATATCAATAATTTAATTTAAACATTAACTTGGCAAGGTATACTTGCCTACTCCCTGATAGTAGTGAAACCCTGATTTTACAGTCAGTTGTGAAGGTGCTGGTGACAGGGGGTCACTAGCTGTGCTGAAGTTGGTTTCTGTTAAAAAAATAGACAGGGTTCGTGAATATTCAGTCTGTAAATTAAAACATATATATATACATATATATATATAGTAGGCATAGATATAATATATATAATAGTATATATATAGAACATATAAATGCAGGAAATAATATATATAGTAGCAGGGTATATCCACTGCGGTAAATAATATAGTATTTATCAGGGTGTATCCTCTGATTTATAATAATATAGATAAATTAAAATGACAGGCCAGAATATTAAATACATATATATTCAGGGTCTATATGTGACCACTGTTAATAATTATATAATTATAGATAGGCTGTAATATCCAGCATATAATATTATGTAATAAATGACATTGCAGTAATTAAAATATAATATAAATAATTAAGCTGTATTATCCAGCTGATCAATATATAGTATATATGATATATATAATAAGACTTTGCAGAAATATAAATATAAGGAAAAATGTATAGATAGTATTTATACAACATTTACAAATATGTTATATATACATATATAACACATAATATATATATATATATATAATATATATATATATATTTATATATATACTAGAGATATATATATATATAGGAATAAATGTATATATATATATATATCATAATATTATATAATATACATATACATATATACATAATAATATATATAGTATATATATACATAGATATATATATATACATATATACAATCTACATAAATAAATATATATGTATAAAATATAGTATATATATATATATAATATTTATACAGTATAATATACTGTAAATAATAGTATATAACAATTATTATATAGTATAATACATTTATACATATAAATACATTATTTTATATACATATATATATACATATATATATACATATATATACATATATGATTATATATATAAATACATATATACTAGGTATAAAGGGTATACCTACTGACAGGTGGGCCCTAGGGGTTGCCGACGGTGGGTGGACGGCGGCGGAGCTGGCCGGAGGCGGCCGGAGAAGCTGTAGCAGCAGCAGCAGTTGTTAGCAGTAGCAGCAGCAGCAGTGGTTGCGAGAGCTGCCGGCGGCGGAGGAGCGGCGGGGGTGGCCGGGCAGGCGGCGGCTTCGAGAGAGGGGAGGACGTCGGTGAAGTTGGTGGTGGTGGCGGAGGTGCACGGCGGTGGTGGTGGCGGCTAGAGGCGTCGGGGAGGGAAGTGGCAGGTTAGGGTTGGGGGTGGCCGAGGGTGTTGCGGGGGCTAGGGCGGCCGGAGGCGGTGACGTGGGGGCTGAGGTGGTGGTGGTAGGTAGGGAAGGTCGGGGCGAAGGGTTTGGGTAGGGTGGCGGTGGTCGGCGACAGCCGGAGGCGGCGGGAGAGGTGGTTCGGGTGGTGATGGTGCTGTGGACAGTGAGGAAAGGGGGAGGGTGCGGGGGCTGTAGCCGGCGGAGCAGGGCGGCGCTGGCGGTGGGGCTTGGCCGGAGGGAAGAGGGAAGGGTGGCGAAGGGTTCGGGTAGGGTGGCGGTGGTCGGCGACGGCCGGAGACGGTGGTCGGAGGGGAGAGGGATGGGCTGTAGGAAATTTGAATGGGGGTTTAGGGTTTATATAGGGTTTTGAGGGAGTGGCAATCCTGTAATTATTTTGAAGTTTAGGGGTAAATGGGTAATTTGTATTTTGGAGATATTTTCACAGGATTTCTCTGGATTTTATGGTGGGTCCTACCCACCTATGGTCTAGCCAATAGGATTTGGCCACCTAGCATACAATTTGCATATAAACCCCTAACTTTTCAATAATTGCATAATTGTATAAAATTTATATTTTGCGTAATTTTGCAATTTACCATATTTCAAATACTGATTTCCCGTAATTCTGAATTGTACAAAAATGAGGGAAATAGCTGGGGAAAAAAATGTTTTGGACAGTGTGGGGTGATTCTGGGCAGGTACAGGGTCTGATATTGCAGGTGATACAGTCATCGTATTTATTATTTAATAAATACTGCGCACGGTGTTCACTAATTATTTAGAGGCTATTAGAGTCATAATTTTTCTACGGTGTCAAAACGATAATTGTAATACAATTAGAGTAGAATATTATCGTATTTTTGTTTGGCAAAAACAGGTGCCTACTGGTCCTCAAATCTCTAGGGGTACAGAGATGGGTAAAGAGCAGAAAATTAAATAGGAAATAAATACATACGTTTGTAACGATATTTGTGCGACTAAAACGAAGCACCAAATGAGGTTTCTGGAAGTTGCACAAAATACAGAAAAAGTAGTCTGACTAGTCTAGAGCTGGAATATGAAATTTATTTAGGGTTAACAGCTAGTGTGATGCCCTAATTAATTATGTAATGAACAGGTGCACAATCAATATAATATATAATAAATAAAATTTTAAAAAGTTGCACTAATTCTAATTAGTCAAAATTAATCCTAAATTACTGAAATTTGGTCGAGGGAGTTTACAATAACACCAGTACAGGTAGTCATGTCAGAAAACAGGGACAGTCAAGCAGTTGATCAGTCGGATCGGTCTATCTATCAAGTCAGTCTACCAATTGAATCAATCTATCAATAATCCCTCCATCCTCTATGGAGTACAAATATCATGTCAGGGTATATGGTCACAAGATACCAAATCCAATCACCAAGAATAATGTTAGACCTCTGTCTCATAGGAATCCACCATATCAATAATCACAGACTACTCGTCAATAAGTCATTTAACTTCCGAAATATAACATAGGTACCTTGTAACAAAGTCATCTATTCATAAACACGAATACTAGATGTCACTAGAGAAGTAAATCAATCACAAATATAATATCAATAATCTCTTGACCCACTAAATTATATACACAACTCTTTGATCCAACATATATAAATATCCTCCACAAA
Organism: Iris macrosiphon; assembly: GCA_036927795.1. Lineage (NCBI taxonomy): Eukaryota > Viridiplantae > Streptophyta > Magnoliopsida > Asparagales > Iridaceae > Iris > Iris macrosiphon. The sequence continues at coordinate 335,924,418 of JAYESA010000004.1, read as the reverse complement.
TCAAATAAGAAAATAAGACCATTAATTACTATGCAACCAAACCATACTAGATCTTTAGGGTCTACCAAAATATATAAGGGTACCCGGATTTAGGCACTAGGTATTGACACAAAGTGGTCACAGTCAACCTGATTTCGATAATCGTCAAACATTATATCTAAAATACAAATAAAGCAGATTCTCGATGCAAAGTATATCAACTCCTTCAGTACTAAATTCAAACTCTGCACCAGCTAAAAGATTTGTTTATCAAGTTTGGTTCCATATTCAAATATAATCTTTTATTTATTTGAGTCTAGTATTGATGTAAGCTGAGTCGCACTGGCAAATCAAAGTACCTATACCCAGATACCTAGTCCACTCAAATAAATCAACGAACCTATCTACCAAATCAGGCCCCATATTAACAAAGTCTACCATACTTTGAAATCGAACTCGGGCCAAATTTATGTCAAACTCGGACCGAACTCGATTATCCCTTTGGTATAAAATTAGCACAGTAATAATATTCCTGATTTTCTGGCCCAACGCTCAAAAATTTGAATTGAACCCTATCCGAATTCTGGCCGAATTCTATTTTCCAACACACTATAAATAGGATTGGATTTCTATATTCCTACTCACTCAACCATTCTTAATCATTTTATCCTATTATGAGCAAACATCTGAGCCTTAACTTTTCCATCTCCAAGAGCAACTCCCTAGACTTTCTAGTGCCAAGTGCGGTCTCGGTCTAGAAGTCTACAGAGTTGTAAAGAGCTTAGCTCCATCGGTTTTTTTCTCTCTCTAGCTGCGAAGGTGCGAGACTTCGGATTAAACCTCATGGTGTAAAGAAGTGGCAATCCTTCAGATCAAAGCGTATGATTCACTATTGGTGATTATAGTGGATAAAAATCTGAGCTTGAGTTCTCGGGACTGGACTAGTCCTCTCAGAGGAAAACCAGTATACATCTTAGTGTTTGTGTTTGATTTCTCTCACTCTATTATATATATATATATATCTATATATATATATATATATATATATATATATATATATATATATATATATATATATATATAAGAATATTCATAACACTGCTAGTAGTATCACTTACACATGAGATATATTCTAACTGTTAGTAGTTGATCACCATTGCATGCCATAAAATTATTTTTTAACAGGTGATTTTATTCTGCTGCATACATAAACTCTATTCACCCCCCTCTAGAGTTGCCATACACGGTCCTACACTAGAAAACTCGGGTAAAAATCAAATATCGACAACCTCGATATTTACCTCAAATACCCCACCGAATCAATATTCCCGAATCAAGCCTTGAATCAAATACGTAAAAAAATTTGCGAATCAAATCCCTGAGTTAAATTCTCATCAAATCATGAACCAAAACCCGAATCATATTCTGAATCATGTTCCTGAATCAAATTCTCTAGCCGAATTTCTCAAGAAAGTCACCAAACCGAATTCTCGAACAATATAAGGAATTAAATTCCAAAAAAATTAAATACCCGAATTAAATCCTCGAATCTAATTCCTGACCAAAATTTAAAAAAAATTTGGCAGAACCACCCCTATATTTCTAGGACCGGAACATAACTGCAAAACAATAGAAAACTACTTAGCATAATTCGCCGTAGAATCCCAAGCCGGGAACACTAAGCCTCGACCTCCAGCAGCGCTACAATGCGTATTGGGCACAAAGCCAACACCCAACACAAATCGCCATGCAGGACGCACAACCACATGGTTCTCTGTTCTTAACCAAACCACAATAAACAAGTCCAGTAATCTAGTGCCAAACCGTAACCCGACCGCGAGTCAGACACGGGACATATAGGGACGATGCTCATAAGAAAGTCGTGCTCATATCCTCGGAGGTATGGATGACCCGTCTGAATTGTTCGATATGGATGTCGGTCCGATACTGAACCATTCTACTCTAATAGCAATAATTATCAGTCCACTAAAATTATAGTTTATAAGTACAATAATTATAATAAAAAAATCCAGGACGAGAAGCTCATAGGTGTGAAACCGTCAACGAGCAAGGGGTACTTGCCTAGAGGGCTCGGCTAGATACGCAAATCTTTGGCACTCGGGGTCCAAGTTCGCACATCCATCAGGGTTCTCAGAATACACAACGAACAATCATTAGCATAAAATAATAAAATATAACAAAAATAATAAGACATGGCACGAGGCTTACCGTGTGGGTCCCGCAAGCAGTACAAGGATCTGGCATGGAAATCGAGGCATGCGGCTCAATACGGACACACAAATCGAGATGTATACATAAATTGAGACCCAAATGAGATACGAAGTAGCACAAATATCGAGACGTACGAGAAACAGAACATACATGTAAATCGATACGCATACGAACTCCCAGGGAATACAAAGTACGCAATATACGGCACACAAATCAGTATGTGCCCGTAAATTGATGCGACATACATTACGAGAAAAGGCACAAAGGCCGGGGAACACAAAAGTCAAGGTGGTGCACAACCCGAGATGACATTGTGCTCAAGACAGCACAGGGCTCGAGGCATCCCGATGCCCGAGGCAACATGCGGATCGATACAGGCACAAAAAACAAAACTGACGTGCACACCGAAGTGCACGTGTCCCGAGGGATCCAAGATGACATGGCTTGAAAGAGGGGCAGAGGAAAGAGAACAAAGACTATGGTAGTAACGGGGCTGGTAGTGGTAGCGATGGTGATGAAGGTGGTGGTGACAACCATGGTGGTGGTGGAAATGGTCAGAAGTGGTGGTTGTGGTGGTCGAAAGTGGTGGTAGAGGAGATGACCGAATCTGGGTTGGGGTGGGGTCGGATCTGGTGTGGGTTCTCGGAATAGTGAGATAAAGAGGGAGAGGAAAGGAATTAGAGAAGGGGATGCCGGGTGAGAGAGGAAAGAGTAAGCAACGAGAGAGAAAGAGAAAGAGTGTGTGAGAGAGTGAGAGAGATCGTGAATGAGAGGGAGAGAGAGACGAGCGGGAGAGGGAGAGAGAACCTAAGAGGAGGGGGGGCTCCAGCGACGCGGGGGGAGGATTTCTATGAGCGAGAGAGCAAAAGAGGGAGAGAGAGATTGTGAGGGGCGGCTGGAGAGTGATGGGGAGAGGGAGGGGGTAGGTGTTAGGGTTGGGTTAGAGTTAAGGATTAGGGGTGAGGGTTAAGGTTAGGATTAAATAATAAGAATAATAAAGATAATAATAATAATAATAATAATAATAATAATAATAATAGAATTTACCCTAACAATATCAATAGCAATAATAAAATGCAGTAAAATCAAGAAAAATAACAATGACAATAACGCTACTAATAATACCAATAATAACACAAATAAAATAACCCAATATTATTAACAATAAAAATAAAAATCAACAACCAGAACGGGAATATAAGAAATCATTCCTCGAAAAACCTAGTCAAATCAAGATCCAGAAAAATAAAATTTTAAAAAAATACAAAATTTGGAAAATCCTCGAAATGCAAAAATACAGTCCTATAAATATTTAGAAAAATATAGAGATATCACATCCTACCCACCTTAACAAATTTTGTCCTCGAAATTTCAAAATCATAAAAATATAGTTTTTAAAACAGGCATATATATCATGAAAACTCTACCCATCTTACAGAAATCAAGTAATACAATCAGAATTGAACTGTAGAAGCATAAAAATCATGCATGTCGCATAGAGCTCATGCCCCTTCAAAGTGAAAGCAGGCCGCATAGGGACCACATAGAGCCCATGCGGCCCGTACAACCAAGGAGATAAAAATTGCATAAGAAGAATCCATGCGGCCTGAACAGCCATAAAGTAAGGGGCCAAATAAGATCCCCCGACACGACATTCAAAGCCTGTCATAAATCCTAACACTCTACTCATCACCCAGAGCGCTTCGAGAATAGTGAGAGAGATGGCAGCTCATAAAAAGACAGAAAGTTATATTAGTGCATTAATGACTTCATCAGATGTGTCATTCCACGTGTTCCCTCATATCCGGCTATGGCCCTATGTGGCCTCGTCATCATGCGGCTAAATTGTCCATCCGACCAAGGCCAGATGAGAGCTCGAATGATGCCACAATGTCATCCGACCGAAGTATCCAAAAGACCAAGGCTAAAGGAGAGCATATATGTCACGACCCGCACCCGAAAGTTAGGTATGAGTCATGGGTACGTCCAGCCTACGCCGCAGCATCGACGGTAGAACGTTGTCTAGGTCAATGTAGCTATCTATCAATCTCACACAAATATATGATATCATAGCCTGTTAATGTATCTCAACTCAAAATGAATGATATAATCATCAATCTCATAAATATACTCAATCACAATAGCTATAAGAAGATAAATGGCATTAAAGATGCAAGGAACCATGAGAGGCAATAATATATCTAACTCAACAAGTCAGAGTCTAAGAGTCTAGCTATCTTAAAATAATATAAGTCTCAACATAATAAAACTCATAGTCTCAAAGTTTAGAATAATCCAAATATATAAATAAACTAAGTGCTAACTAGGCAACTGTGGGTGGTGTCTCCTCTATAGGGAGTGGCTCCTCCAGAAGCTCCTGGATATACCCATCATCTACTCCAAGTCCATAATATGTGGGACAAAAGTCCTCAAGATCCTCTAAAAATATTATCCAGTCAGGAAAGGAGCAAGCACATAAACTAACAGCAGTTCCAATTATATTGATAAAGACTATAAAACAATGTGCAATGAATATACATGATGGAAAGAAAATACTGGAATATAAGAAAACTGGAGAAACATATAATCATAGCACAGGAAAGTAACTAGCAATGAACATGCATGTAAATATGAATACTAGCAAGTATGAACTGGAATAGAAAAATAGAAATACTAGCTAAGTGCCTTAAAATATTAGTTATTATGAGTAAGCACCCACTCAACTCCCGGCCTCCCAAGTACAATGTCGTAACTCGAAAGTGGCATAATGAGTAAGCACCTACTCAACTCCCGGCCTCCCAATAAAACTCTCTGATCCTTACAAAAATCACTAACTAGGAAAATACCTCCCCCAGTCATGATCTTGCAAGTCCTAGCCAAGGGTTCAGCCTCTAAATGATGCTTAAGAGCAAAAGATACAGATACAAAACTATGGAAAGCACCAGAATCGAATAAAGCAAATACTGGAATGGAATCGAGAAGAACTGAACATGTAATCACGTCCCTCTCTGGCTCGGTCTCCTCAACTTTCATGGCGAAAGCTTGCCCCTAAGGTACACCTCTCTGCTGATGCTGGTGCTGAGCAAACCTCTGCTGCTAGAGCGAAAGTGGAGGTCCCCTCTGCTGAACTGTGGGTGGCTCCACTGGTGCTCCCTGAACCGGTGCTCTAGCTGATCCTCCCTGAGCTGGACGAGCTAGAAAATCTATCAGCTGGTGGCCGGGTGACCCACAAAAAAGGCACACTCCCAACCTCTTCCGACAAACCTCTTTGGTATGTCCTAGCTTTCCACAGAATACACAAAGAATGGCATGCTGTGCCTACCTCTATGGTTGTTGCTGGTGATGACCATGAGCTGGTGCCTGGTGCTGCTGGTGATGGTACTGGAACGGTCTCTGCTGCTGCTGAAAGTGGGGAAGCTTAGTCGGTCCCACGCTACCACTCGCTCCTCCAGAAGCGTCGCATCCTCTCTTGGGCCTGAGGTCCAGATCATCCTCAGCAATCTGAGCATCCATCAAAATGCCCTCAAAGGTAGCAGTGTGACATCCGGAAGTACGAGACTTGATCTCTCTCTCTCATCAGCCCCTTCCTGAACTTCCGGGCTCGATCTCCTGGGTCTCGAATCATCGACGGAACAAAATGACTCAAGCGGCAAAACTCTACAGCATACTCGTTGACCGACATTTTCTCTTGGACCAAGTCATGAAACTGACTCTCCAAGTATCCCAAGACTACGTCGGAAAAGAACTTCTTCTTGAAGAGATCCTTGAAGGCCTCCCAAGTAAGTCCTCGAGCAGCAAGTCCCGGCTCTGTCCGATACCACGTGAGTGCAATATCGAACATCTGATTATAGCGGCCTCAATCTGTAGGTTCTCTGGAATATGAGCCAAATGCAGATTTCTTTCTATGTCTTCCAACCAGTCGTCATCATAGAGTATCCCCTCGATACCCTTGAACTCCCAAGGCGACATCCTCTTGAAGTCCACTATAGTGCATGGCCTCTGCTGCTGCTACTGGCCAGGGTGCTGCTGCTGCTGGGTGACTCTCTTTACTGCATGTAAATCCACCTAGTGAGCATTCTCCAAGCTCTCCCTCATCAGTTCTTTCTATAATTGGTGCACCCAGATTCGAAGCGTACAACCAGCATCTACTGGGTCAAGCCCAGCTTTGATGCATCGGACTACGTCACAACCTTCTCATCAGAGAAGAATGAAGTCCCCAGCAGAGTCGTCATCTTGTTCGTCATTAATGCAAGTTTAAGAAACTTTTGTTTAACAACCAACAAAAAAGTACAAAGGAGTCCTAGACAGACAATCTAAGTACAATTTTTTTTTATCTGGGGACTGTGACGATGAAGATCGAGTACTGCAGAAACTTCTTTACTCCATTGACGGTCCGATAAGGGAATGAGAATGCTCTCTTCTCTTTTCTTTCTCTTGAGCTTGTGTGCACATATGTAGATCTGCCCCCGTCTCTAAGTGTCTCCCTCCTCTCCCGGTTGGGTATGCTACCCAGCTATTTATAGCCATCACGTTGATGGATTTTGTGCGCGCATAGGTTATGCGCGCATGGATGCTGAAACTACTACGTCTTCATCTGCAACTGCCACCGTGAACGCAGGTCATGATTGAGTCACCACGTAGAGTCTTTGTTAGGATTCTCTGCTGCTAAAAATCTGATCGATTTTCGTCCTTGGTGTACACGACTTGGTCATCTCGACACGTGGCATGCACTTAGTCGTGGAAAATTGCATCAGTTACAACAGAAAGATCTTGGCTTGTCACGACCCGCACCCGAAAATCGGGCATGAGCCGTGGGTACGTCCAGCCTACGCCGCAGAATCGGCGGTAGAACGCTGTAAAGGTCCGTTCTAGGTCAACCAACTATCTAGATAACTCACAGAAAAATCCGGCATGACCTCTCCAAAAGGAGGGCAAAACCACGCAATATATATATGTGAATAAAATCCTCTCCAACAGGAGGGCAACCACGCAATATATATATGACAATAATCTCAATCACAAAACTAGAGGAAGAATATAAGCACGATATGATATAAACAAGAAACAGAACCAAGAGAGCAAGACAATCCAAAATAATACAGTCCAAGTCTACAAATAGCTACAACATCTCAAGCAACAAAAGAATATGTACAGTCATCCAAAATACAGACCACAAGGAAAACCCAGGAAACCCACCTAGCTAACTAGGGTGCTATCGGCGTCTCCTCGGCGCACTCCTCGATCTCAGGGTCACAACAGTCGTCAACACCAGGCCCGTAGAACGTAGGGCAATAGTCCTCAGGATCCTCTGGAAAAAATATGCCCAGTCAGGACTGGAGCGAAGTACATAACTCTGAAAGCAACTCCAAATACATGGTAAGGTGTATATGACGAGCAATAGAAAAGTAATCAAGATGCACAGGGAATAAATATATGCTGGAGCACAATAAGTAGCTGCAATGTAAACTGGAGAACAATACAAGTAGTGGAAAAGTAACTGCAGGTGAGAAACATGAATACTAGCTAAGTGCCTTGAGCACAAGTTCGTTATATGATCGGCTTAGGTTGCACATAAAAGTCACTACGATAACTCCGTTATGCGTGAGTTGCATAACCGACATACACATGAATACTGTTTGGCTTTGATCATATAACCAACTCACTACTCCCCTCCCCCACTAATACCATTGGATCCAACCACAACACGCTACGTACATGATAATAGCTCGCGCACACGAAGGCGAGAGCACAAGAAGCACATGATAGCACATGAGAATCAATACCCGAAGCACATGATGAAATACACGTGATAGAGTACCCGCTGAACACGGTAAGGGGGATAGCACCTCATGACGGGATCCACTAGTACCAGCTCGTGTAATAATATGTCAGAATCAAGTATTACAGTTCTAGAACAGGTGATATAAACGCTATCATGAAATGGAAACTATCAGAGGTAGGTACTCGCCTGATGTCCTGAGCAACTGATGAGGATCGAGGTCCGGACCGGTGTCGCAAGGACCTAATACGAAAAGCAGAATTAAACAGGGTTCTAAGCATTTAAACTGATATAAAATAATTAAAAACAGGCTTCTAGGGCTATTCTAGGTCGAACGGGTCAAACCGGTGAAAATTGGGTCAAAAAGTCAACCCGGGGTCCAAAAAGTCAACTCTAGGTCAAAACTAGGTCAAACGTTGACTTTTACGGTCAACGGGGACAATTATGGTCAAAGCTAGGTCAAACTAGGGTGCCCCTGAAATTCTAGGTCAAACCGAGCTCATAAAGCTACTAAACTCACAAACTCGCCTAATCGAGATACCGGGATACCCTCGGTATCCGATACCTCGCCCTAGGTCACGCACCCCGCCTAAACCCGCTAAAACCTATGCTAGCACGCATAATTATATATATATAAACATATAAAAATCACTCCCAAGCATTTCCTAGGCTAATGCTCAAATACCCCGCTCGAAACTCAATACCTTGAATATCTCAAGGTATCGAGATACCTCGGTATCTCAAGGTATTGAGGTTTCGCCCTAAGGCCCTCTAACTAGCTATCTAGCTATTAATTATGCACCTAGTTATTAATCTAGGCTAGGTAATATAGATATCTACTATCTATTAATACATCTAAGTAGGTATCTACCTATATACATATACATATCCACACACACATACCCAATACCCATTACCTTACCCAAAATAACATATATATATATACCTATCAAGATATCTATATACATATATATATAAGTATAGGTATATAGTTATCTATATCTTAGGTAGATATATCTAAGTATCTAGCTACCTACCTATCTAGTATCTAGAAACCTCACTATCTATCTATCAATTACCTATCCATCTATCTAATTATCCATCTACCTATCTAAGTATCTAATCTATCTAACACTCTATCTATCTATTAATCTAGCTATCTATCTATCACTTCTACTAAGCTACCTAGCCACTAGAGCCACGCGACGCGAACCGAAGCTGCTGCTGCTACCTGCTGTGCCTTTGCTGCTGCTGCTGCTGCATAATGTTGCTGCTATTGCTGCTGGTTTGCTGCTGCTGCAGCTGGTGCAGCAGCTTGCTGCTGCTGGAGCAGCTGCTCCCTGCTGCCAGTGGCTGCCCCCCCCCCCCTTCCTTTCACATACACACACACACACACTCCCAATACACATATATATATCACCCCCTATATATATATATACATACACATATATAACTATATATATATAACTAGATACATATATATACACTTATATCTATTCTAACACACTCACTAACACACACACCTACACACTCACAAACACACTAATACACACACTCACACACTAATACACACACACACATAAATATATATACATAGCTACATATATATATACACTTGATATATAAATATAAATACACACATATATATATAAATATATATACATAAACACACATACATATATATAAATATATATATATATAGACACATATAAATACAAACACAACCATGCACACGACACTCAAACCACACGCCCTACTCACGCCCAACGACCCCCGACACTCACCAATACCCTAAAATATATAAAATATAGTCCGAAAACTCTAGTACACACTCCCCGATACTAACCCAACGCGCGTACAAGCCCGAAACGAGGAAACCAAGTCGAAATGGCCGTTCGGTCATTTCGACGAACACGTGGTGCGCGGCTCGGAAAACCTCCTGAAACGCACACCAAACGAACTCGGAATCGGCCCAAAATTTATCCACGCGCTCTACACGATGTCTAGATCCTAGAAAATGCGCTCCCACATCGATTCTAGGCCCGTGGCGGAAACGCACACGCACTTAGAATCGGCGACGACGAAAAGCCCCAATTTCGCCCGAAACGCCCGTTTCTCCGCGACACGGCTTCCCGTGTCCGAACGGAGACACGCACTCACCCTCTAGACACCCGACAACGTCTACCTAGGTCCATCTAACCTAGGGCATCACCCAAAATTGGGCCAAATTCGGATTCCACCCGAATTCGACACAAAACCTAATGTCAAAGTTTCTAAACTCACCCAAACTAGTTCCAACTTCCTCCTACGGGTAGGGTTAGGGTCTAGGAAGGTTCTATAACACTAATTACACTACACAAAAATAATTAGGAAGAGAAAAGTTAGGTTTTACCTCTTGGGAGTTGGAATCCCAAGGCCAAAGTCTCACAATCCCTAGAATTCACCTCCCTCAAGCTCCAAGCCACCAATTCTAGCTCTCACACTAGATCTAAGCTCCTCACACCTAGGTTAGAGAAAATGCAAGGTGAGGGTTAGCTTAAGGAAGAAGGAATGAAAGAAAGAAATAAGAAAAGTGGAAGAAAACTTACTTTGGAGGAAGAAGGAGAAGAAAGAAGAAGTGGAAAAGAAGAAGAAGTGAAGAAGAAGAAGAAGAAGAAGAAGAAGAATGAAGAAGAATGCAAAGAGGGAGAGGGCTGCTGTGCTCACGGATGGGGAGGGCTGTGGGAAGCTCACGGGTGGGGGTAGGTAGGGGTTTTACAAGTTTCAATTTCCCAAAACGCCCCTATTCACTCGGTTTTGGGTTCCGGGTTCCAAATGCGCTCAAACTAGTTCCAAATCTCTCCAACTAACCTCCTAAAAATAAAATAATAAATCTAAGCCCCAAAATAATTCTCACAAGGGTGTGGGCTGGGTCGGACATGGGTCCACTAGGGTCTGACATGGGTCCAGGCTAGCCAAAACCCTAAAACAATCAAAATAAAAATAAGACAAGCACTAATTAATTATAAATATAAATAATTAAATACAATACACTATTTATCAAATAAAAAAAATATATACCCTTTTTTTTAGAATTGGGTAGTGACAAGTCTACCCTCCTTAAAATAATTTTGTCCTCGAAATTAAAAGACGAAACTAGGACAGGAATGCAAAGAAAGAACCATACCTCAGGGCTCGAAGAGATAAGGGTATCGCTCGCGCATTTCATCCTCCCTCTCCCAGGTCGACTCTCCTGGAGAGTGATGCCTCCACGCGACGCAAACCAAGGGAATAGTCTGGTTCCTCAACACCTTCTCCCGCCGATCCAGAATCTCCACCGGCTGCTCTGGATAGCTAAGAGTAGGGCCCACTGCGATCTCCGAGTGATCCAATACGTGACTGGGATCCGCCACGTACCGTCTCAACTATGACACGTGGAACACATCATGAACTCCCTCCAGCGTAGACGGCAACTCAAGCCTATACGCCACGGCACCGACCCTCTCAAGAACACGGAAGGGTCCGACGAAACGTGGGCTAAGCTTCCCGCCTCCACCGAAGCGAATAGTGCCCCGCGTCGGAGAAATCCTCAGGAACACCAGATCTCCAACCTAGCACAAACAAGGTCTCTGCACTTAGTCTAAAACAAGCAATCACAAGCAACACAAGAACAAAATCTAGATTCTAAGCTATACCTCGAACTTCAAAGGTCTCCGGTGGCTATCGGCCCAATGCCGCTGCCTGTCCTGCGCCACCCGAAGTCTATCTCTAATGAGCTTGACCTTCTCCGCTGCATCAACCACCATCTCCGGGCCAAGCAAAGCTCTCTCACCTACATCATCCCATGATAACGGAGTGCGACACCTCCGTCCATACAATGCCTCAAAAGGTGACATCTCGATACTGGCTTGGTAGCTGTTGTTGTAAGCAAACTCTACCAAGTGCAAGTGATCCTCCCAAGAGCCTCTGAAATCCAAAACACAGGTCCGAAGCATGTCCTCAAGTGTCTGAATGGTCCTCTCTGACTGACCATCTGTCTGCGGGTGATACGCACTACTAAACTTGAGCTGGGTGCCCAAGCTAGCCTGCAGACTCCTCCAGAAATGCGAAGTAAAGCGACTGTCCCGATCTGATACTATGCTCACTGGAACTCCATGCAGTCTGACTATCTGGCGCACATACATCTCTGCTAGTCTCTCTGTAGACGTACCCACTTTGAATGGTAGAAAGTGGGCCGATTTGGTCAACCTATCCACGATGACCCAAATCGCATCTTTCCCGCCTGGAGAACGGAGAAGTCCAGAAACAAAATCCATGGTCACATGCTCCCATTTCTACTCCGAAATGGGTAACGGCTGGAGTAAACCTCCTGGCCTCTGCCTCTCCGCCTTCACCTGCTGGTACACTAAGCATCGGGATACGAAGCGCGCTACCTCTCGCTTCATCCCGTACCACCATACATGCTGTCTCAGATCTCTATACATCTTGTTGGCACCGGGATGGTACTGGGATCGATGCGCCTCCTGGAGAACCTTCTCGCGCAACGACCCACTCGGCACACACAACCTGGTACCGTGCCGCAAAGAACCATCATCAGCAATGGTGAAGTCATCTGCTAAACCCATCTGAACCTGCTCCCTGATGCTCCTCAGGGACTCATCCTCAAACTGTGTAGCCCTGATCCGGTCTACCAACTCTGACTGAATCTGCAGTCCCCACATCTGTATCTCAACTCCAGGCACTATCACCTCAATGCCCAAGCTCTCTAGATCTGCCAGAAGATAACGATCTGTAGTCAGGCACATAGCTACCGGATACCTGCTCAATGCATCCGCAACTACGTTCGCCTTCCCTGGATGGTACTGCAATGATATGTCGAAGTCTTTCATCAACTCCAACCATCTCCTCTGCCTCATGTTCAGCTCTTTTTGGGTAAACACATACTTCAAGCTCTTGTGGTCTGTGAAGATCTCCACACGCTCTCCGTATAAATAGTGTTTCCACAACTTCAGAGCAAAAATGACCGCTGCCAACTCCAAATCGTGGGTAGGGTAGTTCTTCTCATGAGGACGTAATTGCCTGGAAGCATAGGCAATCACCCTCCCATTCTGCTGCAACACACAACCCAGTCCCTTCCCCGATGCATCACTATAGATAGTGAATCCTCCAGAACCTGATGGCAACGTCAACACTGGAGCTGTCGTCAACCTCCTCTTCAGCTCATCAAAGGCGATCTGGCACTCCTCCAGAACCTGATGCATCATTATGATGTCGTCAACACTTGAGAAGGTATTGCCACGTTGAACGCATGAGGTCTGGAATGCATGGGGCCAGAGATGCATGGAATATATGGAGTCTGGAATGCATGAAGTCTGGAACGCATAGGGCCAGAGATGCATAGAACACATGGGACCTGGAACGCATGGAGTTTGGGACGCATGGGGCCAGAGATGCATAGAAAGCATGGTGTCTGGAACGCATATGGACAGAGACGCATAGAACGCATGGAGTCTGGGACGCATGGGGCCAGAGATGCATGGAACGCATGGTTTCTGGAATGCATAGGGCCTTTGTCTTATGTACACGGGGCATTGTTCAACTGTATACGGATAAAAGTAATCATGACGATGACATAAGTACTGGCGCCAACTGTCATCATCATAATCGAGGCGTTCAGAGCCATTATTGATGTCAGAGTCATAAATGCACTGACTTAACTGAGGTGTCTTCATGCATCCAAGTCTTTATGTGTCACTTGACTTTTGGTGCATGAGGGCTGAGGCGCATAGGGGGTTTTGATTTTTTTTATGCTTCTACAGATCTGACCTAGCGGTTAGGCAGACGACCCTATGCTGAGCAAACTTGCTAAATAAAGTACAAAGAGATCCTAGACAGACAATCTAAGTACAATTTTTGATTCTGGGGCATGACGATGGAGATTGAGTGCTGTAGTGACTATTTTACTCCGTTGGCTGTCCGATACGGGCGTGAGAAAGCTCTTTTTTGTTCTCTCTCTTGTGCCTTTTGCTTGCCTCCGCTATGTGCGTGTGCTACCCTTGTTATTTATAGCCATCAGGATGACGGACTATAGATGTCGTATATGCCTCTGTTTTGTGGCTGCATGGGGGCTCCTTCAACATAATACGGTTGTAACTGGGCCGCATGCTATGGGCATGCTGCCACATAGCCTTGGTTGGGATATGCGGTTGATACAATCTCGGTGAAGGAGTGTGGTCGTTATTGACCCATTATGTGCATGACCTGGTCAGCTGGACACGTGGTTTATACTAATTGCGTGAGGATATCTTCGGTTGCAACAAAAAAGATCTTGCAAGTTTGAAGACCGCATAACTTCTTGGCCGCATAGTAGTCCTGGCTGCATATCTGCTCTCGTCCGCCCTTGGTCTGATGGACACTTTCGCTTCATGAGGACGAGGATGCATAGAGTCGACACCGCATATGTGCTTTTGTTTGGCCTTGGTTGAATGGACACTCTGGCCGCGTGAGGATGAGGACTCATAGAGTCAAGGCCGCATGTGTGCTCTCATTTAGCCTTGGTCGGATAGACACTCTGGCCGCATGATGATGAGGCAGCATAGGCATATAGCCGCATGCAAGCTCTCGTCTGGCCTTGGTCAGATAGACACTCTGGCCACATGATGACGAGATCGCATGGGCATATAGTCGCATATGAATGGGCACGTGACATGGCACGTCTGTCGAGGCCATCAATGCGTGATGTGACTTTTTGTCTTTTTCTGAGCCGTCGTCTAGAATCCCGAAGCGTCTCAGTGTGACGAGTGATGTGTCGGAGTCTGATAGTCATCGAATGATGTGTCAGAGGAGTTTTATACGGCCTCCCTGTTCTGTGGTTGTTCAGGCCGCATAGAGTATACTATATAGCTTCTAGATCTTTGGTTGACCAGGCCGCATGTGACTTCTCTGTGACTTGGTTGTTCGGGCCGTATATGACTTCTCTACGGTTTTGTTTCATTTTTGAGGGGGCATGACCTTTATGCGGCCTGCATAATTTTTTATGCTTCTACAAAGAAGAGAATACTTGAGAAATGAATCTTGTTACTTGAGGATTGATATAGACAAAAATGAAATGATCTGGAGTTTGATTTAGTCAAGTTGGCAAACGATCGATGATTCGAATTAAAGATTAATCACGAGTAGCTTGTCCAACTTCGCTATCGCTAAGATTGGTTGAAATGTATGTATTTGGGAGACGCCTTAAATATGTGCACGATCTGGACTCAATGATATGCTGAACTCCAAAGTAGCTGCAAGTGAATATGTTTAGATGTGCTTGGATGAGTATAGAAACTTGGGTAAGTTAGCCTCAGCCTTAGATCTTTGTACGTGGTAGATTATAACATAACACGTGCTAAGCGATATAGTTCTGCACTAAGATACAATAGAGACTGAGTCAGAGAACGTAGAGACTGAGTCAGAGAACGTAGATGATCAGAACGATGACTTAAAGATTGTTGGTTCCGGTTAGGCGATGGTGAGTGATCGTCTTAGCAATATTCTTGATTCGGGTAGGCTCATACTAGCCATAATTTTTTGGTGCCTAGTAAGTTGTATCATACATTATATTTAAGTAGTACAGCTCTGCGCTAGGCACAATCGAGATTGAGTCAGGAATGCAATGATTAAGTTAAGTGGAGTTCGGTATAGTCGAATGATATGGTCGTTTGATGGAAATTGACTAAGGCATACGCACGGTATAGATTGAGGATCAGTAGGACGAGTTTCTCTCAGGAAGTCTCGAGGCCGAGACTTATTCTGAGTGATGTATAATGTAACGACCCACTCCGCTGGCCCGGAGAGCCGATTCAAACGGCGCAAGTGCAATAACCCGACCTGCCTAGCATGGCGAGATAACTCGCTTGGTGCAAAGACATTCAGACTTGGCCCTTCAGAAGTTTAGACTTAGACTTTCAAAGGCACGTTCAGAGTCTCGTTCGGCCGATGTGATTCATCGCTAAGGTGGGTGGCTCCGATGAACTTGTCTTTGCTTAGCCTGCACATCAAAAATATGGATGATACATGTTAGATCGCTAGGCGATAACCCTTGCATTCTAATAAAAGAAGAACTCAACACACCTAGCTAAAGGAAATAATCTCATGTTGTATCACTTGTTATAGAACTTGGAATTTGTAACCTATCGATAGAGATAATTGTTTCATAAGGCGTTTCATGTGCGTAAAGTAGATTTTTCTTATGTTGTCATACTGTATAGCTTCACTTGGATACAACATTGTTACTTAGATAATGACATAATCTGGATGCACGACATAAACATGATTCACTCAAGTTGAGGCAGAAAGACTATCAAATATTCATTTCGAGCCAAATAATGAAAACACAGAAAGGCTTCGGGACCATAAGGTCGCCAAGGCAATTTTCCGTACCGGTAGCTGTATAATGAAAGAATGAAAGAGAAATAATAAGAAAGACTATAAGAAAAGTAAAATTATAGACGGGTATGTCGGAGATGTGTAGCGGGGCTCGCTACCCGCGCTGCATGGGGCACCGCCAACCCGGTCGATAATTCGTTATATCTCTGGGAGCCCGTTAAGTAAAGATGAAAGAGAATATTCATGGTCGCAGACAACTCATGCATAAGTTATGGGATTCCTCGGACGATCGTCAAGGCGCTGGGATCGTGCCGACTTAGGGGGAATTAGGGTATCGCGTCGACCTCCAGGCTAGGATGAGGGATATCGGGAGGTGCCACGCGATACAACGTAGTTCGACGCTTCGGGGTAAATCATACCTACCGCCGAAGGCTTCGTCTACCGTTGTCCATAAATGGCTTGTGAATGCCAACGACCCGTTTCATATAGATTAAGTTGGCTCGATTGCGACAATCCGCGTGTGAGTCATTGCATTGAAACAAGTAATCTGAACTGAATATGAGTAATATGAGTAGTCTAAGTATAACACATCTAAGCATATATGATTATAACAATTGGCAGAAATCTGATTATATCATTTACCTGAGTCAGAAGCACGCTCGTGATACTTGCGTTTGCTTATGCGTCCCTTTGTTTCATTGTATATATATTCCTGCTTGGTTAACTTATTTATCTTGGACAGGGAATGACGAATGATAAGTTGGTAAGTTTTGCCGTGTTACTCTTACATCGCAGCGCGCACTGCAACACGAATTAGGCTTTATAACACTGCCATAAACTGATCCTAAGACAAGACTAGAAAGACAACTTTATAGATGGTGCATGAAACTTATATAACGTGTTTGGTTTTGTTGAGCGGGCGAGAAGCCTCCCCACTAATGCATTCATGCACTGACAACCCATAAGATTGCTTGTAGGGTGCGGGAGAACCTCGTTTGGTACGAAGTTTTCCCTCGTGCGCGCTAAGGCGTGGAACTAACTCTACAACCTTGGAGCATTGCAGCAGGAGCTAAAGCACATATACAGGACATAATATATTGGAACATCGCCTATGTATCATCCCACATTGTAAGACACTTGGCATATTTTATTGTTGAGAGAGAGAGAGAGAGAGAGCGCTTGAACGACTTATAATCTCAGCCTAGCGCAGCTTATAACACTTTTTCATATCAATAAAGAGCTTGGTTTTTACTTATACTTATGTTTGATCAAATTTTCACTGCATTGGGGACTATATGTGCAACTCTATGGCTTAATTTTAATCAGTCGTTTAAGGTGCTTGCCTTGCACGGGCGCAACCTAGACTCGCTCGATATCACTCCCATGTGAGGATGTTCGATCCTGCAGGACTGGGGCATGACAATAGCTTGGTTAGACGACGATCCTTTCAGCGCGGGTAGCGAGCCCCGTTGAAAGTTTCTGAATCACTTGTGCTAGTTCGTCAGCGAAGCAATCCATGTTCCCCTAGGCCGAATCAGTCTCAGTGTCCCAACAACTATTCGAACAATCATATCATTGTGCACAAGTTGTCCATGACCACGCAATATCTAAGAAACTAAGTTAATAAATAAAGCATGCAAGACAACAGAGATTGAATGTACTACGTAGCAAGTTCTGATAATAGTCTACCTACCTCAAGTTATCGCATTGTAAAATCTATACTACTTGTTGCAATAGTTATGAGTGAATCCATCTCTATCTACGACATCAACATGATACACATTCATATGTGACAAGCAAACAACATTACCAATACTACATCTACTATGTGACAAGCATAGATATTCAGGAAGTACTATACTTTATCTTGATTCTTTTTATTAAGGTATTGTTGATCGAAACATGCAACAAGAGAGTTATTTTGATTAAGTTTGAAGACAAGAAGAGAATGATCAAAGAAATTCACTATTGGATCATTGTTGATAGAAAGAGACATCCAACACGACACTCGTGCTTCACTTACGCGACGACATGTATTTGCATCAACAGATGATCAATACATTCCCTTTTCTTTCTCTCAGAATTCAATATGAATTCGTAAGTCGAAGAACGCAAGCAATGAAAACCATCGAAAATATTCACGAAGACGCATTCATAAAGTTAATAGTGAAAGCATCAGCAAAACGACAATGAAAACGGCAACAAAAATAAGCAGTGAAAAGGTTCGAGGAAGTGACTATTATCCAAAGTTCTTTCTCGGGACATGATCCACTGAATATGGGACCTGATTTCGAAGAGTCAATCCAAAGAGATGAAGGGTCTTAATTCAATCTGTCTCGACCAACCGATACCGACAGTGTTCCATAACAATATCCATGAATGAGGAGCGGGGCACTACGTTAAGTATCTGGGAGCATCACCAACCCTATGTCTTCTAATGTGTTGGCATTCCTATGTGACATGAGTCACAAGACAATATCTTTCCTAAATGGTAAGATTATATTCATAAAACACAATGAAGTAGAAAAGTCTTCTCCAGTGCTAAAGTATTGAAATGCTAACTTTTTTCAACTCCCAAGACAGTATCTAGATGCTTACTTTTTTTCAACTTCCAAGATAGTATCTATATGCTTACTTTTTTCCAACTTCCAAGACAACTTCTTCTCTTTAAATATTTTTTATTCATAATTGATGATCCGGAAGTGAAGACATTGTCAAGTGAATTGTCTAGAACTAGAAAACCAACTTCACAATATCTTCTATAATAAGATTCACAATTTACTTGACTTGGAGAAGAATTTTGAGATAAATTGTCATTTCTATATGGCAACAACTTTTTCCCAAAGTCACAATCGGGTTGGAGATGCTCTTAGTGCCCAAAAACTGAACTTTATAAAGATACAAACAAACACATACAAAAAAAAACTGCAGCATATTGTACTTTCACAAAATAATGATATTGGCACAAGTATTAGCAGATTATTCTTGCCTTAATATCTGAGCATCAACGAATCGTTATAATGCTTCGTGATAACATCAATGAAGTTTTCATTCTATTATGTTAACCTGATGTTAACTGTAACTTTCGCGTGGAAGATAATAGCTAAATTATCATAATTGTACTCCAACTATAACGTTTAGATGTTTTTGGTGGCTTAACTTTCCGTTGCTCGATTTTGGAATCCTAACTTCATAAATTGTTCTTTTGAAGCACATTTCATAAATTTTGAATATAACAGGACAATTTCAAAATAATATTTGGTAATAAAAATATTTAAATTACGTTTTTGTACTAGAAGATATTTTTTTTGATGTGATTTCGATGTACTACAAATTTGACAAAAGATACTTCAAAAGAACACTTTATAAAATTAGGATGCCGAATCGAACACTAGATAGTTAAGATGTCAATGGCGTCCGTGTGCAATAGTCAGAGTATCATTAGTATAATTTAGCAAAGATCGTCAAACTTAAAGCATATATAAAAAAAAAAAAGGCTAAGCAAGCGTTGCTACAAAAAAAAGGCTAAGCAAGCAAAATCTAGATTCAGCCTGCCAATTCCATATAATTTTAAAGTAAATAGAATGATCTCATAGAACAGCATAATAAGGCGACTAATAAGGGTTAACTTTTCAAGAACATCATGACCATGAGAGGAATCATGATATAAGAATCAATCTTGGGAAGCTACATATAGTGACCAGTTGAAAATTTAGAACATTCTAACCAGGAGAGGCTCACATATATACAGAAACAATAATCTCGTGTACATCAATTGAGAACTAGAAACAGTTCTTTTGCACACATGTTAATAAATGAATATACAACAGTATGGATCTCAATATACAACACGATAATTACATGAACATAGACTGTAATCAATAAATATCACTTTATGAAAGAAGAAAATCAATTCAAAATGGGAAAAGTTTAGAAACGAACAATGGCAGATGAAAGCAAGGTGTGGAATACCTCCAACTAGTCCTGGTAGCCACCTTAAAAAACTCGTATAGTTCTTTCTTTTCTTTGGCTAAAAAGTATATCACCAGCAGCAGCAGCGACCCAACTTCCAAATATTTGAAAGAATAAAACGGGAGTATATCAAGATCGTTGCAAGTATCCACAGTCTATAAATATAGTAATTTATCTTGCAAGTAGAAGGATATCCTCCAAAGATGGATTATCACTAGACAAAGTATATCAGAAAAGGTCAGCAAATAGAATGAGAACTAGACTGCCTAAACATTGAAAACCTAAAAAGTTCTGAAGGGACCCAATGTCGATTTTGTATCTCCTTCAGACAATTAAAATAAAAGAAAAAAATTGGCCAACAGAGGTAAGATGCCATCAGGGTTGGTTGCTCTCCTGACAGCTTCAGTGCATAATATCCATCTTTCATCTTGATAGAGGGCTCGAATTTTCCGAGCTAAGAACCCCCTCATCATCAGCTGTAGTCACACCATTGCCATCAATATCAGCACTATCATGGTAGTCTGAGAATTTGGAGAGTGCTTCCCTCATCCACGGATGTCTGCATAGCTTGGCAGCCTCTGGGATGGAAAGCCATTTCCTGTTACGTGTGCTCTGTTCTGGCCACGAATCCAGCTCCTCTTTGACATGCAATGCAAACATTGCTGCTTTGCATAGCCCTTCCGGGCTGAACTCATCTTGGTGACTCTTACTCCTGAAGTCATAATGCCCCAAGAATTCCTGAGGTGAGAGAGAACTTTAAGTCAAAACAAGTAATGAACTACTCATGGTGGACCATCACCCTTGGATGATCCATATCATTCATCATAACCCCATGCCTTCAAAGTATATACAAAGGAGAAATCATGCACTGAATTATTTGTATAAAAAATCACTTAGCAATAGAACAAATGAGGAATTAATGGGTGAGATAACCAACTCCCATCAGCAATATTTTTTTTAGAAATAACAGACCAACCAATCAGATATATCCCTGTTCTAATAAATACACTATCGTCAGTGGACATTGATGCCTTCCACATTCTTGAATATCAACATGTTTCATCAATATGGTCCCTTAGTTCAACATAAAAAGGTTATCCCTCCTAGAATGAGCGAAGAAAATTGAACGGAGCAATACTAATGCACTAAAAGGTCTACAAGATCAAAAAAGTAAAACATCCCTCACTGATATAATATTTTTTTTGGTAGCACACATAATTATGTTAACATACATAACCATTGACAACTATGCTTCTTTGAGGAAATGATAATGTTTCAGTTTTTGATGTTAGAACAATATCTATCGCTGAACAGTAATTGTCCTCTTGGGCAAAATCTCACTTTGAAGCCCCCATGGGAAGAAAATGGCTTTTCTTTATTTTCTTTCTTTTTTGGAGATTCAGAGAAGAAAGACAATATAGTATTATATATCGGAATGCAATTTCATATCTTAGTGTACCTTAAGATCTCCTCTAACGCCTGCCTCTTCAATGGCTTCTCGTACAGCTGCCTCCTCAACAGTTTCATCATTCTCCCATCCTCCCTGCAAAAGAATGGGGTATAATGTATAAGAACTAGTGTGACACTATGGTTAAGTGCTATATAATGAATGCTTGAACCAGGACTTATCAAACAAGAATGATACTTCATGCAAACAAATGTACGAGTCTTTCCGGACAAGAAAAAAATATAAGATTTAACATGGGCCTCCAGATAATTATAGAGTCCAGTAAAACAATGATTTGTGTTATATTAGCAATAGTCCGACACAGGGATCACAGGACAAGTTAGTGATGGAACTTGGTGTGATTGATAACACCACAAAACCAAAGGTTAATATTGGCAAGGCTGCAAGCCCCACTATGAACCAATGGTACATAATCAGTGGGCAAAGTCACCATCCTGGAGACCACCCAAGGACCCAGAGGGGGTACATATGAGGGTGTGTTTGGAAACCTTTTTTGGGGAGGGGAAGGAAAATGAAGGGGAGTAAAATGAAGGTAAAGATAATTTTTCCTTCACTTGTTTGGATGACTAAAAAGTAGGGAAAGAAAACGTGAAAAAATAACTTTTGTTTGTTTGTGGGATAAAGATATAATTACCATTTAGTCCTTGGTTTTCTCAAATCATAATTTGTACTTACCTTTTTGATGAGTAGTTGAGTAAATTCTCCCCAAATCCCCTCATTTCTCTCCCACTTTTGGGAGGAAAATGTTTTAGTAGGGCCCAAGATAATTTTTCCGCTCAAATTCCTCTCCCCCATTTTCCCTCCCCCCTTTGGCCCTTTCCAAACACCATCACTTTTTCCTTCCCCTCCATTTTCCCCTCAACTTTTTCCTTCCTCCATCTCCCCCCCCCCCCCCCCCCCCCTCCCAAACAGTATGTCAGAGTCTTCAGACGACTCCTAAGCTTCTTACGTAACTCATACAATGTCCATAATAAATGGCAACTCAGACTTAATAACTGCAGGAACAACTAAATAACTTGACTGATATTCTTCTGGAAACTGCTCTGCAATCTGCATGAGATCATTAAATCCATGCAAATTATGTCATTGGAAAGAGAATTGAGTGTACTTTCCAACGGCTCAAACGGAAAGTCTTCGAGTTTTGTAGACAAAGTTATGGCTAAAACACTGAGTAGTTTTTAGGTTGTCAGCTAAAAACCGAGAATGAGGTAAAGTACTCCTACTTAATGTTGGAACTTGACGCAAAATCTGGTTCTGTGCAAACTGAAAATGATCTTTTGAACTTCAATATTATGCGCCTGTGTCATACTCCTGGGTTGAAAAGAAATTGTCCTCGAGTTTTTGTGTCCAAAATGTAGTTCTTTCAAATCCTTCTGTTGCGCTACCCTGTATTTTCCAACCTTACTAATGATATCCATCTACTCTGCCCATTTAGTTTTAATAAAATGTTGGATCATTACTTTCTTCATGAACCATGTTGAATCTGAATGAGTGGTGAGGATCATATAGGTCAAAGTAGGAATAATGGCCTCCATAAAACACAGGAGTATTAATGGTAAAATGATAGCCAACAATACCCAGCCATTGTATTTGTTATGTGAGTAAACGTGATCGGAGATAGTACTAGAGAATGCAGGCTCAATAGCCGTAAGTGTATCTCTATGCATATTTTCTTTGAATCTTCACATAGAACAAACTTTTGATGTGCATGATCTGAATTCCTATGGTAAAACTCATCCTCAGCTTGATCTAAATAGTCATTGTATAATGGTGGAAGATCCAAACTGACCGTTCTTATTTCGTCAATGTCATCAAGATTAAAAGCTGAAAACATTTGAGTTATCATCTGGTTGGTGTTCTTGTTGTTGACGAAGTTGCTGATTTTCTTGCTGATGTTGTTGCATGTCTTGTTGAAATTGTTGAATTTGATGGTGTAACTCATCCATCTCAATGTCACAATGTCACGAGCACCTCATGGTTGAGCATCTCTTCGTGAAGGCATTGTAGACCCAAAAAAAAAAAGAATGGCTATGAGGCTTGCTCTAATACCAACTAACAACAGGATCACACCACAAGGTAATGATGGAACTCAGAGTAGATAACACCACCAAACCAAAGGTTGATCTTGGCAAGGCTGCAAGCCCCACTACAAACCGACGGTAGAGAATCAGTAATGGGAAAAGTCACCACCCTGAAGCCCACCCAAGGATACAGTTGAACTCACTCAAACCAAGAAATTCACCAAGGAAAAGGTGAACTTGCCCATTACTGATAACTTGAACTTGCCTACAAATGATCCCAAAGGGGGTTACTTATAGAGGAGACAAAGATGCTAGAAGCATTCATGCAAATAAACTTGATAACTTGAACTCGCCTACAAATGATCCCAAAGGGGGTTACTTATAGGGTTCAGATGATTCCTAAGCTTCTTAAATGATGCCCATAATAAATTATTACTCTTTGCTTCATAAGTGCAACATTTCGTAAAGAACAACAAAATAACTTATATTCTTCTGGAAACTGCTATGCATGAGATCATTAAATTCATGCAAATTATGTCACTGGAAAGAAAATTAAGTGTATATTCTAACGGATCAAACGGGAAGTCTTTTCCAGTTATTGGACAAAGTTATGGCTAAAACTCTAAGTAGTGGTTCAGGTTGTGAGCTAAAAACCGAGAATGAGGTTAAGTACTTGTGCTTAATGTTGGAAGTTGACCCCACATTTTGGTTCTATAAAAGTTCCACTTTCATAAATGGTCTCTTGAACATCCATAGATATGTGCACGCGCCATAGTCACTATCAAGAAGCCAATGATTTTCTTTCATATAAAATGTGAAGGTATGGTGACATATGAACGCAAACAGAAACTTCTCACTTGTGAGTCATTTAGAAGTGTAATTGTCTCAACCTAGTAGCTGCACCTGTTTTATTCTTTAAGCCCTCTCATTCCTGATGACGCCATTTTGTGGCTAGAGGGGAAAAAAGCTGGAAATAGTTACTAAGGTAAACTAGATCAGGAGACAGTCATTCTTTAATTCATAATTTTAGGTTAGCAATCACTATGATTTCTCCAAAGAAATTGTACGCTCCAGCTAA
Organism: Iris macrosiphon; assembly: GCA_036927795.1. NCBI lineage: Eukaryota > Viridiplantae > Streptophyta > Magnoliopsida > Asparagales > Iridaceae > Iris > Iris macrosiphon. The sequence goes on along the minus strand of JAYESA010000004.1, from coordinate 335,899,540 downwards.
ATTTCAAATTGTACTATTTCCAATAGTAAACGCAAGCTCCAGTGTGTCCGTCATATTGGTGAGGATAATTGTTTGTCCTTTGTAATTATCCAGTTGTAGTTCTTGATATAGCATTGGACAATTTGGGTTTAATATTTTATTAATTGCAAAAGACTTGTGCAATGGGGTTCACTATTTTATCAAGTTGATATAATTCAAATAGGACAGAACTTGAAGGTGGTAACAGATGCAAATAGCAATATCAATGGAGTTTCATAACATTCAATACTAATAATAGCAAAAGTATCCTCAACTCTGTAGCTTTGGTAGTAACTCATGCTAGAAAGTATAGAGCAATCATTCGTGGGGGAAGCATCAAGAAATTTTAGTTTTGGGGAACAGAATAAACATAATTCTAGTTACTATCTGGACCTTCTGACATTTCTGAGCATAGATTACCAATGCCTTTCAGGTTGGATCCTAAAACAAAATGAACTCTCAATGTGGTTACTCAATCCTCTCGTCTATAGGTAGATCTCAATTTACAGTGAAAGGCTTGACAAGGTCTCTCAGTAAGAAGGGCAGATAAAAAAGCCTATGTCATAACATGGCTGAGAAATAGGCTACCGAAGACCCAAAACAAAAGTTTAAGAAGAAAATATGACTTGCTATCTTGGTTGAAAATGAAAGATAGGCTTTAAGGTGAGATCCAAAGAGAGAAGTAAAAAATATATCACTTACAAGGAAGAGGTGCCATTGGTTTACATTAAAACATGAGTTTAAAGAATGGTGAGGATGCGTCTGTTTGGGAATATAACTTGCAGTAATTATTAGCAGTGGCATGCGAAAAAAATATGTTTGCTATGTATACATATTTCCAACAAATATTGGTTGCAATAAAAAGCCTGAAGCAAGGTTTGAAATTAATAGAAATTTTCTCCACTAGCCAGCAATTGAGTGTAGGCAATTTCATATTTGCAACAGAAAATGATTCACTGTCAGATATCCAATGTTATTATACTTCTTCCTTTTTTTCCATTTCTCCGACGAAGTACCACCACATCAGCCTGCTCTTCCAGCAAAGACAACAGACCTCATCGTCTCAAAACCCTTCCAAAGACATCAATAACAATAGAGATTATTTTGTTTTCCAGCTGGCAGATCTCCTTCATCTCCTAAATTCATACCAGCTCACTGTTCATCCTGACAATGGAATGTGGAACCTAAGCAGTACAGGTGCCTTCCTCTGTCAAATCCCTCTGCAAAACAACTTTTACCCAATCTGTCCTTGTTGTTCCTTCAGACTTGTCCTTTGGGATGTTTGTGCCTCCTTCAGAGTCAAATCCACTATTGGTTGGCATTCCACAACAAACTCCTAAGTCCTCACTGCTAACAACCTCGTCAAACGTAATTGGGCACCAACATAACTATGCTATCTATGGTTACGATCCTAACATAGTTGATCATATCTTCCTCACCTGTTCTTATTCTGGCTCATTCTGATCTTCATTTGCAACACGTTAGGAGCCCCATCTAACACTCCTGACTCAGTTGTCCACTGGACTACTTGGAGGTCAAGAATATAATCCCCCCGATTAGAGAGGAATGGGATTATAATCATTATTTGACTGCAACTTATTTCGTTTTGGAAAGAGAGGAATAATTGTACCTCCAAGATACTTACAACTTGTATGTCTGCCTCTTTTTTTTGGTAGATCATACACCTCATAAAGCCAGTGTTCTACTATCGGGAGGCCGTCAGGTGTTCTAACTCCAATCTCATAGTGGCTGCCAATCCCCATATTTCCATAATTTTGCCTCCTTTGTTGTCTTCTTAGAGTCTGTCCCTGGATCCCTTTTGTTTTTTGTGAAATCCTGTTTAATATTGCCTTCCATTTACCCCTCTGTTTTAGCCTTGTTTGGAATTTAAGTTCTTTCTAACCTTTTTGGGAGCTCATTGGCTCTTTTTTGTAAGTTTTAGTTATCTTAATAAAGGTCATTGATAAAGGCACTACCAAAAAAATCGGAACATGGCCAGCATTGGTGCTAGTCGAGTTACAAAGAATTTTTACTCAGGCTAGCCCAAATTTTACTAGGGCTACCCACCCCTCGTCCCTCCTCTCGCTCCTCCCCCACCCCCAACCACAGGACGTGCGCGAGCACAGCACAGCCGCGCACAGTTGCTCTTGCCGTCGCCATTTTTGCTACTCGAGGAGGAGGAGGAGGAAGATGCTACTCGAGGAGGAGGAGGAGGAGGAGGAAGATGACGAGGAGGAGGGAGAAGGAGACGGAGCTGCTCGAGGAGGAGGAGGAGGAAGACAGTCGCCGCCGCTGCTCCCTCCTCCTCCTCCTCCTCCTCCTCCCTTGTCTCGCCTCGCGCAGACATCCTCCCCTCCGGACTGTCAAAATTTTGACAGTCCTAAAGAATCAACACATTTTCTTTAGGACTGTCAAAATTTTGAGAGTCCTTCCAATTGGTAGGACTGTCAAAATTTTGAGAGTCCTTCCTATTGTTAGCACTGTCAAAATTTTGACAGTCCTGGAAAAAAAAAATTAGACTGTCCTGATTTTAGTTTGGAGAGTGCTAAACTTGTAATTATCTATAAAAAAAAAATTGGACTGTCATGAGTCTTTTTTGTAGTGCCTTTATCAAGGGCCTTAATAAATTGGTGGCTGGCTTTGCCAGCTGCTCTTTGTCTCAAAACAACTCTTAAGCTTCTCTACCTTAGGCCATGTCATAACCCATCATCAAATCCTAGTTCTTGATCTAAAAACACAGCCAAATTTTTCAAATTTAACCACTTCTCCTTCTTTTAATCAAAAGCACAAATCCACCAAATTCCGGAGATCCAGATCCCCAAAATGCAAACTCTAGAAATTGTTTTTCCCCAAATCAGAACATTAGCATCAATTGAATGATTGTCTTGTGCGAGTGATGCTTATGAGAATCCAAAATTTCAAAAACTTCAGCATGCTTATGTCAACCACATGAAACCTTATGTAGAAATCAGATTCTGAAGCAACGTTTATGCATACCAGTCCCACCACACAGGATGTCTCTCTTTAATAAGCATGGAGAGACCCACAGAACAAACAAAGAACCATGACTTTCTTCTTAAGCACCTATTTACTTTTCCTCCTTCAAACAAAAAAATTAACAAGACATTTCTTTTTCAGTTGAATGGAGAATAAATGTGTAAAACTCGTGTGATTAAATCTATGCTTCAGAACTCGAAAAATTCCAGGATGGAGACAAGGGAGAATAGGAGGGAGATGGTGGCAGAGATGTACAGGATGACAGAAGGCAGAAGGGTCTGGAGAGCGTAGAGGTGGATGAAGGAAAGGGGGAAGGTGACAGGCGAAGGTTGAGGACTCTATGATGCACAGAGGTGGAGAGAAAGTGGAAGGTGGAAGCCCAGTGAACGACATAAGGCCGAAGTATGGGTAGGAAACTTCACATCATTCCCCTACATTTGTTCAAATATTTCAATCCATCTAGATTATAACACAACAAGAATATCTTAAAATTATCAAAATTAGGGTACAACACCACGATCCTAGGAGGCCTTCTACAATCTAATGCACATTTAATTATCCAACTCTACACCAATTTAGGGTTTAGACCTGCTGACGATATTCACTGCAGTAAAACCTGCATTTATTGGTGTTCAAGCTAGACAGTTCAAAAGGACCTTCACCATGGCAATTGAGTTAGGTTTAAAAAACAAATGATAGATACTGACATGATTACACATCAAGAATTATGCCCAAATATGTTGTCAAAATCAATATATTCCCCAATGCCCTAAATCTAATGAAAAGTATTCAATATTCTCATAAATAAATAGAGATTTCCTGAATTCATGTAGAAATGAGTCATATGATTAACTGAATGCTATTAGCGGCGGTTAATAGATTGAGCATTGGTATCGTTCCTTAATACTAATTTGAGGGCTATCTGCAAGTTGAACCTCATAAAATAGACACTGTTGCTTAAAAGGCATCGTTTATGATATCTGCCTTATCTCAAATATCCCTTCATGAATATATCACACTCTCATTATCCATAATCATATGCAGACAAACACTAATTTCCTAATATATAATGTGATAACAAGCTATTTTTCATCTGATCCAAGTAACTTGGCAACACTAATTTCCTACAAATAAAGTGATAACAAAGACATTTTCCATCTGATCAAAGTAACTTAGTGAATAAAAAGGCTTCCTTTTATCAAGGCACCAAAAATATACTGGGTTTATGAGAAGTTTATCAACCCCCAATGATCAAAACTATACAAGGGATATCCCATCAGTCTTCCTACTATACATAGTAATAAGTGCATGTATATTTATATCACACATTGGGATTGTCATTCATTTTTCTCTGGAATAAATGTGTCATGGAGATTAATGTAATTCCCAAGAGCAAATTGTACATCTTACATAGACTCTTTATAGTCTATGGAAACTTGGAGGATGCTTTTGGTTGCATGAGCTTAAACTCCATATGCAAAAGGTAGGTATACTATCTACCAACTGGTTTTCTAGGTTTTTATGACATGACTCTTTCATGCTCATAGATACCTTGGCTAGGAATTTGTCACCAACTTAGAGGGTTGACGTCAACGGTCAGAAAAATTTTATCATTTCTTTTGTGGAGCATTTTTATGCTCCATAGCCTAATACATTCTGATGGAGAAGACTTGGATGATGATAATGATAATATTAATATCACACATAATGTTAATATCATAGTTTGCAGTATCGGCCGACATCGATCCGATACAGCAGATACCTATACAGTTTGACATGTCCCGATCCGATACCAACCGACACCTGATACTGACTATACCGATACTGGGGGTCTCTTTTTTAGTCAATTCGACAAAAAAAATTGAACAAAAAAGACCAATCAACAACGATGTAAAAGCATAGTAAGGTTGTAAAAGAATAAAACTTATCTATCACATGTAAACCAATCGGCAAGGGTGAATACTATTTCTTTCAATTTCAAAACTACTAAGAAACAATACTGAAACAGTTAAAATTATGTCTAAATGTATAAAATATATTTTCTAAATATTAATACTTTATTATTAATTATTTTATTTTCGATACCAAAAAATCTGAGACTGAGATCCGAAATTGCCGATAGTGCCGATCCCGATACTCATAGGAATGGTCTGATACCAATTCCGATATCGACACTGCAAACCTTGGTTAATATCACAAGTTAGTATAATTTGGAGAACTAATTGCTTGTGTTAGAGCATCATTAGTAAGGCCCATCCCACATTCTAGATTCTAGATTTAAAATGTAGGAGCTCATTTTGTAGAATAGTAAGTCTCATCCCTAGTTACAATTTATAGATTTTGGGTCCCAACCCACACATGGGAGCTATAGGTTGGGCCTCCCAATTTCTAGATTGTAGGAACCCATTTTGTAGAATAGTAAGTCCCAATTTGGAGTCCAGCTTTCTAGATCCTAGATTTTTCATTTTTTTCCACATCAATTTTTAACCACACAATCTTTGGAACCGGAGCTCACTTTATCATTTCCTACTATTCTCATACAAACCCAACCCATTCTACATTTATCTTTTTTTTTTTAAATTTGGGCCCCAAATTGCATTGGAGAGTCCCAACTACTAATGATGCTCTTAGAGGCTCTCAACAAGTCTTGCCACGGAGTAATAACGATAGATATAGGCAGTTCAAATGGCATTGTTCATGATGTTTGTTGACTCCTTTTTGCATGTAATTCCCTTCATGTTCATGAATGTTTATATCAAATTCTTATTGTAAGCAATTTCATGGAAATCAACACATGACCTAAGTATCTAACAAGTAAGGTGATGACAAAGGATTTCCTCACCATCAAATTAAGGTGGAAAAAAGGCTTCCCTTGCATTCATTGTTTTAAATTTCTACTAACACTAGTTTTACACTCTAAATGACACCAAGTGTGTCATTTTGAGAAAAACGGAAGACATGTTGGGTCAGATCAGCTGGCATCCGACATATTGTTTAGATAACTCACTTATAAAGTTTTAATGTTAGTGTGAACATACTATATAAAAATATATTCTTTATTATGTTGCCTCAATGCCTTTGTACAATAAAGTGTCCGATAAAAGTAATTATTACTTACATATTTTTACAATTTTGCATGTGTATATAGATAGCTAAGGAATGGAAAAATAATAGTTTGACACGTTCACACAGCTATGCAACACATCTAGCTTATCTGATATATCTCCCTGACCTAACATTGTTGTCAAGAAAAGCTCTGTTGGCACAAACCTATCGGCTCAGCAGATTTGTTTGGGGTCATTTTTTTCATCCGAGCACTTTGATTATGGTCAATCTCATGGTGACAAGAGATCGCATCAGTCTTGCCCCCTCCTGTGTTGGCCAATATGGGTGTTGTCGTGTCACGAGGCATGACCACAGAAGTAATGAAAAAGAAAAATTATGTAGTTGGATCAGATAATTTTGGACATTTTATCAATACCGATGTATAAGGTATATACTTAAGGAGCCCAATATGAATATTTGATACAACAACAGAGCCTTCATCCCAAATTTTTGGGGTCAGTTATTTGAATCCTCTTCTTCTGTACAGCTCTGTTAAGGGGCCACGTCCTGAATAACGCTAACAAAAATCTAATCCTTCTTTAACACTTCAAACCATGTCTGTCTAGGCCTACCTATGTTCTTAACGGCTCCATTAACTACTATATCATTGCTCCTCGTTACAGGAGATACGGATATTTGATATTTTAGTTTATTCCTTACATGTTGTCTGCCAATATCCAACATGTCAAACCCCAATCCAACATGAATGCGACATCCGATTTTCAATACCTTTGCTTGGGTCAAGGCACGCAAATAATATAGATTGTGGACTACGTAAAAATTATGCACCGCCAATAATTAAAATTATTAACTCTTGTCCATGAGTAATGAAAATAGATATATATTGCTAAAAAGGCATTGCTCATGATATTTGTTTTACCTGAAATTTCCTATAGTTTTCATGAATGTTTATGACAAAACCTAATTAAAAATAATTTCATGCGGATGAAAGTTTGACTAGACAAGCAAGGTGATGATGATAGGATCTCCTTCCGTTCCAAGTAATGTGGTGAAACACATGCTTTCCTTGGATCAAGACACCCAAATAACATGCAATTATGCATTGTAGCCTCATATACAATTTATCTACCATCGACAATCCAAAGAATAAGAGATATACCTATCATAACTGTCTGGTATGCATAGTTATAACTATACATTTATAGAACTAATGCCTATGTTTCAGTAACTCTTAACCCTGAGCAGCTAGCCACTTGAGCATAATTGTCTATCATCGTCATCATCATCATCCAAGCCTTCTCCATCAAAATGAGGTTGGCTATGGAGCATAACAAAGCTCCATGAAAGATTTGACACAAAAATTTATGACCGGATGTCAACCTGACATCAACCTATGTTGTCTATGAAACAAACAATAAATTTTAAAATTTGGCCACATTAGTAGATAGGGGATGGGGAGAGGAAGGGTGTAAGGAGAAAAGAATTATCACGCTATGTTGTTGTCTATGCATGTGATGTCACAAAAACAAATGCTAACAAAAGTATTCTCCTTGTTTAATATGCCAATCAAAAGTAACTGAAAGTGATCATAAAATTTAAATTATGTGCCCAATTCACTTATCCAAGGGAAAATAGTGACACCATTACCAGATCCAGTGCATTTATTCCCTTAACCTTGTGTATATCCCCTTTCCTCATACTTTATGTAAAGTCAACTGGTGTACCTTCGGAAACAATAGGCCCGGTCCACTTTGTGAGTTGATCATAAGAACTTCAGTAACCTTCTTGGGGCTGTCCCCGTGAATCTCCTCATCAGTTTTGTATTTGAAAGGTATACACCTGATGAAGAAAAAAGCATTAGAAGGTGCATAGCACTTTAATTCTCCCAATCTAACAATCGTAACATGCAGTAAATGAAAATCAAAATGCACGCTTTCACCTTATGAAAGAGATCTAATGCTAGACAAGCACCGATAATTATCAACTGTAAGGAGGTCTACAAAGCAAGCATGCCTGATGTGGTCTAACTCCCACACCAATCAGTTGTAAGCATTGTCTATCTGTGATACCACAAGGGGCTTCTCAATGTCTCAATTCAACAATTTTCTTCTATATTGTAGCCACAATTATGATAAAAAGGTGAATAACAAAAGAAAATTCAGTGTAACCTTGACACTTAACAAGAGTGTCGAGTGTCATAAGAAACTTCAAGAAAACTAAGACAGGGATATGTCTATACTATGTAAAGAGGTGCATGAGTTTATGAAAAATGTATATAATAATAACTATTAGTCAAGTAATACCTGAAACATTATACATCAACATGCACACAAGACACTCCAAAAATTTGTGTTGTGTTGTGTAGGACGCATTGGTTATGTATTGGACACAATCCGGACGCATTGGTTATGTAGGACTACTTACTTGCTAGAAGTAGGGTAAGGATTGAGGATCGGAAAGGTAATTGACGAAAATCCCTAAATCACTGGCTAACTTGATGGAATCAGAGGAGATAGAGTTAGAGAAGAAAGCAGCAGCTGACTTAAAGGACTACTACTTACTTAACATGAGATTACTAATCAAATCAAGTGTTGTGGTGGTGATGTACTTGAGAAGAAGGCTGTTGAAAACATTCTCAGAAGACTGCCACAGAGATTTGAGCACATAATTGCTTTAATTGAAGAGACAAGATATCTCTCAACTGACAGTATATGAACTCATGGGATCCCTTCAAGCGCATGAAAGAAGACTCAATACAGCCAGCCTTTGGAGCAAGAATTTCAGTCCAAAGTCAATTTCTCTGAGAAGAAAACAAGATCGGCGCAAGAACAAAGGGGAGGTCCAGTCCAAAGAACAAGAGCTTTTGAACACGGAGGACAAAACCAATACAGAGGCAGACGAAGAGGAGTTCTGCAGCTTAAAAAAAAAGGTTTGGTAACTTTGATCCTCATTGTATCATTTGTCAAAAGTCTGGACATGAATCTAAAGATTGTTTATCCAAGTGTACTAGATGCAAAATCCTGAATCACTCAAATAAATTGCTGGCATCAAGATAAGTAAGAAGATACCGAGCCCAAAAATGTATCAGCAAATTTTGAAGGAATATGAAGCAGAGCAGTTATTTTACTCTCGTTCTAGGTGCGAACATGTAAATGGAGATATATGGTACTTGGACAGTTGCTGTAGCAATCACATTACAGGTGATCGAAGAAGTTCTTGGAGCTGGATGAGAATTACTCTTTTCATGTTGAGCTTGGGGATAGCAAGCAAGTAAAAATTGAAAGCAAAGGAGTCATTGCAGTCCACAACAAAGAAGGTAACAAAAAGCATATTTGAGATGTCCTTTATTCTATATCACTTAAAATCTTTTGAGTGTTAGGTAGATGATGAAGAAAGGTCATAAAATAATCTTTTATGAAGATCGTTGTGAAATCTTCGATAAGAAAATTAATAAGAAGGTGGTTTCAGTAAAGATAACTTCGAGCAATATGTTTCCTATTAAGTTGCAGTCATGTCAGCATCTTGCTCTCAGAAATGAGATAGTTGATGAATCCTATCTTTGGCACCTGAGATATGTCCACTTGAAACAAAAACGGCTCCAACTTTTGAAACAGAAGAACATGGTTGTTGGACTTCCTCCTACAAAAGGAGAAATCAGAGTGTGTGAAGGGTGCATATATGGCAAGATGCATCACTTTCCTTTTCCAAAGACAGCGTGGAAAGCAAGTGCCCCTCTTGAACTCGGACATGCTGACATATGAGGACCTACTCGAACTCCATCTTTAAGTAGCAGAAGATCTTTTTGCTCTTTGTTGATATTTATACAAGAATGATTTGGATTTATTTTCTTAACCAAAAGTCAGATGCTTTCTCTTCTTTTCTGTATTTTCAAGCTCTTGCAGAAAGGTAAAACGGCTACCAAATGAAAACACTAAGGACCGATCGTGGAGGAGAATTCATTTACATGACTTTTCTCCAATATTGCAAAGATAATGGGATCCAAAGACAACTTACGGTTTCGTCAAACTCCTCAGCAGCTCCTCAGCAGAATGGAGTGGCGGAAAGAAAGAATCATAAAATTGAGGAGATGGCTCATCGCATGTTCAAAGGGAAAAATCTTCCAAACAAATTTTGGGCTGAAGCTGTTCAGTACAGCAGTGTACATCCTTAATCGCTCTCCACCAGTAGCAGTCTGCAACAAGACTCCTTTTGAAGCCTGGTTCATGCGTAAGCCTGTTGTAAACCAACTTAAAGTTTTCGGGTGCATTGCTTTTGCACATATTTCCTTGAAATAGGGATAAATTTGACGAGAAGGGTGAGAAATTCATCTTTATTGGCTATAGTGATGAATAAAAGGGCTAAGGCTCTTTAATCCATTTGTCTCACCGGTTAGTGCTCTCAAGAGATAATTTTCGAAGAAATGGCAACATGGAAATGGGAAGAACGTGCAGCTCAAATTTCAGCGACACGTTGACTTGTTGATCCAGTAGAGAAGCATCAAGAAGAACCAAATCTGCATGGATTAAATCCTAATGAATTCCGTCCACAGGCTCAACATCAAGAACCAATCATCGTAACAATGTTGTTACATTGGAACCATAATATCCTCCAAGAAGGTATCGTACCTTGAGCGAATTTTATGAATCCTGCAACATGGTTCTATTTGCAGGTGAACCACAAAGCTTTGAAGAAGCTGCAGAAATAGAAGTGTTGAATAAAGCAATGGACGAGGAAATTAGTATGATTGAGAAGAATCACACTTGGAAGCTCGTGGACCTTCCCAAAGAAAAAGAAATAATTGGCTTGAAATGGGTTTATAAAACCAAGTTTGATGAAGATGGCAACACCCAAAAGCACAAGGCTCGGTTAGTGGCAAAAGGCTACTCCCAACAACCTGGGGTAGACTTTAATGGAACTTTTGCACCCATAGTTCGTATAGAGACAATCCATGTGGCACTTGCTTTAGTTGCACAATTTGAACTGCAAGTATTTCAGCTGGATGTAATATCAGCTTTCCTTAATGGCGAATTAGAAGAAGAAGAAGTTATGTCCACAACCTCGAGGCTACTTAATGAAAGGAAAAGAAGAAAGAGTGTACCATCTTCAGAAGGCTCTTTACGGCTTGAAACAGACCCCTAGAGCATGGTACAACAAGAATGATTCCTATTTTTTGAAGAATGATTTCAGAGAAGAATGATTTCAGAGAAGTTAATCTGAACCCTCTCTTTATGTGAAGAAAGAAGGTTCTGATTTCATTGTTGTATGCCTCGATTTAATTTACACGCACGCTAATCCTAAAATGGTGGAAGGTTTCAAGAAAGAGATGATAGAGTACGCGATGACAGATTTGGGGCTAATGAAGTATTTTCTTGGAAGTCAAGTGAAGCAATCAAAAGGGAAGATCTTCATCTCCCAAGAAAAAATATTTCAGATTTACTTAAAGAAATTTCATAAGGAAAACTGCAAGTCAGCCACCACACTATGGCACTCAATGAAAAAATGTAGCACGTAAAAAGATGAAGAGAAGGATGATGTTAAAGTTTCTCGAAGTATCGTTGGCTGCTTAAAGTATCTTACACACACAAGGCCAGATATTATACCTTATGTTTGCTTAATTTCCAGATTCATGAATATCACGTCTCTGAACCAGAATACTGGATAGCGAGGACAGAAAAAGCCAGCTACGTATACCAGAGTACTTTATATCCCGAGATACGGTCACGACTGTCTAAGACATGTGAGGGTTTACACTGCAATCCAACAATCATTCCTAGGTCAAGAACCCTAGTTGTCTCAATCTCAAGCAAGCAACAAGTTACAAGATGTATAATCACCCAAACATATAATATTAAGACGTCACAAACTATACATACACAGATAATCATGAAGCTAGTTACAAGATGAAAGCTAGCAAGAGTACAATATTACATGATCAGCTCTAGCTATAGTGTATAATATATTTTACATGTAAGCCCGCAGGCAGGATATCAAGTTCCAAAATATGAGCTAAACACGTGATCGATGGCTAAGCGCCTCAAAAGAATAATATACAGATCAAGTGGATGATGAAGAAGAAACCCACTCATGTTCTCGAGTGCTCCTCGTGTTCACCATCTTAAGGGAAGTACGGGAGATCATGTGATCCTACTCCAAAATCTGGCCATACAAAACCAGTTGGGTCTGACCCCAAAACAGCAAAGTATCACAAGGGAGCCAACTTAGGAACTAAAATCAGCATGCACACAAATCAATAGAAAATAGCATAAGGAAACAGTAAATATATGCAACAAGGAATCTAGCTATTCTGGAATCAATATTCGGAAATCAGGGTTCGGGTAACAGTTCGGTATCAGTAGCTAAATCATCCAAAGACAAGACTAGAAATCAAGCAATCACGGCCAATCATGTCCTACGGCTTGCTACCATTAACTAACTAGGGTTATCACAATTCTAGTTACTAACAAATGCAGTTGAGATTCCATACAGTCACATGCCCTACAGGCGATCCGGGTTATCCAGGCGTAAGGGATACATAGTATAATTATCACATATAGATATATTTACAGGTAATGGAACTCTCGACGGTGTGCTAGAAGTGTGCCCCTCACGACGGAGAGCTCCAAATCCATCAGGTGTCACTGGGATACCGAGATTGCATGTAGCCAGAAAATCTCTCTCTATATGCTTCTAGATTCTCTTTATAGTTATTAACCTAGACAATGTTATCGAGAATTCCTGACCGTGGTGCTCAGGAATTTGTCTTATACATGATACAAGACTGGACAATAGCTTGACAAGTACATTCAGGACAGGGACAAGCAATCAACCACGGTAAGTTATCATAACAGTTCAAGCGATTCAGGTCAGAAAATTCTAGCATGTCAGGAGTGCGCTTCGTCAAGTCACTATCGAAAATATCGGTACATGTCAGGTTATCTCGATACGATGAGTCATTATCAGGATTATCTGTACAAGTCGGGTGTCAGGAAACAGTTGTTCAAGATTACTAGTAATAATTATATTCCATGTTCAGGGAGTTCTGGGTGCAAGTAAGTTGTCACAATCGGCTTATAAGCAAACAGAGAAAAACTTGCATTCATATGAATTTAACAAAATGGGCCAAACACAGGGTAAATAATCCACAAGAAAATATATATCAAAAGGAAATTATACTACTACAAGTGCCATAGGCGCATGGCATAAACAGGCGCATACAAGAAGCTGGCGCATACAATAAACTGGCACATGGATCGAACAACGCTCACTCGATTAAAGTGTTGACTGACGGGTCATCAATGCATGTCAGGAAAGTAACCGATGTGACTAGTCGTGTCAGGGAAGTGACCGAGGTGACTGATGTGACTAGCCATAAAGTGTGTCAGAAGAAAAGACAGCCATGAAAAGTCGTGCCAAGGCGGTGCAGAGACATGTGCCTACAAGAAGGGACGCATACATCCGTGCCGCATGCACTCATTGCAGCATACTGACTTGGTCGCATGGATGTTTCATTCGCCCAGTGAGTCTGACACAAGGAGTTCTGTCACTTGACTCTTTCAAGTACTTTAGTTTCAGAACACTCAAGTGTAAGTCAGTCATGCGTCCAACAAGATAGGCGCGTGTTGTGAGCATATGCGGCAAAGAGTTTGTGCCGCATGGCCTCTCTGCCACATGGCCTCTCTGCCGCATAGATGTTTAGGCGCATGAAGTTCCATCGTTCCAAACAGCAAGTTCAACCATGAAAATTCTGAATTTTCATGAAAACTTGTTCTCTCCCCAGAAACTCTCATACAACTCCAAATCCAGTAAAATAAAGCTCAAAATCACATGAAATTAAATGTTCTTCAACATAGAACAACTAGCTTTGAAAGACATTAAGTTTTAATAAATCAAAACCATGGAAAACTCAAGAACACTCACAACTTGAAACTTAGATCTAGTCCAAACAAGCCATCAAAACTGATAATGCTAAGTAATCATGTAGTGAAGTTCATAGAGCATAATATAAGTAAATAAAATGCAAGAAGACCATGAAAATGGGAAAAAGCAAGTTCTTCATCATTGGCAAATTGTACTTGCCTAAACCCACTACTACCACTACCACAAAGGGTGAAGGTTCACGGCTAGGAAGAGGCTCAAGTTGCCAGGAAAACGAAAAGGGAAGAAGAAAATGAAAAGAGAAAAAAAGTGAAAGAATGATGATGAGAGAGAAAGAGAGGGATTTAAATAAGGGAGGGTGACTAACACTATGCAAAATACTAGAAATTGTACAAAAGAAGCTAGAAAATTCAAAAAATTACGGGAAGAAGTTATATGGTAATAGCACACATATACCAGATACAAATACGAAAAATAGTGAGACGGTATGATCTAGGACATGGCTTGCCTCTGGTATATACCGTCGTAGTAGGGATACATGGAAAACATTATGTATCTCGCGAAGCGACGGCGAAAGAACACGACGATATGAAACATCTCCAACTCTTTCAAGGATATCGAACGGACCTATAAACCTCGGGCTAAGCTTTTCCCGTACACCGAATCTAATAACTCCACAGGTGGGCAAAATCCGAAGGAATACATGGTCACCGACAGAAAACTCAAGAGGTCGCCAATGCGAGTCGGCCCAAAGACGCTAGCAATCTTGTGCTACTTTAAGATGCTTCCTGATCCGCTTGACCACTTCAACTGTCTGGGCTATCATTTCAGGACCAAGCAATTGTCTCTCGCCAATATCAGTCCAAGTTACGGGTGATCTGTACTTCCTGCCATATAGGGCCTCGAATGGTGTCATCTGGATACTTGCTTGAAAACTGTTGTTGTAGGAGAATTCTACCAAATGCAAGTGATCTTCCCATAAACCTCTAAGGTCAAGGGTACATGATCGAAGCATGTCTTCAAGCGTCTGAATGGTACGCTCGGACTGACCATCTGTCTGGGGGTGATAAGTTGTACTGAACTTTAGACGGGTACTCAAACTCTTCTAAAGACTTTGCCAACAGTGAGAAGTAAACCTAGAATCTCTATCCGAGACTATGCTAACTGGTACTCCGTGCATTCTGACAATCTGCCTCATATACATCTCGGTAAACTATTCTGTGGACTGACCAATTCTTAAAGGAAGAAAGCGTGCAACATTTGTGAGTCAATCCACTATTACCCAAATAGCATCTCTGCTAGCTGGGAATCTAGGAAGACCTGACACGAAATCCATGGTGATATGCTCCCACTTTCACTCCGGAATTGGTGAAGGTTGAAGAAGTCATGCTGGTCTTTGATGATCAGCTTTAACTTGCTGACAGACCAAACATCGAGAGACAAACCGAGTTATCTTTCTCTCTTCATTCCATTCCTCCAGAAATGTTGACGAATATCTCTGTACATCTTTGTCCCTCCGAGATGCACTGAATATTGTGAACTATGGACCTCTGACATTATCTCGTGGCGAATACCTCCGCTTGGTACACAAAGACGATTTCCAAAACGGAGTTCTGTAACTATAAATGCTCAATTCCGCTCTACGTCATGCCTCGCATTCTGCTCTGAGTTACTAAAACTTGGCATCCGTTGATTGTGCTAGCTTGATTCTTACCACTATACTGGACTGAACTTGCAGACCAGCCATCAATGTTGTGTTGTCAGGCAATAATACTTCTATGCCCATCTTCCGAAGATCTTCTAAAATCTTTCGCTGCGCCGTAAGAAAATAAGGTCCTGCTCTCCGGCTCAAAGCATCTGCTACGACATTGGCCTTCCCAGGATGATACTGAAGGTCAAGATCATAGTTTGTCATCAACTCTAGCCATCTTCTCTGCCTCATGTTGAGATCCTTCTGGGTAAAGACATATTTCAAACTCATGTAATCAGTATAAATCTCTAGTCGATCTCCATATAGGTAATGTCTCCAAAGTTTGAGTGAAAAGACAACTGCAGCTAACTCCAAGTCGTGAATTGGATAATTCCTCTCATGATCTCGATGCTGACGAGACGCATAAGCTATAACTCTGTCATGCTGCATAAGAACACACCCTAGTCATTTGCCTGATGCATCACAATATACTGTGAACCTGTCCCATCTGGAAGAGTTAAAATAGGTGTCGTGATCAACTTCTAGTTTCTCGAAAGAGGTTTGACATTTATCTGTCCAGTCAAAGCACACATTCTTCTGGATTAGTTGCATCAAGGGTGCGAAAATTCTAGCAAAATTTGACACAAATCTTCGATAATATCGGACTAATCCCAGAAAACTACAGACTTCTGCAACTATTCGAGGAACCGGACACGTCTCAATGGCTTCTATCTTCTTGGGATCAACCTCAACTCCACCTCAGCAATGATGTGACCCAAGTATGAAATACGATCAAGCCAAAATTCATATTTGTTGAACTTTGCATAAAACTTATATTCTCTGAGAATCTGAAGAACTGCGTGAAAATGTTGCTCATGCTCTGCTTCACACCGACTGTACACCAAGATGTCATCGATGAACACTATCACGAACTTGTCCAGGTAAGACATAAAAATACGATTCATGAGATCCTAAAATACTGTTGGCGCATTGGTTGCTCCAAAGGACATTACTAGAAACTCTCAATGGTCATATCTTGATATGAACGTTGTCTTAGGTATATCTTGCTCTCTGACTCTGATCTGATGATATCTAGACCGCAAATCAATCTTCGAAAACACGGTCGTCCCACTAAGCCAATCGAACAAGTCATCTATCTGAGGCAATGGATACTTGTTCTTGATGGTTACCGCATTGAGGGTACGATAATTCACACATAATTGTGACATACCATCCTTCTTAACAAGTAGCATCGGGGCTCCCCATGGCGATAAACTAGCGCGAATGAATCCCTTGGTTCTCAATTCTTAAATCATCTGGTACAAGATCTCCAACTCTGAAGGCATCATCCTGAAGACACTTTTTGACATTGGTGTTGTTCCTGGAAGTAGATCAATGGTAAACCCAATCTCACTTTCTGGTGGCATGCCTGAAAGCTCTTCTGGGAACACATTTGGAAATTCGCAGACTACTCTGGGCAATTGTATTTCTGCTACTGCCATCCTCAAGATTGTTGATGAAGACTCTGTCTCGCCTCTAGAAAATGAGAATTATTCTTCTCGGAGAATATGAAAGATAACCTTGCCAGCATGGCAATCTATTGTTGCGTATCGAGCACTTAACCAATACATTCCTAGGACAACGTCATAATCTCTCATAGAAAATTCTATCAATCTCGCAGGAAACTCTCGTCCGCACACTATGACTCGACACGAGGCATAAACTCTATCTACTCCCACGATATTGTTACTAGTAAGTATATTGAGTCTTACTGATAATGATCCAGGCTATATTCCCACTCATGACGCAAATTGTGCAGACATAAAGAATGTTATGCACCAGAATCAAACAATATTGAAGCTGAATGAGAGTTGACGAGAATGGTACCTGCCACCATCTCACCTGAAGCTAACTGCTCCTCCACGGTGAGTGTCATAGCCTGACCTCATCCTCTCGGTGCTGGTCCTCTCTGCTGCGGGCCTCCTGGCCTGCGCTTGGGCTTGGGCTTGCGCATACTGTTGCGGCCTATGTTGCTGGAAGCTCTGAGATTGGGTCGACAAAGGCCTCGGACCATGGTTCTGCGGAACCGACATTGGAGCCCTATATTGTGGTCCTGCTGGGGATGATGATGATGAACTACCTCTGTGTGGGCAAGATCCTACTCTGGCCTGAAGCTCCACAAGCTAAACACAATCCTTGTGCTCTGCGGCACTCGGAAACTACGTGCCCAGATTTCCCACAATAGGAACACCCTGCTGAAGAAGATGTCCACTGCTACTGAGGTCGGGTTAGGGTTACTTGCTGAACTGAGGCTGTTGAAACTGGCCTTTTCGGAGATCCAATGGTTAAAGTCCTAATTGTCGGGACTGGTGCTGATGACTGGGTGTAAGAACCTCCTGATGTGTGGGTCCTTTTTCGTCCTCTGGTCCTATCCACGATTCTCTGTGAGTTATACTCATGCGTCCTTACTACTCGCATCACAGCATTAAAAGTCTGGAACACATGTTGTTCCACTGCTAGAATGATCTTTAGGTGAAGTCCCTACTGGAACCTCCGAGCTCTGTCTAATTCGATTGCCACCAAAGTGGGAGCAAACCGACTAAGTTTGCAAAATTCTGTCGCATAGCCATCGACAACCATGTACATCTGCTTCAAGTTGTTAAACCTTTACTGTATATCATAACGCGACACTGCATCAAAGTACCTCGTCTGGAATCTCTCGCTGAAGACGGCCCAAGGGACGGGTGTTACCAATGAAACCATCTATACTGCCCACCAGTCTCGGGCTAAGTCTAGCAATTGCAGTCGAACTACTGACACTTGCTCTCTTGCCGGAACTACAGTTACCTCTAGGATAGCCTCAGTGTCCTAAAGTCACGCATCCAATGCAATAGCATCATCGGTGCCATAGAAATACGAAGGTTGGAGACGCTTGAAGTTGCTTGCTGAGTTTTTGGCAAAATGTCCGCCTCTTTTCAAAGCCTCTCGTACTGACTGAGTAAGTGCATATTCTCGAAGTCCTTGAGATGCTAGCAGCTCTCTAAGGATACCAAATAGCGCACTGGTATCTCCCCCTGCATCAGGTACTGGTTGCACTGGTGGAATGTACTGGCTGGATCTGGGGTTCCTCATTCTGAACTGTTCTGGATCCGACTCCAAAATGTTGAGGCTGAACCTCAAGGGTTTGTTGGTCGGATGGATGATGTCCTGCCACTGGAGGAGCTCGGGCTGGATGATCAGAAGGACCAGGAACAGTATCCTTGAAAGATAAAGGACACAAGGATCATCAAAGAGACGGACAGAATTGATCAAGAATCAAGCAGATATTGAGTCAAGATTCCAGGGATATAGAGTCAATATTGGAGGAGATCAAGGAGTAACATGATTGAGACATATAAACACTCGTAAACACCCACACTTCTGAATTTCAGACCTGCATGGGCCACCACTTAAACAGTGTCACGTCCCAGAACCGGAATACTGGAGAGCGGGGACAGACAAAACCAGCTACGTATACCAGAGTACTTTATACCCCGAGATACGGTCACGGCTGTCTAAGACATGTGAGGGTTTACACTACAATCCAAGAGTCATTCCTAGGTTAAGAATCCTAGTTGTCTCAATCTCAAGCAAACAACAAGTTACCAAGTTACAAGATGTATGATCACCCAAACATATAATAGTAAGGCATCCCAAAGTATAAATACACAGATGATCATGAAGCTAGTTACAAGATGAAAAACTAGCAAGAGTACAATATTGCATGATCAGTTCTAGCTATAATCTAGAATATGTTTTACATGTAGGCCCACAGACAGGATATCAAAGTTCCAAAACACGAGCTAACCACGTGTTCGGTGGCTAAACGCCTCAAAAGAATAATATACAGATCAGGTGGGTGGTGAAGAAGAAACCCACTAATGTCCTCGGGTACTCCTCGTGTTCACCATCTTGAGGCGGAAAGTATGAGAGATTTTGTGGTCCTGCTCCGAAATCTGGCCATACAAAACAAGTGGGGTCAGACCCCAAAACAGCAAAGTACCACAAGGGAGCCAACTTAGAAACTAAAACCAGCATGCAGACAAATCAATAGAAAATAGCGTAAGGAAACAGTAAATATATGCAACAGGAAATCTAGCAGCTCTGGAATCAGGGTTCGGGAATCAGGGTTCGGATAACAGTTCGGGATCAATAGCTGAATCATCCAAGACGATACTAAAAATTAAGTAATTACGGTCAACCATACCCTACGGCTTGCTACCATTAACTAATTAGGGTTATCACAATCCTAGTTACTAACAAATGCAGTTAAGATTCCATACAGCCACATGCCCTGCGGACTATCCAGGTTATCCAGGTTATCCAGACGTAAGGGATACATAGTATAATTATCACATATAGATATATTTACAGGTAATGCAACACTCGATGGTGTGCTGGAAGTGTGTCCCTCATGACGGAGAGCTCCATATCCATTAGGTGTTACTGGGATACCGGAATTGCATGTAGCCAGAAAATCTCTCTAGATGTTTCTAGATTCTCTTTCTAGTTATTAACCTAGACAATGTTATCGAGAATCCCTGACCGTGGTGCTCAGAAATTTGCCTTAGACATGATACAAGACTGGACAATAGCTTGACAAGTACATTCAGGACAGAGAAACAATCAACCACGGTAAGTTATCTTAACAGTTCAAGCAATTCAGGTCAGAAAATTCTAGCATGTCAGAAGTGTGCTTCGTCAAGTCACTATTGGGAATATCAGTACATGTCAGGTTATCTCGATACGACGAGCCATTATCAGGATTATTTGTACAAGTCGGGTGTCAAGAAACAGGAGTTCACGATTACCAGTGTAACTATATTGCATGTTCAGGGAGTTCCGGGTGCAAGTGAGTTGTCACAATCGGGTTATAAGCAAACAGAGAAAAACTTGCATTCATATGAATTTAACAAAATAGGCCAAACACAAGAAAGTAAATAATCCACAAGAAAATATATATCAAAAAAAAATTATACTACTACAAGTGCCATAGGCGCATAGCATAAACAGGCGCATACAATAAGCTGGCACATACAATAAGCTGGCGCATGGATCGAACAAAGTCCACTCCTCGGTTAAAGTGCTGAGTGACGGATCATCAATGTGTGTCAGGAAAGTAACTGATGTGACTAGTCGTGTCAAGGAAGTAACCGAGGTGACTGATATGACTAGCCATAAAGTGTGTCAGAAGAAAAGACAAAGCCATGAAAAGTCGTGCCAAGACGGTGCAGAGACATGCGCCTACAAGAAGAGACGCATACATCTGTGTCGCATGCACTCATTGCCGCATACTGACTTGGCCGCATGGAAGTTTCATTCGCCCAGTGAGACACAAGGAGTTGTGTCACTTGACTCTTTCAAGTACTTTAGTTTCAGAACACTCAAGTGTAAGTTACTCATGCGTCCAACAAGATAGGCACGTGTTGTGAGCATATGCAGTAAAGTGTTCGTGCCGCATGGCCTCTCTGCCGCATAGATGTTTAGACGCATGAAGCTCAATCGTCTCAAAGAGCAAGTTCAGCCATAGAAATTCCGAGTTTTCATGAAAACTTGTTCTCTCCCCAGAAACTCCGATACAACTCCAAATCCAGTAAAATAAAGCTCAAAACCACTTGAAATTGAATGCTCTTCAACATAGAACAACTAGTTTTGAAAGACATTTAAGTTTTAATAGAACAAAACCATGAAAAACTCAAGAACACCCAAAACTTGAAACTTAGATCTAGTCCAACCAAGCCATTAAAACTGAAAATGCGAAGTAAACATGTAGTGAAGTTCATGGAGCACAATATAAGTAAATAAAATGCAAGAAGACCATGAAAATGGGAAAAAGTAAGTTCTTCATCATTAGCAAGTTGTACTTGCCTAAATCCACTACTACCACTACCACCAAGGGTGAAGGTCCACGGCTAGGAAGAGGCTCAGGTTCGGCCAAGAAAAGGAGGAGGGAAGAAGAAAATAAAAAGAGCAAAAAAGTAAAAGAATGAGGAAGAGAGAGAAAGAGAGGAGTTTAAATAGGGAAGGGTGACTAACACTATACAAAATACTGAAAATTGCACAAAAGCAGCTAGAAAAATCCAAAAAATTACGGAAAGCAATTATATAGTAATAGCACACATATACTATATACAAATGCAAAAAATAGTGAGACAGGCCTCACAATGAAGTATTCAAGCATCAATTTTTCTGCAGCAAAGAGGATCTTAAGGTATCTTCATGGCACACTAAAGAGGATTGGAATCAAATATGATAAAAAAGAAAGTAGCATTCTATTTGGTTTTACTGACAATGATTGGGTTGGCAGTATTGATGATAGGAGCAAATCCCGATATAGTTTTTGCTTGTGAACAAAGCCAATTTCATGGAGTTCAAAGAAGCAAACAAGTATTTCAGCAAATGAGGCTGCTTGTGAAGCGGTTTGGTTACGAAGGATTCTCACGGTTTGCAGCAAGGTGTTTCAAAACCTACAACTATCTTCTGCGACAATATGCCAGCCATTTTAATGACGAAGAATCCTGTTTCCAAGCAAAGTCAAAGCACAAAGTGTTACGTCACCATTTCATTCGAGATTTGATTAGTAAGCAAGAGATTTTCTTCTGGAATTCGTCATCGCCTATGAGCGTCCGGCTGATATTCTCACTAAACCAGTATCGTTCGGGAAATTGGAGAATTTCAATACATATTTGAAAATTACAAATTAAGAGGGGGTGTTAGAAAGTAATCTGTAATTCATTGCGGCTTCTTTGTTTATATGTTTCCTATGCGTCTTTCGTCTTTCCTATGCTTTGGAGGTTGAAAGGTCTAATATCTAGAAATATCCTTCTAGTGCTATAAGTATGAGAACTAGAATGTAGAGTTGAACATGTCCACTAGAAACCAGTTCATTGCAGTAGCAGCAGCTCTGCACAATATCTCTACATGTTATCCATGTACTCAGTTCTCTGATACCTTCTCCTCTATCCTGATTCCTTAGCCTATTTCTTTCCCACCACTCTATTCTTGAAGGTTCCCATATGAATGATGTTAATATTTTGACACCCTCCAAAACTATTCACACAGAGTTCGATATCCACATAACTCGAATTTCCCCGAGGCATCAACCCAACCCAATTGACCTGTGGAATATAGTACATCTATCAACCTCCACCACAGAAAGAGTCAAATAGCAACGACTAACAACGCCAACAACAAGAACAAAGCTTTTTATCCCAAAAATTTGGGGTCAGACCATTCGAATCCTGTCCACTGACTAATATCTTACCGCTCCTCCTAACCCGAGAATATATTGGCCAATGAAAATGCAGTCTAACATCCAATTTGCAACAACCAAATCCCCTGGGGAACGCCATCAATCAATCAATCAACCCACGATAAGGACATTAATTACATTTACATATAACAAAAGGAAACAATAACATCACATCAATGTGAATAAGAAATAGTAAAGATGCGATTCCCTATAAATTGAAACAATGAAAATGTAAACACAGAGGAAGAAGGAAAAGAAAAAAAAGATTCACCCGGCAACGAGACGACACCCATCCTCGTACCGCTGCTGCTGCCGACCCGTGCGGGCCACCAATTCGCACATACTCTGTATAGCTTTCTGTGGGAAGGAAGAAAGTCTCTTTCTTGAAAACGAAAGCAAATGAGAAACGAAGATCAACCTCCACCTCGCCTCGCCATCATCGAGGGACCCACCACCACCATCATCAGCGGCTCCACCAACACCAACGACGATGACGACGGCGAGAACAACCACCGAACACCGGAGAGGACGGATCAGAAAAAATGAAGGAGATGAATGGAACAGGAGCAATAGCAAATCTCGAAATTGTGATTCTTTAGAGGCAGAGACTAAAAATAGATAAGAAAAAACCGGAGCCCTACTGATTCCCTAAAAATTTATTTCCCTAGAGGGAGAGGGGGAAAAAAAAAGTTTGTCCGCATAGAATCGGCTATGCGGGTGGAAGATCCACCATCCGCTGGCCCTACCCATCCGGGATTAAAACTGCTGGTATTTCCCGTGGGCCCTCGGCACTTTCCATTCCGATCCGAGAGTTATTTTATTCACGTGCGAACGAGATTTGGCTGGATCTATTATTTTTGACCTGGACCACTTTTCATATCCGTGTGTTTATTTTTTTAGGCTATTTGATTTTATCCATTTTAGATTATGTATATTAATATTAATATTATTTCATGTTAGATTAAAAAGTTAAGAATATTTTTTTGAAAGTGTTTTTAAAAATTATTAACCACAAATTTTTAAGGACACTTTGAAAACTTTTAGCGATACTTCAGGAAGGTATATTCAACTTTTAAGCTAACATAAAGTAATATCAATATACCTAATATAACAGTAGGTAAAATCAAATAACCCTATTTTTTTTCTTTAATCAAGATTTGTGAAATAAGAAAAGTTGGACTATCAAATGGGGCAAGTCAATAAACTCGCTACGACTCATGCAAAACTCTTGGGCCTTACACCACAGTAATTATTGTGTCTCAAGGTGCTTATTAGGTCGGACAGTCCAAAATTCGGTCCGAATCCAGCACGAATAGCTCAAGTATGATCAACAGGCTAATCCGATTCGGCCCACGAGAAAACGGATTCGGTTGGATTTAGGTGGTTGGTCCGAAGGGCCATCCCGAATCGGTTCGATCAAAAAAACGGCCACCTCCTAACCTGCTTGGCCCGGCCTAGGCCTAGGCTCCGGTCACCGACCCACTTCATATCCGGTCCAAGTCATGTGCAAGTCCGGTTAAACTTAAAAATTCTCTCTTGGCCCACTGTTTTGGGATTATTTTACCAAAATATTTCCTTATTAATTATGGTGGTATTTTTACCAAAATATTCACAAATTATATCTATTTTTCACCGTTAACCATGGATATTTTTGTCATTTTATTGAAAATAACCCAAATACTCATATAACATATATATTCTGAGGGCATTGATGGTCATTTGACACCCAAAAAATTCTATAAATATGACTTAACTCATTAAATTTACCATAAGAAAATATTTTCTCTTTTAATACTTACAAGCAATCTAGTGTGATATTCGGTGAAGCGGCTACTTTTTCGTTGTCATGAAAAATATACATGAACCAACATAAATATCGCAATCTGCACGACAAACTCAAGGCGGGTACAAGAGCCTTAACCCGCACCTCAAGCTCATGGAGTATAAGGACCTCAATCCATGCAACCTTAGTAAACACTAGGCTACATAAAATGAATTGATCATAATTTAATGAGATCGAAAAATGGCACCACTTTAACGGAGTTAATAATAAGGGTGATACTGAGAGAATAATCTCGCATGAAATTATTGTTGAATACTTGCATTGTGATAAACGAATCCAATAAAAACCTAACGGTGGCACAAAAAAAATTACATAGCCATCTAAACAAGTATATCGTATTCTTGAAAAAAAAATATTATTTTTCATTGTGTTATTATTATTATTATTATTATTATTATTATTATTATTATTATTATTATTATTATTATTATTAAATAGATATATTTTTATGCGACTTATGTTTGACTTTCTTTTTCAATCTATCTACAAGCTTCTTATGTGGTATCACAAAGGAAATATGAAGAAAAGTTGAAAATAGAAACTCAAACATAAGTTGTGTCAATAAACTATAACGAATGTGTGTGTGTGTGTGTATATATATATATATATATATATATATATATATATATATATATATATATATATATATATATATATATATATATAAGCTATAATGTTCATATTCCTACATGAAATATACACATGTGGACCAATAGGAATAGACTCACATCGCATGTACACATATGTGCACTAGTACACTATATTCTTATTGGTCCACATGTGCATGGCTCATATAGGAATATGAGCACTATGACTCATATATATATATATATATATATATATATATATATATATATATATATATATATATATATATATATATATATGAGCCATAGTGCTCATATTTCTACATGAGTCATGTACATGTAGACCAAATTGATCTACATGTACATGGCTCATATAGAAATATGAGCACTATGGCTCATATTTTGTTTATCATATATATATATATATATATATATATATATATATATATATATATATATATATATAAGTCCAAGGTCATAATTTTCATTTTTTTAAAGTCCAAAAAACTACTTGACCCTTCGTAATTCATAAAGGCCAACCCAATAACATTTGCTAAAGGCTAAAAAACTTATTAAAAACTATAACTAAAAAAAAATGTGTTTGGCCCATTTTTTAAATATGTGTTCTTTAATTTCATTTTTTGAAGTCCAACCCAATGGGCCAATGAGATTTCCTAAATGTTAAAAAACCTCACTTTTTAATACGAGTCAACCATGAACTAGCTCGAACCCAATCCACAAAATCCTGAGTTCCGGGCCAGGCTGTTTGGGTTTATTTGGCTTGGCTCTAAATACTTTAGGGAATACATAGCTAGATGCTAGGGATCAGATGTGACTCATGATGGTGATACAAGGAATTGCATTGTGACCTTAAGAAAACGGAACCTTATATAGCAGGCCATAGTGGTTAAATCTTTAGATATCTTGTGACTTTTAGTATCAACATTTGATCTTATGACCCAGTTGTTACACTCCTACTATTTGTGCCGAAGAAGAATAGGACGGTACGTCTGTGTATTGACTATAGGACACTGAACCCTGTAACCATGAAGAACCGGTCTCCCTTGCCATGCATTAACAACCTATACGATTAGTTGAGTGGTGCGAGTGTATTCTCAAGATAAATCTTAGAACCGGTTATCACCAGGTTAAAATGCGTAGAGAGGATATACCGAAAACAGCCTTCAGGACCAAGCATGGACACTATTTTATATCGTTTGGTTTAAACCAACGCACCAGCTGTATTCATGAGTTTGATGAAACGATGTTTTCTCAGTACTTGGTCACGTTCGTGGTTGCGTCTAATGATGACGTCTTGATATATTCCAAGAGCAGAGCACGAGCAGCACTCTTTCAGCAGGCCCAGCGACAAAAGAAGACACCACTGCAAGGGCGTGGACAGACTTTTGCAATAACAGTGGAGGACGCGCAGACTCGTGGAGAAGCAAATGCGCGTAAGTTTTTCATAGTTATCCGTTTCTAGTATTGCTTTAGTTCGTGCTTGTTGGTTCGTGACCTTTGCCTTAACCTGACAGTTTTAAACTTGCTAATAATTGATAACCTAGTGATAACCTAATATGTTTTTCTAAATTATAGTCTTCTAGATTTCCTTCATCTGGAAAATTGCATAACTTTTAATGCTTAGGAAAATAATTTTTCCTATGTGTTCTTCTTAAAACCCTCAACCTTGATTCTTCTTGATAGTAATGTGCTTCGAACAATGTTTGCAACCGTGTCATCTCTGTTGACCGGTTATTCTTTGATTGCGATGACGCAATCCTCTTAATGGAGGGTAGATTGTAAACCTCCTGATTTTTCAGAAATTTTTAAAATGGATTTTTCATAATTTTCTAGAAATTTCTGGAAATTTTTTGTAATTAAAACTAAGATATTTTATAATTAAATGATGTTAAATAATATTAAAATATTATAAAAATAATATTTTTTGGTGTAAAATAAAAAATTAGATATAGGATAATTTTCCGAAAATTTATTGGACCCCGGAAACATTTTTAAAGACCTAAAAACTAAGTTTTAAATAAACCAAATTAAACCCTGAATTAAATCCGGTTCAATTGAACCAAACCAACCCGAACCGGACCCGGTCTAGCTGAACCGGGCCCAACCCTAGCAGGTCGGATCCGGGCCCGTCAGCCAACCCGACCCGACCTGCTTCGACCCAAACCCGGCTGCTACAGTGCACCCCAACCCTTTCCTCTTCCCCGCACCCGCCGCCGCTCCGGCTTCCCTCACCTGTCGCCCGCTCGCCTCCGCCGCATAACCGCCGCGTCTCCCCCGCCTCCCAGCGACCCTTCACCTCCCGCAACCGCCACCCGTCCGCCTCCTTCCCTCGACCTATAAAACCCGTCTCCGCCTGACCGACTAATGCTAGCCACCTTCGTCCCCGGCGAGCCCCTCCGCCGCCTGACCTATAAACCCCATCTCCTTCGTTAGAGCCCCCGACCCCGGCCGCCTCATCGCTAACCACCACCTCGCCGTCCTCCGCCGGGTCCAGAACCGACGACCTCAGCCGTCACCCCCATCGACACCGCCACTGTCACGCCCCAGTCCCAAAATACCGAGGGACTGAATGCGTGGCAATGGCCAGCAGTACGCACCGATGGACAACCCAATTTAATGGATCCATCGGGGCATACTTAAGCTGTAGTACAACAATAAGCAGGTCCAATGATATAAGTCACAGTCTATACTAATCTCATCCACAACAGATAAACACAGATCCAATGCCAGAATAATGTAAATAAAATAAACTAACAAAACTGAATAAAAGTGTCTCGGAGAACAATCCGAGTACAAGTCTGGTACATCAATGAAATAGACTGAAAATAAAATAACTATAAACTGAAATAAATGAGTATCTCAAGCCAATACTCAAGAGAAGTCCTCTGGTACAATCTCGTCCTCAGATCCTGGTTCTGCTCCAAGGTAAGCACCTGCTCCTGCTAATGCTAATGCTCCGGTCCCGTATACCTCGGGATAGATCTCGTCAGCTATACCTGGGGACATAGTCCGGATCCAGGTCCTCAGGGGACAGCAAGGTACAGAAAATACAAGCCAAAATGCATGCAGTGCAGCAATAAATGAACAGTAGGGTAAATATATAACCAGCTAAGTGATATGCAAGTTGAGAGTTTTAGTCATACTCAGGCTGAGGCTACTACAGGATCAGTGTCGGAGAAACCCATAGCAGTATTTTCTTGAAGGGCCAGAACTGGTGCCATAGCTCTGTGTCAGAGACTAAGACACATCCAGATTACAATATATACATAATATAATCAGCCTTGATATGGTAATACTCTCCCCACCCAATGAAATCTCACGTCTCATGTCCATGACACGCAGGATCAATACTAATGCAACAAGTCAGGATAATCTAAGCATGTAAACTGTATATGTCATAAACCTGTATCCTATACAGAATCACCATGAATATCTCAGGAAGATTCTGTCTCATGAACAGTGTCAAGTGTCCTGGGTATAATGTACTTGATAAGACAAGTACGAGGATGTAAAGGGTCACGAATGTCCATCTCTAGATGACAATACACAACACCGCGTACGATGTTGGCACCCGACTATAATCGGACGCTAAGTAAGTCACACGGTCCTAGGTTAAGCATGCACAACAATGTAAAAGAATCAAGAAAAATATGTAACAAGACTGCAAAGTTTGGCAAGGTACACTTGCCTGGGGTCCTGGCTCAACTGTAGCTCTGGTCTCAGTGTGATCTGCAGGTACTACTCCAGTTGCTGAACAGGGCTCCGTGAAGACCAATTTTCACGTGTCCGAGTCGTGCTTCGAGTCCACTGTGCTTCTAGGGTCTGTTGTGTCCACGGCTAGGGTTTGCCGTATCCGGGTGGCCGTGTCTGGGTCAGGGTTCCGTCGTGTCCGATCTGAGCTGCTGGATGGGGGTCATGGCCGTACGGGGAGAGGGCTTTGGGAAGGCTGGGGGGGGAAGGAGATCGTCGGCTGTGGCGGGCCGCGGGTCGTCGTGGTGGTCGATGGGGGAGATGGAGGCGAGGGCTCGAGCTGGGCGGGCTCAGGCGGGGAGATGCTGTGAGGTGGTTGCACGGTGGCTAGGGCACGGGTCGAGAGGGGACGCTGAGGAGTTGGGGACGATGGCGGGGAAGGAGGAAAGTTCGTCGGCGGTGAGTTAGGTCGGGGAAGGGTCGTCCAGGTACGGCGGAGATGAGGGAGCCGGCGGAGGTGAATTCGGTCGAGTGCTGGAGGGCGGCCGGATAGTCGGCTGGAACAGAGGCGGGTTGGTGATGGGTGGTTGGTGGAGCGGGAGGAGTTGTGGAGGTCGATGGTGGTGAGGGTTCTCCGTCGACGGGGACGACGGGAGGGGTCGACGCCGGAGGGGATCGTCGGAGGGGCTGCTGGGTGGTGCTCCAGGCGGAGCTAGGGTTTCGTCGAGGACGGCCGGGTTCTGGAGAAGGCGGCGCTGCGCTAGGGCACGAATGTCGAGGAAGGCGGCTGCGGCTACGCGGAGTATGAGGAGTATTTATATGTCGCGCCGCCGGGTCGGAACAGTGTTTCCGACCCGGTTTGGGATTAGGGCTCAGTTCGGGTCGGGTCGGGTTGTCAGCGGGTTGGGTCGAGTTTTGGGCCCGGATTCGACCCAATAAAGAATTGGGTTTGGGTTTGCTTAGACCGGTCGGGTCGGTTTGGTTTAGTTCGGTTTATTTAAAATAAACCCGGTTTATTTATTTAATAGTTTTTAGGGCTTTAAACGGGTTTTCGGAGTCCAATAAATTCACCGAAAATTATCTTATGTCCGGTTTCTCATTTTACACAATAAAATATTATTTTCATAATATTTTAATATTAATTAACAGTAATTAAAAATCATTTAATTATCAAAAGCCTAGGTTTTAATTACAGAAAATTCCTGAAAATTTCTGAAAAATTAAAATTAAAATTTCTTGAAAAATTAGGGGGATTACAATCTACCCCCTTAAGAGGATTGCGTTCTTGCAATCAAAGAATAACCGGTCAACAAAGACGACACGGTTGCAACATTGTTCGAAGCACATTGCGATCAAGGAGATTCAAGGAGGAGAGTGTAAGAATAATACAAAAGGAAAGTTATTTCCCTTAGCGTTAAAGGTTATGCAATCTCCCGTATGAAGGAGATTTTAGAAGACTACAGTTCAGAAAAGACTAGATTATCACTTAAAACATATTAGGTTACCAATTATAAACATTCTAGGTATTTAGCAATTTAAAATTACTAGGTTATTTAGCAAGTTCAACATTATTAGGTTAAGGCTAGGGTCACGAACCAAGAAACACGAGATAAAACAAATCGATAAACAGATAACTACGACAAATTATGCGCATTAGCTACTCCATGGGTCTGCGCGTCTTCCAAAGTCATCGCTGGAGCTTGTTCACGTTCTTGCAGTTGATTCCTCTGCTGCTGTTGAGCCTGCTGGAAGAGTGTTGCTTGTGGTGCCAGGGGTGGCCTCGGCTGATTCCCTCCTGGGACTGGTGGTCTGACTCCTTCAACTCTCGTTTGTGGTGCTTCCAACGCTGGAGAGGCTGGCGTTGGTGCTGGTGACATTAGCGCTCTTTCTCGACGTTCGGGACATTCTTTTAATAAATGCTGGCTGGATCCGCAAGCTAAACATAATTTCATTTTGCGTCTGCACTCGTTCTCTATATGGCCTCGCCTGCGATAATATGGACAGACAGGTATTTCTTGAGGAGGTGCTTCTGGTGGCTGGTGCATGTGAGACTTCCTTACAATTTCTTCCTGTGGCGCTCCGGCTGGTGCTGATGTGGCTGGTTGATGAATCATCAATGCTTTCTCTCGATGCTGAGAACAGTCCCTAGCGAAGTGTTGACTGGTTCCGCAAATCAAGCATAATCCTAACTTGCGTCTGCATTCTTTTTCAATATGGTCTATCTTGCCACAATAGTAACAAGTAGGAAGGAATGAGGCTCTGGGTGCTGCTCTTGGTGGTGGATTAATCTGTGGTCGCTTTGCAACTTTTTCTTGTTGTGGTTGGTCTGGTACTGATGCATACGGCCGCTTCTGGCTGGACTCTATCCTTGTGTTGCACTCCATGGCCTGTGCTGCAGTAAGAACGTCCGTTGCAACGGAGCTGATTAACTTCCGTAATTCTGAGCTAAATCTGTCGATGAACTTCTCCGCTTGGTTTTGCTGAGCTTCTTCATGAACCTTCTGATGGGCTTGCATCATCGCGTAGAACATTCGAAATATTTGTTGTTCGTCCATAGCCTGCCCTTGTGGAACGTTAGGCATTGATGGAGTAAACTGTGTCGATGGTGGAACATCATCTTCCTGGATTCTCGAGGCATGCTGACTTGCTTGCTGTGATGATGGACCTTCACTAACTGGTGTCACTTCATCTCCGTTGGTTATCACAGCACCTTGTGGTGTTTCTGGATGAGTCTCGTCGCGTGCTTGTGAATCCATTGCTCTGCATCAAAATAAACTATAAGAGCGCTCAGGAATCAAGGCAGGATGCGAGTCAAGAAATAAATTCGAGTCTGATATAGATATCAAGAACGTTTCAAGCAAGTGGATAAGATCCTAAAAACTTATCCTATTCTT
Source organism: Iris macrosiphon (assembly GCA_036927795.1). NCBI lineage: Eukaryota > Viridiplantae > Streptophyta > Magnoliopsida > Asparagales > Iridaceae > Iris > Iris macrosiphon. Next base: position 335,867,568 of record JAYESA010000004.1, on the reverse strand, counting down.
ATTGCAGGCTTGCTCGGTCCCTAAGTTGAAATCGAACAATTTAGTCGTAGACCTGCATGGGCCACCACAAAACTATGTCACGCCCCAGTCCCAAAATACCGAGGGACTGAATGCGTGGCAATGGCCAGCAGCACGCACCGATGGACAACCCAATTTAATGGATCCATCGGGGCATACTTAAGCTGTAGTACAACAATAAGCAGGTCCAATGATATAAGTCACAGTCTATACTAATCTCATCCACAACAGATAAACACAGATCCAATGCCAGAATAATGTAAATAAAATAAACTAACAAAACTGAATAAAAGTGTCTCGGAGAACAATCCGAGTATAAGTCTGGTACATCAATGAAATAGACTGAAAATAAAATAACTATAAACTGAAATAAATGAGTATCTCAAGCCAATACTCAAGAGAAGTCCTCTGGTACAATCTCGTCCTCAGATCCTGGTTCTGCTCCAAGGTAAGCACCTGCTCCTGCTAATGCTAATGCTCCGGTCCCGTATACCTCGGGATAGATCTCGTCAGCTATACCTGGGGACATAGTCCGGATCCAGGTCCTCATGGGACAGCAAGGTACAGAAAATACAAGCCAAAATGCATGCAGTACAGCAATAAATGAACAGTAGGATAAATATATAACCAGCTAAGTGATATGCAAGTTGAGAGTTTTAGTCATACTCGGGCTGAGGCTACTACAGGATCAGTGTCGGAGAAACCCATAGCAGTATTTTCTCGAAGGGCCAGAACTGGTGCCATAGCTCTGTGTCAGAGCCTAAGACACATCCAGATTATAATATATACATAATATAATCAGCCTTGATATGGTAATACTCTCCCCACCCAATGAAATCTCACGTCTCATGTCCATGACACGCAGGATCAATACTAATGCAACAAGTCAGGATAATCTAAGCATGTAAACTGTATATGTCATAAACCTGTATCCTATACAGAATCACCATGAATATCTCAGGAAGATTCTGTCTCATGAACAGTGTCAAGTGTCCTGGGTATAATATACTTGATAAGACAAGTACGAGGATGTAAAGGGTCACGAATGTCCATCTCTAGATGACAATACACAACACCACGTACGATGTTGGCACCCGACTATAATCGGACGCTAAGTAAGTCACACGGTCCTAGGTTAAGCATGCACAACAATGTAAAAGAATCAAGAAAAATATGTAACAAGACTGCAAAGTTTGGCAAGGTACACTTGCCTGGGGTCCTGGCTCAACTGTAGCTCTGGTCTCAGTGTGATCTGCAGGTACTACTCCAGTTGCTGAACAGGGCTCCGTGAAGACCAATTTTCACGTGTCCGAGTCGTGCTTCGAGTCCACTGTGCTTCTAGGGTCTGTTGTGTCCACGGCTAGGGTTTGCCGTATCCGGGTGGCCGTGTCTGGGTCAGGGTTCCGTCGTGTCCGATCTGAGCTGCTGGATGGGGGTCATGGCCGTACGGGGAGAGGGCTTTGGGAAGGCTGGGGGGGGAAGGAGATCGTCGGCTGTGGCGGGCCGCGGGTCGTCGTGGTGGTCGATGGGGGAGATGGAGGCGAGGGCTCGAGCTGGGCGGGCTCAGGCGGGGAGATGCTGTGAGGTGGTTGCACGGTGGCTAGGGCACGGGTCGAGAGGGGACGCTGAGGAGTTGGGGACGATGGCGGGGAAGGAGGAAAGTTCGTCGGCGGTGAGTTAGGTCGGGGAAGGGTCGTCCAGGTACGGCGGAGATGAGGGAGCCGGCGGAGGTAAAGTCGGTCGAGTGCTGGAGGACGGCCGGGTAGTCGGCTGGAACGGAGGCGGGTTGGTGATGGGTGGTTGGTGGAGCGGGAGGAGTTTTGGAGGTCGATGGTGGTGAGGGTTCTCCGTCGACGGGGACGACGGGAGGGGTCGACGCCGGAGGGGATCGTCGGAGGGGCTGCTGGGTGGTGCTCCAGGCGGAGCTAGGGTTTCGTCGAGGGTGGCCGGGTTCTGGAGAAGGCGGCGCTGCGCTAGGGCACGAATGTCGAGGAAGGCGGCTGCGGCTACACGGAGTACGAGGAGTATTTATATGTCGTGCCGCCGGGTCGGAACAGTATTTTCGACCCGGTTTGGGATTAGGGCTCAGTTCGGGTCGGGTCGGGTTGTCAGCGGGTCGGGTCGGGTTTTGGGCCCGGATCCGACCCAATAAAGAATTGGGTTTGGGTTTGCTTAGACCGGTCGGGTCGGTTTGGTTTAGTTCGGTTTATTTGAAATAAACCCGGTTTATTTATTTAATAGTTTTTAGGACTTTAAACGGGTTTCCGGAGTCCAATAAATTCACCGAAAATTACCCTATGTCTGGTTTCTCATTTTACACAATAAAATATTATTTCCATAATATTTTAATATTAATTAACAGTAATAAAAAATCATTTAATTATCAAAAGTCTAGGTTTTAATTACAGAAAATTCCTGAAAATTCCTGAAAAATTCAAATTAAAATTTTTTGAAAAATTAGGGGGATTACAGCCACAGTCGGCCACCCCGACCTCCGTCTCCCCGACTCGACGACCAGAGCCCCGCAGAACCCTAGCTCCAGCGACGCCTGAGCCGACCCGACGAGCCAGAGCCGCTCCGCCTCCACCCAGCCGTGCCCCAGCGCCCCTTCGGCGAGTCTCCGGCGAGTGATAACCCTAGCTACAGTGCAATGCACAGTATCCCCTTGTGTCGTGTCGACTCACGGACACGAGAATTCGGTTTACGCGGAGCCCTGTTCAGGTACTCTTTTCTCTCTCCTCGCTGTCCCGTTTCTTGTGCCGTCTGTTGTGACGCGTAGACTGCGTAACCCTCTCGATGTCCGTGCAACCCGCTCGATGTATCGCGTTCTGTGGCGATCGTGAACCGCAATCCAAAAACAGAAAAAATAATACCCCATTTTCCCCCGGAACTGAGTACGCCCCACCAAACGGGACGACTTGGTCGCGTGCGGCCTTCACCAAAAAGTGCGCACCGTCGATACGGACGTGCGAGATTTCGTAAAAGTTGATTTGGATGTGCGTGCACACCGAAATCAACGCGTATCCGCCGACAACTCCCCGTATCGGCCATGTTCCCGAACACATCGTAACTTTGTGTACACACGTCGGATCGAAACGAAACTTGTGCCATCGGACTCGTAACAATACGTTGGTCATGTGACCCAAGTTTGGTTCGATTCTGAGAACGTTGACAAAATTGCGTATCGTGGGCCCCACGGCTCCACTTGATGGGCAATTTTGTGATTGGCTCATCGAAATCCAGTTCTGAAAGTTCCGTTGGGTTAGTATCATCGTTCTGGACTTGTTGACACTAAGTTTGACAAATTTGGAGACCTTTGTTTCTGACACATTTTTCGGTGCGAAGTGGCCCACATGTGGACCCCGCTTTGACCAGAAACTGTCAATTTTGCCCCTGTGTCCAAATTGGACTCAAGGATATGCGTTTCTAGCTATTTGATATTTTTTGAATCTGATGATGATGTTTATTACAGCTTTTGGAGGAGTACCTGTAAATTCTCCTGATAGCAGAGCTACAGTTGGAGTCAGAACCCCAGGCAAGTGTACCTTGCCAAACATTGCAGTTTTGATTACTTATTCCCTTGACTTATTTATTAAATATTGTACATGCTTAACCTATGATCGTGTGACTTACTTAGCGTTCGAATAATATTCGGGTGCCAATACCGTACGCGGTGTTGTGTAATGTCACATAGACAAGGATATCGAGACCCTTTACATTCTTGTGCTTGCAATATCAAGTACGTTATAACCAAGGACACCTGACACTATTCATGAGACAGAATCTTCTTGAGATATTCATGGTGATTCTGTATAGGTTACATGATTCATGACATAGATATTGCATGTGCTTAGCTATCATTATGACTTGCTGCATTAGATATGATCTTGCGTGTCATGGACATGAGACGTATGATTATATTGGGTGGGAAGAGACACACAGACTACAGGCTGATTATTTATTGTAGAGCCTTAGCCATTACAGAGCAAGGCCCACTACATAGTAAACTACATAGTAAACTACATAGTAATTACATAGTAACTACATAGTAAAACTACATAGTATTACTGCTACCGGCTCTCCGACACAGAGCTTGTAGTAGTCTCAGCCTAAGTCTAATGTTGCTCTCATTTTGCATATTACTTAGATGGTTACCTAGTTTGCCCTATTGATATATTTCATATACTGCATTTATCTTGGCATGTTATTTCTTGTACCTTGTTACGTCCCTCTGAAGACCTGGTCCCTTGCCAGTTTTGCAGCATAGACCATTATGGAGCCTGATTGTAGTTGCTGATGTGAGTTGCTTTGTCATACAGGAATTGGTGCCAGGTACTTATATCATTTCTTCCAGAGTATTGCTTATTATTCATATTGTTTATTCATCTGCTGATATAGCCTAGTTTTATAGACTCATATTCCTTCCTCGAGTCTATTCGAGCTTATGGGTTACTGGCGGCCGACTTTAGCATATGTAGCTCATTCTTGTATATTCCGTTCATTGTGGATTGAGGCATAGATATTTATTGATAGTAACCCTTTAGTAAACTTATACGTATTCGAATCGGACCAGAGTCTGGTCGAATGTGTAGCTGGCATGTTACGTATTCCTAGTCCTACGTATTTTGGGACTGTGGCGTGACAGTAAATATATATCCAGTAGTAGATTTTATATCATGTGAGTCAGTTACCCAGTTTGCATCTGAATAACCTTCTATGATATCAGGGTGCCTAGAAAAATAAAGTTTGTAATCTAGGGTGCCCTTGAGATATCTAAATACCCTATCCAAGGCATTCCAATGTGACTGATTTGGGTTACTGGTATATCTACTTAGTCTCCCAATAGCAAATGCAATATAAGGTCTTGTTATGTTTGTTATATACATAAGGGAGCCTATCATTTGTGAATATTTATGTTGTTCCAAATGTGATCCTTCATTCTTTTTTAGTACGATACTGCTGTCATAAGGAGTAAGAACATGTTTCTTATCAAATAACTCAAACTTTTTTAGCATTTTTTCAATTGAATGTGCTAAAGATAGAGTATAACCCTCTTTGCCTTTGGTCACTTGTATTCCTAAAATTAAGTTGGCTTCTCCTAGGTCTTTCATATCAAACTGGCTAGATAAATAGTTCTTTGTAATATTTATCAATTCCAGTGATGAACCTAGGATAAGGATGTCATCTACATACAAGCATAAAATGACACAACTTTTACATGTACCTTTAGAGTATATACATTTGTCATACTCATTTGACAAGAAACCATATTCATAAATTACTTTATCAAATTTATTGTGCCATTGTTTGGGAGCTTGTTTCAAGCCATAGAGGGATTTTACTAGTCTACAAACTTTCTTTTCTTGACCTTTAGCAATGAAACCTTCAGCTTGTTTCATATCAAACTCTTTTTTTTATCATAATCGTTAACTCAAAACAGTTGTTAGCAATTTGCTTTATTTCCTCAATTGATTTATTTGTTTACTTATCAAGTTGCTTACTATACTGTAAAATTATAAAATTGCTTAAAGTGATTTATAAATTGTTAGTACATTTGATAATTTTGTCAATTGCAATATTTTTATCACAAAATCCTTTCATTGTAACATAAACAATCACTTAGTATTTTTGAAAGCAATATAGGACCAAAAGAAAATAGTTTAGTAAAAAGGAAATTGCAAATAAAATCTTCAAATCTAAAGTTTTAAAGTAGAGGCAAACTTGGGCACATGCCGAAAGGGTCCTTCTGTCAACCGGGTGTAAATAGCCCTAAGCGACACGGTACTTAAGAGTCTTCGGACCGCCTCTAGCTGGGAACCGGCCCCTACAGCTAACCTGAATTGATCAACACTTGAAAAACTAAAGATTTTAAGATTGATTAGCAAAGACCACATAAACTATTATCTTAGACATTGTTATTAAATAAACTTATATTTTTTAGACTGCAAACATGACTGGTAAGGAGGAATCCTCTACTGCAAAACCTGTTAAGTTTGATGGCTCATACTTTAAAAGATGGCAGAGCCAAATAAAATTTTGGCTCATGACCTTAGGATTTATTTCAGCCATTGATGGGTCCACACCCATTACAAATGATTCTGATGATACTGAGTCTGACATAGGAGTGTCCACCTTCTTGAAACCAAAAACCCCTAAAGATATAGACTTCCACTGCTTTCATAGAATTCTAAGCGCATTATCTGAATCCTTGTATGATATATTTTTTGAATACAAGAGCGCTAAAGAACTCTGAAAAGCCTTGGAAGATGAATACGGCTGTGATGATGCCGGAATAGAAAAATTTAATTCTTCAACCTTTAATAGGTATTTCATGGTAGATAACAAGCCAATGAATGACCAGCTCCATGAATTCCAAGAATACCTTAGGCATATTCAAGCCAAAGGCACATCTTTCTCCAATGAGCATAAAATAGCATGCCTAATAGACAAGTTACCTCCCTCTTGGTCTGATATGACTAAGGAACTTATCCATACACAAGGAGATCTTACCTACAATCAAGTCCTAAACAAAATTAGAACCGAAGAACAAATTAGATTGAGGTCTAAGCCTAAGACTGAATCTAAAGCTAAGGTAAACCTTGTAGAAGGCCAAGGAAAACCCAAATCTAATTTTTATTATAAATCCAAAAAGAATTTCTTCAAGAAGAAGAAAAACTTTTAGCCTAACCACCAAAACCATCATTACCAAAACCATAAACCTAGAAACTTCAGTCAGACTCAGGATCAAAAGAGATTTTATTTTGTGTGTGGTAAAATAAACTATATGGCCACCAACTGCTACCATAGGGAGAAGGAAGCTGTCCAGACCTCCTACAAAGGAAAGGGCTCAGTTAGACCAGAAGCGAACATGCTTCACAAAGGTTCTTCGAGTTCCTTCAGGTCTGTAAGCTTTCAACCCTTTATTAACCTCTCTTACCATTCTGATGATTGGTGGTTGGATTCTGGAGCTAATGTTCACGTTTTGTTTGATCGCTCATATTTTTCAAACTATCAGGAATCAAGTGGAGGAGGTGTGACCCTAGGAGATGGCTCAACGGCACAAATTATTGGAAGAGGAAAAGTTGACCTGAAGATGACACCAGGAAATTTTTTAACTCTTCATGATGTTCTTCATGTGCCGTCTGTCAGGAGAAGCCTAGTCAGTGGATCCCTTCTTGTAGCCTCAGGATACAAAATTGTAATGGAGGCAAATAAAGTAGTATTTTCTAAGCATGACTCCTTTATAGGAAAAGGCTTTGTAAAAGACGGTCTTTTCATTTTAAGCACAATGAATAAAATTTCTGATTGTTCTCTCATTGTCTCTAATATAGAATCTTCAAATATTTGGCATGACAGACTAGGTCATGTGAACCTATGTTCTATTAAAAGAATGATGACTTTAGATCTTATTCCCAAGACTCCAATAGATGACAAACACAAATGTGAGATTTGTGTTCAAGCCAAACACACTAAATTACCTTTCAAATCTGTAGAAAGAAATTCTGACCTTCTAGAACTTATCTATAGTGATGTATGTGACTTAAATAGGATTTTGACCAGAGGCGGTAGAAAATACTTTGTTACGTTTATAGATGATTATTTAAAGTATTGTTATATCTACCTTCTCAAAACCAAAGATAAAGTTCTAGATAAATTTAAGGTCTAGAAATCTGAAGCTGGGAATCAATTAGAAAGAAAGATTAAGATCCTTAGATCTGATCGTGGTAGAGAATATACCTCAAACGAAATGATTAACTTCTGTGAAGAACATAGAATAATTCATGAGGTAACTGCTCCATATTCACCTTAGTCTAACGGAGTTGCTGAACGCAAGAACCGAACTCTGTTAGATATGGTGAATGTCATGCTTCTCAGCTCTGGTGCTCCTGATAACTTGTGGGGAGAAGCCCTTTTAACTGCCTGTTACATTCTTAATAGGATTCCTAGTAAGACAAAAGATAAGACTCCCTATGAGCTTTGGAAAGGTAGAGCTCCTAGGATTAATTACCTTAGAGTTTGGGGATGCCTTGCTAAAGTTGAAATTTTCGAACCTAAAAAGAGGAAGATTGGTCCCAAGACTGTAGACGTTGTTTTCATAGGATATGCCTTAGACAGCTATGCCAATAGATTTCTAGTAACTCACTCTGAAGTAAATAAAATCTCTAACAATACCATTATAGAAGCAAGAGATACAGTTTACTTTGAAAACACATTTCCTTTTAAGGATAGAAGTCCAATCTCTTCCTCCATACCCTCTACTAGTTCTCATGTCCTAATACCGAGCTCACAATCTGAACAAGACTTAGAACCTAGACGGGGTAAAAGGAATAAGATTGAAAAAAATTTAGGAGAAGGATTCTTCACCTTTTTGATAGAGGGTGATCCCTCAACTTATGAAGAAGCAATGTCGTCTCCTGATGCTCCTTCTGGAAAGAAGCCATTAACAGTGAATACAACTCCATCATGGAGAATAACACTTGGTTTCTAACAGATCTATCTTTAGGCAATAAACCAATAGGTTGTAAGTGGATTTTCAAGAAGAAACTCAGAGCCGATGGTACTATAGAGAAATACAAAGCTAGATTAGTTGCTAAGGGTTTTACCTAGAAGAAATGGTTAGATTATTTTGATACCTACTCTCCTGTAGCTAGGATCACATCCATTAGAACTCTCTTGAATTAATCAACTTTGTTCCAGAAAATTTTATATTACTATGAAAATAATATGTTGCTACAATATTATGAATTAAGCAATGCTCAAATAAAAAATTTCGGTTATGTAGCAAGAATAGGCAACAAATATTAACCTAACTGATGAGAAATATATATATATAATAAACGATTAATAGGCAACAATTCTAACATAAAAAAAATCAACTCTTAGATTGTTAGAAAAAATTATCGTTTTCTTATTGAAAACTTTGTGAATCAAAAGACAAAAAAAAAATAGATTGATGTTACCGACTTCTGGGGAAGTCGTGCACGAAGCACTGCCCTAAGAGCTGATTCGGGATCTGTGTGCAGACGTTTCCCAAAGCTCCTAGAGGTAAAACTCCCGCACTACCGGTATCTCGTAGCCGCACACGACTCGGAGAGAACGACCAGGACTTAGCTCTGCCCAGAGCTTGGAGACGAGTGAAACGACGAAGATTAGACAGAACAGAATGTTGGCAGCAATTGTTTGGAGAAAATATTTTTGATGATGTTTACAAAGAAAACCATTCATATATATAATACTCCATCCAATATGTAATAGTCTGAATTAATTTTCTATTAATTCAGCCGTTACACAGACACATGGAGAATGAACCTGGACACAAAATGTATTAACGGTTCAAAAATAAATAGTAACGGACAAAATTAATTTTTCAACGTTCAGAATATTAAAAAAGAAAAATCGAAGAGGGGCAAAAAGATTTTTAGGGTCTCAGCCCGAACCCGAAGAGGAAATCGAATCGGCATTCGGCGCCCGCAGATGTGGGCGCGTAACCGCACCCATTACGCGCGCCGAATCGAACCTAGCCGGTCCGAGCGGCGGCAGCGGCGCGCGTGTGTGGCCCAAGGGGTTCCCCACACAACAACTTTAAGAAAGCAAAGAAGAGAAACTAATATATGTACACAAGGAGGGGTTGGCCCATCCGATGTGGGACTAAAGAAAAGAAGGAAATTGAGCTTTTGCTCAAGCAAAGCCAACAGTATAATATTAGATATTTGCGTTTAGGTTTTCATATTGTCCAGAATTTGAATTGGGCCTTGTCCTAACGGTTGACTTGGACTAACCGTAAAAAAATGATACCTATTTTTTTTTAATATTATACAAAATCCTAAAACTAAACAAAAATATGTGAGGGTTGTGTGACGTGGATTCTTTTATTTTGCATAGTGGGAGTTGTGTGATTTGGATTATTTAGTTTTTTCATGACCAATCAAGAATGAGACTCGTGACATTATTTTTTACTTTTATCACGATCTTCGAATATTATAGCATGAAGGGGTATATTTTGTTTCGTATGCCTTTAGTCTATTAGTAGATAGTAAATAGTGGTGAATAGTTAGTAGGCCTATTATTGTGTTATTTTGCATAACTTAATTATTGTGGATGTTATATTATGCATTTGTTTATATTTAAGACATAGACAATGTACTGCCGTTAATGATGCGACGTAGGTTTAACCTGACCACGTACTTGTATCCCAAAAGTGGGAGCGGACCATGGCACCTAAAATAACTCATCATGATATATGAGCTAATAAAAATATATGAATATAAATATATATCAGGTTAACAAGATATAATATGTGAAATAAAACTATACGATACTACATGAACATCTCTGCAACTAATATGAGATACAATATCAGGAGCAATAGCAATCACGTGTACAGTGCGTGTTATATAATATTATCTTTTTACATGTGACAACTATGGGATATACGTTAGTCAGTACGTATGGTGTACATGGAAGTAGTTTAGAGGTGTTCCCTCTACTAGAGGTCGATCCGCTTAGTCTTGTGGGACCTATGATGTAGCTTTCCGAAAGGCAGTTTTAAAGGTGTTCCCTACAGATAGTCCATGTCAGGACCAAAAATAGGTATTTTCCCAACTTTAATACATGGTTCCTAAAGTCTTCATTCTGCCTAAGAAAATTCCTTATATAACATATATTCAACATCACAACAAGAGATAAGTCCCAAGCGACTCCGATATCATTCAAGCTACATTGGCTATGAGTATCCCTGTAGAAGTCACTGCAACAAAATAGTGTTTGTCGTTAAGTTCGGTAACAACCTTTTGTCAAGGAGTTTTGAAGCATCCGAAAAAGAACTCACTACCGTCAGTAAGAACCCTTTTGACGTGGATTCAGATCATCAACGGAACAAAGTGATCGTGCGTTGATCAGGCTTCCAATGTTGCACTTCTCCAAAACTCTGTAATAGGGTTAGCGATTACTTATTTGTATAACTTTCGTTGTAGAGTTATAACTTGCATACATCAATACAAATTTAATTTCATGCACTTTCATCTAAAAACAAATCATTCAAACAAGTAACACGCACGTACATTTACACGTGCATAAAAATATATTAAAAAATTTAAATAATATTTTTTTAAAAATATTGTAATTCCTAGGAATTGAACTAAAAAAGCCAAGAAAAATACCTCTCACCTTAACCATTTGAGTTAGAATTGTTTAGTTGTAAATAGATAATATTATATAGTTAAATAATTAGTTATTTAAAAAAATATTTAGTGAAGTATTTACAAACGGTTTAGACGGCTCAATTTTAAGTCGTTTCCAAGCCTCATTATAAGAGTAGAGATTTAAGTCTTAAATTTATGGCTATTTCTAACTAAATACACCGACATATATCTTATTTGTTATTTGAATCCTAGTAACAAATTAATGGCAAATGGAGGTATCGATGCCTAAATGAGGCTAAATCATTCATAAAACAAGACTAAATCACATCTAAATACTATGAACTTCTATATTTTTGTAACTTATTATTTTAAACTTCCAAAATTAATTAAAATTAATGTGTCATCATAATTGTTTTACGTTTGTAAGTTAATGTCATGAGCTATTAACTTTTTTGCATGTAAATACCATAACGTATCTTTTATTTTGCAAATTAATATCATAAACTATTACTTATTTTATAAATAAATATTCGAAATTATTGCTTACTTTTCGCTAACTTGTAAACTAGAAAATTTATGATAGCAAATTGTTAATTTTGAAACCTCATAGTAGTAGTACACAAATACAAATTTTCATGATATTTAGTTGTAAAGTAGCCATAAAAAACAAAGAAAATGTGTAAAAGGGTATATCAGTAATTTTTGAATCTCCTCCCATCACATGAAAACCAGCTCCTTACCAAACTGTAAGCCTTCCACCTGCCATCTAGATCCGGCCAACCTCCGTCACCGTCAGATATTCCTTTCGTCCCAGTCTCCGTCTCCGATCGTCAACCATGTCCTTCTCCAGAACTCGCAGATTCACAATCATCGCTGGCAGAACCACCACCAACCCCACCACCGATCTCCACAATCACTACAGATCAATCCCGTACTCCTCCTCCCAGTCCAGCGAAACCACCTCCTACCACCGCGATCGCCCTTTCGCCGACTCCGACGCCGGCGTCGGACCTCCTCCTCTCAAGAAGAGGAAGAACCATCCGGAGGAACAAGAAGACGTCTCAAGAAAGAGCTCCTCGTCGGCGGCGGAGGCGGAGGAAGGGGAGTCCTTCATGTCGAGGAAGGAGATCGACGGCCGATCTCCATCGAGGAGGGACGGCATCGACCGGCTCCACGAGACGCGGCTCCGGTACTCCTACTGCGCCTACCTCCAGAGCCTAGGGACGAGGCTCCAGATGTAACCATCTCTTCTATTCTTTGGATTTGGTAGATCTCTCGATGTGAATTGTTTTTCTTATTTCCCATGGAACTAATTTACGGCTTGTTTTTTTTTTTTTTTTTTTTTCCGCAGACCGCACACGACGATCGGGACAGCGATCGTGCTCTGCCACCGGTTCTTTCTCCACCGATCACACGCTTCGCATGACAGATTTGTGAGTTTCACGTTTCACGAATAGACTGCTTGGTTCTGTCGTGTGAATTGTGCCTAGAGTTGAAAAATTAGACAAGTATTTTATTGAACCCACTATGTTGCACGGACACAAATACTACAAGACACGATCATGGATATATATTTTGTAACTTCCTAACGTGTTTTAGAGTGCATGTGTCGTGTCCGACACAACACATCAATGGTATTTGGAGTGTTCGTGCTTCCTGGATTGGCAAATTTTCCTTTAGTTTAGTGACTATTGTACACTTTTATTCTTGATATGCCCATGATGAATCTGCATGAGCAATGTCAAAGGTCAAGTTCGACTATATGCAATGCAATCATTCTGTTTTATTAAGTTGAATTTCGTGGGATTCTTGTTTCTGGACATTGTGACACGGAAACATGCCCACTTTTGGCATTTCCGAGTGTATTTTGGAATGTTTGTGTCATGTCTAATACATTTCCGATACGGACACGAACACTACAACCGTTTAGGAGTTTCATGCTTCCTTGGTGGCCGTGATATATTCAGTTGTTCTCTTAATTTATGTTTTTACTATATATGAATATGCTATAGAGGTGTGAAGTGGACTGGGCGGACCGAAGCTTGCCCTAGGACCAGCCAACCCGGTCAAATTCGATGTATATATATAATAAATTTTGATGATTTTTTTGTAATTGAATTGGCCAGAGGGCCGGCCCTGACTTAGCCGGGCCTGGCTCAGACTGGGTTGGGCTTGGGGTTTCGGACTTTAGCCCGGATCGGACCGGCCTAATCCAGACCCGGTCAAATCCGGTCAATTTTGGGCCTGAGTCGGCCCTGCCAGGCCCAATTAACACTTCTACTGTGCTATCTGAGGTAATCTACAATTAATATTGCTTATTTCTTCTTCTTTTTCTTTTAACCCCACAAACTCGGCCATTCTATGGCATTTTTACGGGCATCATTTTTATAGTAGGTACATGAAATCCCATGTCTCATTCCTTTGAACCTGAAATTGTCTTAAGCTTGCAATGGTTGATGAATTCAATTTCAAATGTTATTTTATTATCTGCTTTACTTACATTGTGTCGGTGTGTGCATGTGCATTTATCTCAATACAATTAACTAACATCAACTTTTTACACAGTTAATTGCTACAGCAGCTCTATTCCTAGCAGCAAAGTCCGAAGAGACACCATGCCTTCTGAACTCGGTGCTCAGAGCATCCTGTGAAATTTGCCAACAAGAGAACTTTGCTTTCTTTCCTTATTTGTTTTCTAGTGTAAGTATCTTTCAATTCTCTTTGTTTCTATTCTATTGCGGTTGATGCTGTGCTAGACTAGTAAACTGTAATCACTTCATCAAACTTGGGAATGATCTCTCTCCTTCAGCCTTTCATTTGTTTACCATCATAAAGTTGTAATATGTTATCTTAACAAACATGATATTGTGAAAAAGAAATAGACAAATTGAACTGTTTGACAGAAGTTTCATGACTCCTATTCACATTGCATTAGCAGTCTGCTACAGTGTTAAAGCAAGTGCAGAAGTTTTTGCATCTGCGAACTAGAGCAATTATATCATTCTACGTTAATTTTGTTTTACTGTTAATATTGATGTGCCAGCTTGTAGAGCAAGCCTGTTCTAGTTTTATGTTTTATTCCTCTTATGGGTTTTAATTAGTCAATACTGCAGTATGAAATTTTGTTTCTTTTCTGGTTTTTGTTAATTGCCCTGTTTTCTTTCTTAGGACAGTTATATAACCTAAGAAAGTAAAAATGCCTTCAACTTCAATGATCAAAAGATTGGTCTAGCGAAAAATGGGTTAATTTACGAGAGGTTAGCTAAATTAAATATCAAAAGTAGGGTAAATATGTGCGTGAACTTGTGAAGTGGAGATTATTGGATGTGCGCCAATTAGTAGTGTTAAGATTGTAGTTGAAGGTGTTATTAGGGGCAGTGTTACACCAACAACATGGTTGAAGCTGATAAATATGAAGACTGCTGATTTGGTAAGTAGATGGAGTATAGATATTCATTTACTTCACCCCAAACTTTTTGGATAAAGGCTCAATTGCTGTTTCCTTTATCCAGGTCAGGATTTTTGTTAAGGTTTCCTCCTTACCATGTTTATTTAATGCTAGAAGGACAACCCTACATATAATTTATGTAAGATGTGAACCTTTGTTCTTGGGCATCTAAAGGTCAGTGGTCACCAACAAATGATAGATATCCACTAGGTAGCGTCCGTACACACAACTCAGAGCCAAATGCAATATACAAGTATGAGTGTGGAACACGATTAAGGCAGATCAGCAAAGGTTATATGAAGTCATGCACTTTAGAGCAGAAATGAGAGTGATTTCCCTTAATTAAATGTAGGGTTGTCATCCTCAAATGTATGATTGGAAGGACCTGATAAGTTATAACCTCCTTTTCACATAGGGTTTGTTGACCCATCTGGTCTCAGTCAACCTAATTTCGATAATTAACTTAAAATTACGTATCGATACTTGCAACAAAAGACTGTGCCTTTAGCAAAAGACTGTTATTTGATGTTCGGTTGATTCTATTGTTTTTACATTTTTTATGTAATTTTTATCTTTATTGAGTCTAGGAATTATGTGAGTCGGAACACACTTGCGCACTAGTTGATTACCATCCGAAGTCCACTCAAAATAAGCTTACCTAAACCTAAACCAACTCTGAACTCATACTAGCCCAAAGACTCACTCAAACACAACCCAAACCTGACCAGGAACCTACTGGAATTTGGGAATCCGAACTCGGTTCGAGTTCTATCCGAACTCTGTCCGAACTCGGTTCGAGTTCTGTCCGAACTCTGCCCGAACTCGGTTGACCAAAATCGATTCCTGATTCAGTGTGCTAGACCTATTCTCATGGCTCCAACGTTTAAATTTTTGAACGTTGGGTATCTGAGTTCTGGCCGAACTATGTTTTAGAAAAACATATAAATAGAGAAGAAATTTTTATTTCTATTTACTCATCCATTCTTCATCTTCTCTATTCACTAAAGAGCCTTAAACCTTCACAATCTCCAAGACAACTCCCATTCTTCTAAGTGCCAGTGCGGTTTCGATTGGAAGTGTTCGAGTTGTACAAGCTTGGCTATTCATAGCTATTTTTCAAAAAGTCTGAAGTCGTCGAGCTCTTCGGATGAAAGGCTCGTGTCTCTACGAAGTCGCAAGCTCTTCGGATCAAAGCTTGTGTTTTCACTGATAGTGAAGTTAACTCCGAGTAAGAGTTCTCGGGACTGGATTATAGTCCTCCACGAGAAAAACCTGTATAAAAATCTCGGTGTTTGCGTTTGCTTTTCCTAACTTATTTCATGTTTATATATTGCTGAGTTCTAGTTGGTAACTGCTTTATTTTTTAAATTGGTGATTATATTTCGCTGCACACATACACGCACTCTATTCACCCCCCCCCCCCCTCTCGAGTTGCCCATCTATCTTCCTGGGTTTGGACTGTCTTACCCTGTGAGGCCCCATCCGTTTTTGGACACTTGGCACTGCCTACGCCCATCTTACCTTACCTAGGCCGTACAATAGTTAATGGTGATGCTTTCTTTTGTTAACTCGCGTACCTATACTCTTTTTTTAAGATGGGTGATTGGTTCTCGAACGATAATTGGTTCCTTTTTCGCTTTGCAGTTTTTTTTAACTTTTAGTTTGTTAGTAGTTATTTAAATTGCTCAAGTCAACCATTAGTTAATTGTACTTTATAGTTAGTTACTTAATGTTTAACCTGCAATTGTTTTGGTTTATCATTAATTTAGACTCCTTTAATTTATACAATATGCGTGATATATACACTGACTCAGTGTATACATAACACATACTTGCTGACTTTACATGAATGAGCTATTATATATACTTAAGTTTGTTTGCTAATTAAATTTGTTGTTTTCTATGTGGCTTACACGAGGTTGTTAACGGTTTCCTGTTGACCATAATTAAATACGATCCTTTTTATGCATCACTATTCTCTTATACCAAAATAGTCTTCTGATCCTTTCTATTTCATGTTTTTCTTTCAGCAGGACTGGTTTGAACAATACCGTGAACGAGTTACTGAGGCTGAACAAATGATATTGACAACCCTTGATTTTGAACTTGAAGTGCAACACCCATATGTTCCCCTTACTTCAGTGCTTAACAAATTAGGACTTTCCCAAACTGTTCTATTGAATCTTGCTTGGAATTTGATCAGTGAAGGGTAAGCTGCTTGGTTGTTTCATAAGTTTTCCCCGTATTACTTTGCTAATGATACAAATGGCGAAATACAAACAGATCACTGTAGGATGCTGCATAGTATAAGCATTTCAATGTCTGTACCCATGTTTGAGCTCCTTTTCTCAAACATGAAAAAGCAATTTTTTCCCAGTCAAATGTAAAACCATTTGGATGGATATGAACATTTTCTGAAGGACCCTCTCTCTCTATCTTCACCTTGGCTCCAGCTTTAATATGACTTAGATGCTGCTTCCTCAATCTAGCGCACAGGCAGCCTAGGTTAGGTACTGCACCGCTGCTAGCTTACCTCGATGAAATGGACGCATTGATCAATTCAATCAAGTCGAATATAAGGACTTCATAAACTGGTTTGAACCCATTGATACTTTTTACTATTCACCAAAACTATCTTTAAGGCAAAGGGAACAACTGGGAGAGATATGTTGCACAGATATGGGCATGATATGACACAATACAAACACAAAAAGATGTAAACAGCACAAATTTTGATGTGTCCTAATCGTGTTAATACGTACAATGTTTTTGGAGTGTCCATGCTTTCATAGGAGAGAGCAAAAAGGGTTTGTAATCAAAGTAATATATATATATATAAACTATTATACAATTTAAAAATTGGACAAATGTTAACAATAACTGTCTTTTTAAAAAAGAAAAACATCAAAGGAATGCCTATTTTGAAATGGGTAAGTGTATATAGGTTGCGCTAGAGAATTTTTTATAAGAACTCAGGACCCACCACATAAACCCTCACTGGTTCGTCAACAAGACCATCCTTTGGTGGTGTCTTGAATAATGAAGATCCATTTTTATTTGTATGTTATGGCAAAATTATCGAATAATCTTTACATTGGATTCTTTTTTTTTCCAGATCAGTGGGGGCTTGAGCCCCCATACCCTTCCATGTGGGACCACCCATGTGAGTAATGTAGTGGGGCAGCAACTATTCTTTTGGACCGGGTTCCGTGTTTCATGCCGGTCTCACGACAATGTTGAGATTTCTATATCTTTTACTGTCACTTTTTCTGTACAATTAGTTACAGAGGTCCGACGAAGACGAACAGCTGAACTAAATCCCGACGTTTCTTACTTTTTTGATGCATTTTCTGATAGGACTTAGTTACTCTGGATAAGATTGCAAAAGTTGTTTGTTGTAAACTTTGGCAATTATTTGTGGAGCTTTCTCGGTGCTCATAGACCTCATGGCTTGGATGATGATGGCCTATGTTGCACGGACACTGATACAACACGACACGGTAAGGAAACAGTTGTTCGGACACGACACCTATTTTGCTGTATCCTAGTGTATTTTGGAGTCTGTGGAGTATCCAATACGTTCCATGGATACGTATCCGTGGAGCATCCAATATGGCGTGGCCACATTTTTGGAAATTTGGAGTGTCCATTGCTTCCTAGACGATGACACGTTACTCAATCTTTTGATAAAGTTGTATACTCAACATAAAGTTGTATACTCAACATGTGGTATAACATGCATAGGTCGGCCAAAGGGAAACTCTTATTTCTGTTGGCTTTGATTTTTGAGCGGTATTGATACTTTACTCCTTGCCTGGCCCTTGATCATCCTCAATTGTGCCTGCCCTTCTTTCTATAACAAGTTGGCTGTGGTGCATGGTGACAAAAGTTTGTCCATGACCCCTGCCATTGAAACAGCAGCAGGCGATTGAGGAAATGATCAAGAGGCATGGATTTTGTCAAGTACTACTATTGTTCTTTTCTTGAAAAAGTGTCTATGTATGTTTTGTGTTTTGTGTTTGTATGTTCGTTTGGTTGACAAAAATATATTAATCGCAACCTTCTAAAAGTTGAGATGTACATAAACGATTTTTATTTTTGGTTGAGCTTCTTGACAATTGTATTTTCCATCCCTGTTTATTCATTTTGATTCAGAGAGTAAGTTTGTCGAGAATCTAGATTCTTCTGTTTTTTGAGAATTCAATTTTTGTAGGAATATAGGCTTTTGAATTGTAATGATAGGTTTTTCTTATTAGAATTCTTTAAATTTGTGTGTTTTCTCTTCCAATTGTGTTGGGATAGCACTATAATGATGATTCCATGCTTCATGCTCTTTGTTGCTTATCACATGCAGCACCCCTGAGGTGCTACCTATTATGACTATTCCTGGAAATGCCACAGTGAATAATACCCCAATGTTATCCAACGAATCCAGTTAAAGTTGGACATTTGCATATTTTCTAAGATGGAAAAGTGGATCATGACTTGTGGTTCCAATGAAGATGAAAATTTTCTTTACATTGGTACCTCGCATTTACCTTGAAGGAAAAGAAAAGAAGCTATCCAAGGAGAATATACATTTAGGCTACCTCAGGTTCAACTATGCCACTGACGTGTGAGAAAAAAAATTCATTCAAGACAAGTTAAACATGCTCCATCTAGCGTCTAGCTGATAACTGCTTAATACCTGTTTTTAGAAAATAAATAAAAACTGTCTATCTTTTTCTGCATCACAATCTGGTGTCTTTTAACTTTATTTTTCTTATACTATGCCCGAATGTAGTTTGACTTTTATCATAATGTCTTTAACTGCTTTTAAATATAGTATTGATTTTCCAATTTCCAGTGAAACTATTCACTCTACCTTGATTGTTTTGGTGTGGCATATTGATTTTTTGGTATGACATAAATTGCAGGGTCTTTCTTCACGAGAATATGTGACTCACTTGTGTGATATTCTTATCTGGAGGATTGATTTGCTGTTCTTGGAAAGCATATTTTATGCATATGAAGTTGATCAACTAGAAAGCTATGGATGTGTATGACATCGAAATAGTTCTCCAGCTGTTTTAGACTGCCGTTAAAACTTCCTAACTCTAGCCAACTTTTGATACAGCAACAAGGGCTTGGCGTGATTGGATGCTTTCTTCATTCAGACATAAACTGTACCATCTTAGACTCCAGATTTCCACTACAAACCCAACCTAACTTCACTCCCATTCTCTTCTCTACTTTTCTGAGAATAAGGACCAGTTTCTTTGCTGTCCCCCCTTGGTTTCCAAACCCAGGATACCTCTCCTTCCCCCTACCAAAGGCCTCAATCATTGGTGTGCCCAACCTTTGTTTCTTCACCTCACTCTTGCTTTCACTTTTATATCATGTTGGGAGGATCTTTCTCCGTTTGCAATTTGTTTGTAGTCACTTTTATATCTTATTTTTATGTAAGTTCCCTAATCTTGTGTTTTGCTTAAAGCTCCTCTAATTACTAAAACCCGAGTCAAGTTAACTAATGGAGAATAGGAATATCCTCATAATTAAAAGTACGCAGTTTTTTATATAATATTGCATCTCCTCTTTCCCATCCCTTCTCTTCTTACCCCTTTCTTCTTTTTTCTAATGAATTTTGCTCTCATTTTGAAACCCTTGTCACATAGCAAGATCGATTGGGTTTACACGTTACACGTGACCCTTCCTTTCTCTTCAAAATTGGATCTTTCGAAGTGGGTTACCAGTTTTTTTCTTAATCATTTTGATGGGGTTCTCTTTATTTTGGTAAGTGGACGAGGTCTTGGGGGGAGGGTTGTTGGTGTTGTGACAAAGGGTTTAAAGCTGGATAGGTGAATGAAATGGGTGAAAAAATGGTGAAGTAGTCGATGCTGGGATGGAGGTGGTGGTGGTAATGGATTTAGAGTGGGGGGAGAGAGGATGGGTGAAAGAGGAGTGAAAATGGTGGAGTGAGCATTGAGGGTAAGAAATAGTTGGTGGTGATGAATTTAGAATAAGGGAGGAGGACGAGCGGAAGGAAAGGAAAAAAAGAGGAGGAATAAGTGTTATGGTTGAGGAGGAAAGTTGAGAAACCCTTGTTTGTACTTTGTATAGGAATATGGCAAACCTCGATTATTTGTCTTGTTGTCCACCTCAATGAATTTGATGCTTATGTTTTGATGTCTTTATATGATTCTTGTCATTCTTTGTTTCACGATTTCTTAGCAGTTGCCATTGTTCTGTTAAACAGCAATGCCCATTTCCGAATTTTGGACACGATTGTTGTGCTTTGAGATACTAGTTGTCTAAGACTTGTAGTATTCCTTTTCCTTTTTCCAGTAATTTTCTATTTACATTCAAGTTAGTTTTTTGGTTATTGTCTTACTCTTAAGCCACATCCCTCCCATCTCTCTAATTTGTTTATTTTTTCCATTGGAAATCATGTTTATGTTTTGGTTTGACTTTGATTTATTCCTGCTACTTTATGGTGTGCTAAAACTTACTAGCAACAAGTCATCTGAAATTGCATTTTGTTTCTCTAATTTCAGAGTGGTTAAATATGCATTTTGCTCTTGATGAGAAGTTCATCCTCATTTTAGCCTTGATGTGACTTTCAATTAGGTTAATCCTGCACACAATCACTTCTGCTAGAGCTAAGAAGAAATAGTTGAGTTGCTGGCAACTTTATTAAATTCCATATCACTTTAATCACAAAAGATACTTTTATGTACATTATCTTCCCCAAAAAAAGTATTCTACGATACTTATCACATTACATTTATAAGTTAAAATAAAAAGTGTTGAGGTATATGGTGTACTTATCTTCCACTAATTATATGACTTTTTATTTTAGCTTTTTTCCCCTTTTTTATTTATTTATATTGTTTTTAGCAATATCCTGCATATTGTATAAGCTGCATAATTGGAGAAACTGACGTGGCGGAGGAGAGGATATGGTTAATGCTTTCTGAAGAAGTTTTGTTAAGTCAGTGTGTTGTTACCTAACTATAGATCATGCTGAAGCTTTGTGGCCCGGATCGCTGCTACATGCC
The DNA here is from genome assembly GCA_036927795.1 of Iris macrosiphon. Lineage (NCBI taxonomy): Eukaryota > Viridiplantae > Streptophyta > Magnoliopsida > Asparagales > Iridaceae > Iris > Iris macrosiphon. Next base: position 335,845,924 of record JAYESA010000004.1, on the reverse strand, counting down.
AATACCATTCCTACTGGCCTTAAGATGTATCATCCGTGGCTTATTTCACTTGTGCTACCTGGCTGTCATTGTTGTGACTGCACTAGTAATTGAGGCAATATGAGAGTACCATGTTTTGGCATGATGTGCATAAGAATAGTTCTAAGAGAGACAAGCAGAAGATAGTAGTATTCAAGGGAGAAGTCTGCTTTTATAATTGGTAAGGAGAAAAACCTGAATATTAACCTGTTTGGGTTGCTTTAATTACATGAAACCTGTAAGGTATTCTAAATATGCATCTTTATGATTAGTAATTGCATAATTCTATGTAGAGGAACTCTTTGCAGATTCTAAGTGTATGTCATTGGTTCCGGATGGTTTATTTGCTTAAGCTTTGTATTTTCAGCATTTTTCGATGCTTGCTTAATTTGACTGGTAACCCTTTTTAAATGGCAGACTGCGAAGTTCACTTTGGCTTCAGTTTAAGCCCCATCATATTGCGGCAGGAGCTGCCTACCTTGCTGCGAGATTCCTTAATTTTGATCTTTCCTATTACCAAAGTATTTGGCACGAGTTCCAGACAACACCTTACATTCTTCAAGGTTCATGGCTTTAAAGTCATTTAGTTTCCTTCCTCACTTTTTTCTCCTTTTCCTCATTAACTCAAGTATTGTTAATCATAATTCTTGCATTTTGCAGATGTTGTACAACAATTGAAGGAGCTCTTCTAAAACTGTAACACAATCATGCTCAGTGTTCCATTTGAGGTTTGTTAGTGTAATTATACACCACTCAATTGCAAGTATAATACAAAAATGGCTTACGGCCGTATCTTGTGTTTTTTAGTCAGGTTATATATTTGGTGCCTGCTGTTATCACACTGTTGCTTACAGTATATATATATTTTAAGTTGTTTTTGTTTGTGCCTCGTGGGCCAATTTGATATCTATGAGAAGTGAGGGTCCGTTTGGTTCAGTGCAATGTAATCGTAATGGAATCGAATGATTTTTTTTTTTTCTTCATTCGATTCCATTATTATTACATTGTTGGTGTTGTTTCCTTTGGACTAGTGAGAATAGTCCCACATTGGCTACACCACCAAGTGAGTATCTCAATATAATACTTTGTATGAGTTGAGGTGTGCAAATGGGGTGTGGTGGGGCACATGCGTGTCATGTGGGGGTGTTTTCATAGGAGAAAATGATTTAACTCCTCAAAGAAAGCATTTATGTTTTCTGTTACTTTCTTGATTTTTTTTTTCTTAGGAGCTAAATCCCAAAGAGGCTTAGCAACTTGGACTCGGACTCGAGTTCGGGCTCAAGGGCTAAAAGTAGCGCTTTGTTGGCGCACTTAGCACGTCAGCATCGACACATGGAGTTTGTGCGCATTTGATGTGCTCATGCGCTCGTTTTATGCGCGGGCACATGAGCGGGTGCTACGCGGGCGTTGCGCGGCCATGCGCGGCTATGCGCTGCTGCACAAATGAGTCGTGGGCGCATGATCCCACTAATTGCGGAAATAGAAAGATATGATCAGTTATTCAGATCCATTTTTTGTGGGATTTGAATTTAAACCGTTCCTATCTTTTCGTAACTGATTGACGGCTAGAGTTTTTGTTCTCTCTATAAATACTCTCTTCGTAGCCCCTTTGAGAACTTACTTCGGAAATAGGGAGACGAAGGGAGGTTCTGTTGCTGCCGCCATTAAAGTCCAAAGTGTTCGTACTAGTCCAGGAAAGAGGTGATAGCAAGCGTTCCAGAAGTTCTACGTGAACTTGCTGGTTTCTGGGAGCAAATCGTGTGGGACGAATCTTGCTTTGAGCAACGGTGATCTTCATCACCCCAGCAAGCAGATATCCTCCTTCTCATTCCTCTTCTTTTCTTGTAATCTGTTCTGTCCGTCTGCAACTGCGATTGCAAGGAAGAACAAAGATAGTTTTCTGATTATTGTTTTTGTAGTAGCAAGTTGTAATCAGGATATTGTTATATTGTTGCTCGTTGGATCGAGGTATATCAACGAGAAAACTTTTGTGTGAACTCCTGATCTCGACTTCAACTTTCTGTTCTTCCATCTTTGATTACGCCTCGGAACTAACAATCTCAAAGCAAGATCCGAGTAAGATGGAGAACAACTGTGCCAAACTTTTTGACACAAGTTTAAACAAACTTGAGAAGTTTGATGGGGATCATTACAACGCCTGGAAGAGAAATGTCAGCCTTAATCTGCAACTCGCAGAGGTGGACTATGTGTTGACAGATACAAAGCCTGTTGTTACCGAGGGTGATGATGCTCGGTTGCTACTGCAACTGCTAAGCATAACAAGTGGAGGAGAGACAATAGCCTCTGCAAGCTGCTGATTCTGAACTCCATGGAGAATACTCTGGCGGGGTCCTACAACAAGACAGACCATGCTAATGTCGTCTTGAAGTCTCTAAAAAAGCATTACAAGGCGGATGAGAACCGCAACAAGATCAATGTGACCGAAAATGTCCAGAACATGCGATTTGAGGACAACAAGACGATGTTGCCTCAAGTCAAAGATTTTTTTAAGTTTCGTCAAAATTTTGAGAATGATCGCATGTTCATGGTCGAAGCTTTCGTCGTGGGAGGTATCGTTGCCAAGCTTCCACTTGGATGGAGCAACTTCATCTCGGACATGCACCGAAAGAAGATGGATATCAGCCTTGATAAACTACTGCACAACATCTACGTTGAAGATGAGTTGCGGGCTCAAAACAAAGTGGACACGCTGTCCAAGCAGTTGGCAAATGCCAAATTGGTGCATGCTGTTGATTCCAAGGGGAAGCAAAAGATTTTTCACAACAAGAAAAATGACTTCAACCATCTGAAGGTGAAGTCGGCTTCGTTCAAGCCGAAACTTAAGCCCAAGTTAGACGTGACTTGCTTTAATTGTGGCAGGAAGAGCCACTACCGGAGAGATTGCAGTTCCGAGCCCAAATAGACAAAGCAAGGTGAGCCTAACTAGGTTTTTATGATTGCGCAGGTTGTGACGGCTGGTGTTGACACTGACTGGTGGGTGGACACTAACGCATCCTGCCATGTTTGCTCGATGGAGTTGTTTACCACTTACAAGCCTACACCATGAGAATGTCATGGTGGCAAATCAGGCACAAGCTGAAGTACTTGAGATCGGAACGGTGGTACTGAATCTGACTTCGGGAAAGTCACTGACGCTTCAGGATGTGAAGCACGTACCAGTGATAGCCAAGAACCTGGTCTTGAAAAGTCTGCTCTGCAACGCAGGCTTGAGGATGGACATCGATGCTGGACAGATTGTGATGTCGTACAAAGGAACATATTTCGGAAAAGACTTTTGTACCAAAGGGATGTTCAAACTTCAGCTTGTAACTCCTGCAAATAATATTAATGCAGTCTCTTCTTCTTGTTACTCTTTTGAGTTATGGCATAATAGACTAGGACATGTTCATTGTAAAAGAATAAACAAGATGACTAGTCTAGGGTTTATCTCCAAATGAGAGTGTGTGTGTGGGGGGGGGGGGGTGGTGTGGTTAAGGAGGTAGTTCAAACGGGTTAACCGAAGCACATCTTTTGGAGTTGGTGCACTCAGATATCTGTGACTTCAAACAGTTCTCCACAAAGGCCAAAATGAATTATTTCATTACATTTATCTACGACTATTCGAAGTATGCGTTCGTCTATCTGCTCAAGTCAAAAGACGAAGCGTTCGAGAAGTTCAAGGAGTTCAAGGCTGCGTCAAACTTGACAACAATTCAAGAGACTCAGAGGTGATCGAGGCGGAGAGTATATGTCTATTGAATTCACATCGTTCTGCAAGGAATATAGAATAGTTAATGAGACGACTGCTCAGTATTCTCATCAATCAAATAGAGTAGCTGAAAGGAAAAACAAGACGTTGATGGAGATGATGAACTCAATGTTGTTGACTGCGGGTCTTCCAAACTGGTTCTTAGGAGAAGCTGCGCTAACAGCTGCGTTGATTCTGAACAGAGTGTCGTACGCAACTTCCGATGTCACTTCTCATGAACTCTGGTTCACCAACTTGAATATCATTCGAGTGTGGGGGTGTGGCGTATGTGAAGCTTCTGGACTTGAAGATTCAGAAGCTGGGTACGAGGACTACAAAGGCTATCTTCCTGGGTTATGCTGAGAAGAGTGATGCTCGGAGGTTTCTTGATATTGAATCAAATCATATCGAATCTCGCGATGCAGAATTCTTTGAAAATAAGTTTGCAAGGCACACGAACATTATTATCGCGGACATTCCGGAGAATAGTGTGAGTGCACAGGGGGCTAACGCTTCCAATGCAGATGTAAGTCCAAACAGAAGTTGACATTCCAGAAACAACGATCGAACCAAAACTCGCAGAACCAGTGTCTAAGCGAGTGAGGAGACAGAAGGACTTCAGAGATGATTTCGTCACATATCATGTGTCTAAGCGAGTGAGGCGACAGAAGGACTTAAGAGATGATTTCGTCACCTATCATGTGGAAGCATATCCGCTTACCTATGATGATGCGATGAAGACTGTCTTCTGGAGGGAGGCTATTAATCATGAGTATGATTCAATAGCCTCCAACAACACTTGGGTGTTGATCGATCTACCTGAAGGAGCTAAACCAATCGGATGCAAGTGGATCTTCAAGAAGAAGATGAAGGCCGATGGAACTATTGACAAGTTCAAGGCAAGGCTGGTAGCCAAGGAGTTTTCTTAGAAGCAGAGAATTGACTACTTTGACACATGCTCAAGTAGCACGGATGACGACCATCAGGATGTTGATTGCTCTGAGTGCAATTCACAAGGTAGTTATTCATTAGATGGATGTTAAAATAATATTCCTGAATGAAGAATTAACCGAAGAGATTTACATGCAACAACCATAAAGATTTGTGGTCAAAGGGCTTGAAGACAAAGTATGCAAGTTGGTGAAATCATTATACGGTCTGAAGCAAGCTCCCAAGATGTGGCATGAGAAGTTTAATAAAGTCATAAGATCAAACGGCTACAGGGTCAGTGAGACGGACAAGTGTGTTTACACAAAGTTCGCTGGCGGGAGATGAGTCATCGTTTGTCTATACGTGGACGACATGCTGATCCTAGGCACGGATCTAGTATGTCACTGAGACAAAAAAGTTTCTCTCATCCAAGATCAGTATGAAGGACTTAGCGGAAACTGATATTAATTTGGGGATAAAGATCATCCGGACAGACATTGGAGTGGTGTTGTCACAGTCTCATTATATTGAGAAGATGCTCACACGCTATGGATATCAGGATCTTCCAGGGATCGATACTCCGTACATGTGTGACGAGAAGCTGAAGCCAAATCCAAGAAAAAGTGTCAGGCAGCTGAAGTACTCAAGCGTCATCGGGAGTTTGATGTATGCAACAACTGCCACAAGGCCTGACATAGCTTTCGTCGTGTGGATGTTGGGTCGGTTCACGAGCAATCCAGGTGTTGAGCATTGGAAAGCTGTGAAGAGATGAGATATCTCAAGAGGACTCGGAAGTATGCATTGCACTGCAGCGAGTATCTGACAGACAGTAGTGGAAGACTTCAGTGATGCAAGATGGTGTTCAGAAGTAGAGAGCGAAATGTCCACAGAAGGATACGTCTTCTTCATCGGTGGAGCTGCTATCTCGTGGAAGTCGAAGAGCAGACAATGCTCTCTCATTCCTCGATGGAATCTGAGTTCTATGCACTGACGGCTGCAGCAGATGAAGCAGATAAAGCAGAATGGCTTCGGGAGCTCATGTATGATCTTCCATTGGTTGGCGTGTAGATTTCGGCGGTACCGATCTACTGCGACAACCAAGCGATTGCAGCGGTGGCATCAAATTATCTCTTCGATGGTAAGAAGAGGATTGTGCGGGTCAGGCATATCGTAGTGAATGATCTGATAAAGACTGTAGTCATTGTTGTGATTGATGTTCGGAGCCAGGAGAATCTGGCGGATCCGCTCACCAAAGGTCTCAAGTGTCAGCTGGTCGAGGACACAACAATCAAAATGATCTTGAAGACATTTTGATATTGTGTCTTTGTAATTCTACCATAAAATTTTATGCTATTAGTTCAAAGAGAAATCTATTAGGCATCTAACTTTTGGTTCAAAGAAGGATTATTGACTGGGAGAATATCAGGAACAATGAGTAGTCCTTTAAGGCATTGAGGGGTTACGGACCCAGAACCACTGTTGTTTACATTTTTGTTCTTGTGCAGAACAAATCCCTTGGGAGAATGGCTTAGACGTCTTAATGAGTTCTCAGACATTTTGAATGTCTGGTGTGCTTTACCGGAAGCACGGTAGCGCAACACTACAAATGAGCGTAATGACTCCATGGTACAGTAGGGTGATACCACGATGAGGTTCCTCGATAGGGTAATGCCTCGGCTTTGTGAGCCATGTCACAGTGGCGTAGCACCGCACATAGGCAGGTAGTCTAATGTTATAGAATGGAGAGTGGTAGGCAGCACTACAAAGAGGTCGGTGACCTCATGTTACAGTGGTGTGATACCACCAAGAGGTAAAAGATGTAAAGCCTCGACCATGCGAGCCATGTCACAGCGGTGTAACACAGCAAGGAAGTGTAATGCTTCATGTTGGGTAGTATGGCACTACAAAGAGGCTGGGACCTCATGCTACAGTGGCATGACACCACGATGAGGTGTAGCCTCGGCTTTGGGCCATGTCATAGCGGAGTAGCACCGCAAGGAAGTGCTGCAAGGCTTCATGTCAAGGACTCTTTAAAAGAACTCACCTAGAGTGTGGAAAGAGAGATATGCCGTCTCTTGAGGGTAAGCTTGTAGACGCCTAAGATACACACACCGAAACCAGACGTACACATGGCCTTTAATGTGAACCGAAAAAACATCTAATGTCATTGTGTGAGTGAGAAGAATTGCAGCTATGGTGAAGAATTCAAGGCTTAGTCCATTATTGTATCATACTGTTTTTCGACCCATGTGGGAAGATTCAAGTCGAAGCGACATCTATCCTAATACATGATGGACAATCACTGTGAGGAACGCTCAATCCATATATATTGAGATATGTAGGGGATTGTTGGTGTTGTTTCCTTTGGACTAGTGAGAATAGTCTCATATTGGCTACACCACCAAGTGAATATCTCAATATAATACTTTGTATGAGTTGAGGTGTGCACATGGGGTGTGGTGGGGTACATGGGTGTCATGCGGGGGTGTTTTCATAGGAGAAAAAATGATTAACTTCTCAAAGAAAGCATTTATGCTTTTTGTCATTTTCTTGGAAAAAATTTCTTAGGAGCTAAGTTCCAAAGGGGCTTAGCGACTCTGACTCCGACTCGGTCTCATTGGCGCAAAATGGCGCTTTGTTGGTGCACTTTGCACTTAGCATGTCAGCATCGGCGCATTTTTGCACTTAGCATGTCAGCATCGACGCATTTGATGTGCTCATGCGCTTGTTTTATGTGCGGGTGCATGCACGTGCGCATGGGCGGATGTTGCGCGGGCGTGGCGCGGCCATGCGCGACTATGCGCTGCTGCGCGCATGGACGCATGAGTCGTGGGCGCGTGGGCGCATGATCCTACTGATTGCGGAATTTGACGTTTATTGAAAGATATGATCAGTTATTCAGATCCGTTTTTTGTGGGATTTGAATTTAAATCGTTCCTATTTTTTCGTAGCTGATTGGCGGCTAGGGTTCCGCTCTCTATAAATACTTTTTTGGTAGCCCCTTTGAGAACGAACTTCGGAAATAGGGAGACGAAGGAAGGTTCTGTTGCTGCCGCCATAAAAGTCCAAAGTGTTCGTGCGAGTCCAGGAAATATGTGACATCGTGCGTTCCAGAAGTTATACATGAACTTGCTGGTTCCTAGGAGCAGATCGTGTGGGACTAATCTTGCTTTGAACAACGGTAATCTTCATCACCCCATCAAGCAAATATCCTTCTTCTCCTTCCTCTTCTCATCTTGTAATCTGTTATGTCCTTCGATTGCAAGGAAGAATAAAGATAGTTTTTTGATTATTGTTTTTGTAGCAGCAAGTTGTAATCAGGATATTGTTATATTGTTGTTCGTTGGATTGAGGTATATCGGCGAAATTTTTTTTTGTGTGAACTCCTGATCTCGACTTCAATTTTTGGTTCTTCTATCTTTGATTGAGCCTCGGGACTAACATACATTGCAGCGAACCAAACATGCGCTAATTATCTTCTTATGCTTCCTCACCTGTCTCTGTTGTTGAAAACAACCAAGGGTGATAATAACTTGTGGTATATATGCCAGTTAGTTTACATGATATGTTTTGATGGAGGCAAGCTATGGGACTAGCCGCACCTGGAAGTTACGTCCACTTCGTATTAAATGGGCATTTTGACTCGTTGCTACGAAAGTATCATGGCATTGTAGGACAGTTTCATCGTTGGCTACTTGAAGACATTGATTGCATTAGTTGCTGCACAGTCACATTCAGATTCGTTCTCAATGATCCAAATTCATCTGTGAGCATTCTACATCCAGTGAAGACAGCTCTCAATTATTTAGATTATTTCTAAAGGCACATCCAAACTTGCTCAGGACAGTGCATTACTTAGTACAAGTTTAGGTTTAGGCTGAAGCAACTTTTATTCAGGATAATCCAAAATTTACTATGAACGCGGGCAGGCTTATAGTTGTCCTCGAGGACATACTTGTCGGTGAAGTCGAGGAGGGAGACATCGTCGATGGCGATGTCGGTGTTCTTGTGGCCGAGGAGGCCGACGAGGGAGGGGGCGGAGTTGAGGAAGATGAGGTCGGGGTAGAGCTCGGGGGCGCCGACGAGGATCCAGAGGCGTTGCTACTACTGTTGCTCGTTTTTTAGGACTGTCAAAATTCTTTTTAATAGGAAGGACTGTCAAATAATTTGACAGTCCAAAAAACCGGACTGTCAAAAAATTTGAAAAATATTTGGACAGTCACGAGTAAAATTTTTGATGGCAAATTTGTAAATAAAAAAAAAAAAAAAAGGCTGTTATGAACAAGTTTGGATGTGTCTTTAGAAATAACCATTATTTATGTGTTTTGTTGCAACTAATTTAGTGACATCCCATCTGAGGGTGGACCGTGGACCTAATGTGCAAATTGAAGAAATTGTGGGTATCTAAGTTCTCTCTACTGGGAGTAAGATCTGTATCAACTAGTCAAGCAATTCTATTGAATAAGTTGCATTTATAGTCCGTGGAGAGAAAAGAAAACAGCGGTATGTAGAAGATTAACTCAAATGGAATGATACATGCATTTTTGTTGTTGTTGCTCAATTTAAAAATTAATGTACAAGCCATGTTGATGTTATTTTTGTTGTATGCTCCTATTAGTTTTTGGATGCATTGCAATGGAGTAGAGAATATATATATATATATATATATATATATATATAGAGAGAGAGAGAGAGAGAGAGAGAGAGAGAGAGAGAGAGAGAGAGGTGAGATGATACCTCACTCTCAAAACAAGGGTGGCGGTGTACAATTTCAGCCACACATTTCATAATTGGCAAAGTGCACTTAACCCCCTCTCCTCGTTTGTGTGGTTGGAATTGTGACACATTACCGCCACCCTTGTTTTGAGAGTGAGATACCACCTCACCTCCCTTATTTTTTTTCTCTCTCTCTCTCTCTCTCTCTCTCTCTCTCTCTCTCTCTCTATATATATATATATATATATATATATATATATATATATGAGGCTCGAAAACTGCTTAAGGTGAACCGTTCAAGTTGTTTGTAAATTCTCAACCATTTAAATAAATTAAAGAAATTAATAAAAAAAATAACTAAACAATCACTTAAATATTCTATTAATTATTTTAAATTTTTTTAACATTTAACTACTTAATATGATATATTTATAACAAAACAAAACTCAAGTGGTTAAAGTGAGATATTTTTTTGGTTGTATGAGTTCAATTTCTAGGTGCGACATTTTTTTATAATAAATTCAAATTCAAAAAAAAAAATTCAACTAATTTTTGTACGCACATGCACATTACTAGTACTCTTAATGAAGCTTGAAAATGGCTTAAAATTAAGACATTTAAGCCATTTGTAAACCTTCCACAATTTATTAAAAAATTAATATTACGTAAAAAATTGTTTAAAAAAAATAAAATAAATTTGTTATAAATAATACTATGAAAAATCGAACCTAACAAACTATGGAGAATGCTTCTCACCTTAACCACATGAGCTAGAAGAGACATTTAACTATAGATATAATTTGTTTATTTTTTTTAATTTTTAATTACGTGAGGATATACGTACGGCTTAGATGGTTAGTCTTTTCAAGATTTTTTATAAAAAGTAGAGATATATCCATAATAAATTATAATTAAAATATAATCAAATCTATAACAAATTGTAATTAAAATGTAAGCATATACATAACAAAATATAATTAAAATATATTTAAATATTTAAATTATTTTACAATAGTATAAAAAAAAATTTATTTTATGTACAACGTACTTGCATTTACTAATATATATAGAGTAATCGAGATATGAACCATATGTTCATACTTTTACATGAGATGATACACGACTAATAGAAATGAGGTGTACTAGTGTACACACGTGTGTGTGTGCTCGATGGGATATCAATATCAAAGAGAACTCTCAGGCAAGGAGGATCATAAAGGACTGACCAAAAATGTCTTAACGATGCATATACAAGAACGTGCTTTCGGCAAGCCTACACTGTCATGTTGGTTTACAAACTCATCGGTCCAATCAGTTTCGTTTGTTAACACAATTTTCATCTATAGCCTCCTTGTAACTTGTACAAAGCTAGCCGGTAATTAAATTACATTTCAAATAAATTAAATCTAAAATAAGTATAAGCAAAAATTATATATATATATATATATATATATATATATATATGGGGTAAACAAGATATGAGCCATTCACATTTGGACCAATAAGAATAGATTCGTACATCTCACGTGCACTAATACACATTATTTCTATTGGTCTAAATGTGCATTGACTCGTGTAGGAATATGAACATATAACTCATATCACGTTTATATATACTAGTATATATGCACGTGCATTGCACGTATCTTGAAGTGGATGATGTTGATTTAACTTTGCTGTTTTTAATTATATAGGTTAAGAATTCAACCCTTCAAATTCCGTGGGAACATCTTAGAAGATTTAACAAGTAGTATGAACCCTTCGATTTCCGTAATAAATTAATGAATCTCTTTTAATTAGTAAATATATTGAAGGGCATTTTTGGGAAGAAAACTTCCACGGTGAAGCCTACTTTTGGCATTATATATACTAGTATATATGCACGTGTTTTGCACGTATATTGGAGTGAATGATGTTGATGAGTTAGTTTATTTCTACTGCTTTTAATTATATAGGTTAATGATTCAACCCTTCGAATTCTTTGGTAACAATTTAAAAGACTTGGCAATTAGCATGAACCCTTTGATTTCCGTAAATGGTTGTCATTATTGCATCTCTTAAATGGTTGTCTGTGGAATTTATTATAGGTATTCTTTTTAATTACTAAATATGTTGAAGGGTATTTTTGGAACGAAATTTTTTCACGGTGAAGCCTAGTTTTGGCATTATATAGTAGACTAGTATATATGCATGTGCTTTGCACGTATATTGGAGTGAATGATGTTGATGAGTTAGTTTATTTCTACTGCTTTTAATTATATAGGTTAATGGTTCAACCCTTCGAATTCTTTGGTAACAATTTAAAAGACTTAGCAAGTAGCATGAACCCTTTGATTTCCGTAAATGGTTGTCATTATTGCATCTCTTAAATGGTTGTCAGTGGAATTTATTGTAGGTATTTTTTTTAATTACTAAATATGTTGAAGGGTATTTTTGGAACGAAAATTTTTCACGGTGAAGCCTAGTTTTGACATTATATAGAGGATATATATATATATATATATATATATATATATATATATATATATATATATACACTACAATATATTTTTTATATCGATACATTCCAGACAAGTGCATTGTAAATTGTGAAAGTTGTCTCTAACTTTTTCTTTACCTGCTATAACATGTTCACTTATTTAAAAAAATTTCTCCTAGATTACCGTAATTTGATGGACATTGGACATTCAATATTTTCATTCTCCGCCCTACATTAACATGTAATTAACACATACTTTTTGTTTTACAGTTCAAAGCCTGCAGTTTAAAAAAAAAATCCTCAAAGTTTAACATCTGTTTTTTTAAACCCCCTCCTAGTTTAACGTTTGATGTTTTTTGTAAAAAAAAATCTCTCCTAGTTTAACGCCTGTTGTTTCTTTTTTGCAAAAAAACATTCGCCTGCTGTTTTTTTAATAATAATATATAAAATAATTAATAATATTTTTGGTTTTCTAACGATAATATTGCTTGGTTTTAATAAACGAATTATTTTTGTTGTTATTATGTTTTATCATATTAACCTGATATCTAATATTAACAGTAGTTTGAATATCATTTCTTCTTTCAAGTTTAAAAATTATATTCGAATATTTTCGTTAATTTGAATATCATCTTTTGAAAATATAAGCAAATCTCATAATTTTGATTCATGAATATCATGAACCTACTATCTAATTGAGGGAAATCTTAAAGCATGGTCAAGGTAATATGAATATCATTTTTTCATTCAATATTAAATATCTTTTGCGTTAAAGGAAAAATAATTCTGGTTTGTGATATATATTTGGTGGTTGTTAAGGTTAACATATAATTATCTAATTACCGTTAATTTATTACAAAAGTTATAAGTGTGTAATCTGTATTCAAATCATTATTACTTCAGTAATATACAAATTTATTTACTTTATTTACTGATTTTGTTCTCTAATAATATACAACTATATATATTAACTAGTTACCTCCACGGACGTTGCACATAAAAAAAAATTATTAAAAATATATACAATTTTTTTTAATTATTTTAAAATTTTAAAATATAATTTAAATATATTTTAATTAGAATTTGTTATAGATATGTTTTTACAGTTTTGTATATGTGAGTCAAATAATACATGTACTTAGTTCAAATATTTAAATATATTTGAATTAAAATTATAGCAGCTGCCATGTCAAATGCCACGTAATGGAAAATTGCATGATAGCTGACAGGACAAATTTTAACGTTAACTTACATGTTAATATTAATTTTACTTTTAGTATTTCTTCAATGTTAATATTAATTTTAATGTAATATTAATATTAATGTTAATATTGGTCTAATGTAAACTTTAATATTAATTTTAATGTTAATTTTAATATTATTTTAAATATATGCTCATAGTCAAAACAAGTTTTTTATTTATATAATATTAACCACAATATATGTTTAACTATTTTTAAAAGTTAAATTATTTTTAAACTAATTGTATTAATATCTAGTTTAACGGATATTCAAAACTATTTTTAAACTAATTGTATTATTATATAGATTAATACACATTCAAAAAGAATTATGCTGCAGTCAACATATCTTGATGGAATCCATAAATTTCAAAAGCATAGATTTTTGGGAGAGAATTTCAATCATCAACCCAAAATTAAACTGCACGTCTTTTTATATATTACCAAATCGACTGCTAATTTTTTTTAGCACTGTACATTTTTCTCTTCTTTTTCCAAACCCTCACCAAATCGTCCACCAAACGACTGCTAAAATTTATCCAAAATGCCGATGAAACGAAAAGCAGAGAAAACACGGTCCCCAAAGGGGAAGAATACACGAGGAAGAAGGGAAACGATAATAGCCGCAAGGGCAGAGGCCGTCAAGATAGAGGCCGTAAGGGCAGAGGCAGCAGTAATGACATCGACAGAGACGACAACGACAAAGGCGTCAGCGGCAGAGACTTCGGGTTTTCATGTGTCGGCAGAGACGTCAGCAACGGAAGCGGCAAAGGCGTCAACGGTAGTGACTTCGGGTTCTCATGAGGCACTGACACCTCCTACTCAAATAGAGGAAGAGAAGGAAAAATCTCAATCTGAGACAGAGTACGAAGAGACATCGAACTCAGAAGTATCAGAGTCAGATGAATCAGAGGAAGCCGAGCCACCTGCAAAAAAGGCAAAAAAAGCATCGACACCGTCAAAGGCCAGAAAATCTATTTTCGATACAGATTCCGAAAACTCAACTTATGCAGAACGATGACCTAATCAGTCGAAGGCAAAGGTGACAACTGATACAGAGTTGACATCAGACTCGTCCGATTCTAAATCCTCATCAGAGGAGGGAGATGAAGAGACGTAGCCATCTGCCAAGAAGGCCTAGGTAGGAGAGGAGGTAAATTTTTTATAGACTCTAAATCTAAGAAGACTTATAAAGAACATTTCAAAAATAAGGCTGTTATACCTGAAAGATCCATTAAGATGGCCGATGTTGAAAATGAAGATTTTCTAGATGTATTAAAATTGTACCAGTTGGAGAAACTGAACAAATCTTGTCTTAGGAAAATCTCTCAAACATTAGTCAGAGAATTTTACTCAAATCTTAGGGTTGAAATTGAACAAGAAGAAGAGGATCAACAACTGGTGTTTCAGAGAGAAAAACTGATACATTTAAATGCTGGTGTCATCAATGAATTTTATGGATTTGATCCAGTTCCTGATTTTGATATGAAAGATATTAATAATGTGTCCATGACAGATGCAATGTATGAGATTACAGGTATATCAGTTGGTGTCAAGACCCCACAAAATGTATACAAAGATCAATTGAAAATTTTGTATAAATTGTTGCATGCCTACATACCTCAGACACTCAACCCTACTGGACATGAGTATTCCATCCATCCTAATAGAGTAAAATTTCTTTATTATATGGGAAAAAGGAGAGAGGATGGATATAGGTTCTTATATGTTTAGTCGAATGATGCATTTCGTGGGAAAACCAATTGCAAGGATAACCCTCCCTTTTGGGGGATTTGTGTGATCACTGGCTAGTAAACACTGTGTCCCAAGCTTAACATGGGATGTTTATATCAAAAACAAAGGCCCCATGAGAAAACTAACTTTCAGTCGAATGTTTGAAAATCGGACAGAAGCAAACAAACCATCAACATCATGAATCCCAACCACCAATGAGAAGGTGGAGGATCTATATAATTTTGTTGCGGCAAACTTTGAGAAAGTCTTCAACAAGATGAAGACTATATCCGACACCTAGAAATTGATTCTGGATAAGATGAACCAGCTGCAAGTGGAATTTGTGGATGAAGAAAAATAAGAAGAAAGGACAAAAAGGTGAACGGGGCGAGCCCTAACATGTGGAGGAATTTTTTGGAGGTATTGAGTAATAATATTACTAGTACTATTTTACATTTTTCTTCTTCTTATTCTACTACTTTTGATGATTCTGTAATCATTAACACATTGATGCTCTAATTTTAGAACCCGCACTGAGAACATTGATACTCTAATGTTAGAATCCGCATTGTGCACATTGATACTCTAATGTTAGAACCCACACTCTGCACATTGATACTCTAATGTTAGAACCCGCACTGTGCACATTGATACAGAAAGGTTCGTCATTGAACAACTTGATACAGAAGGGTTCATCATAGTAGCCAAATCATGAGTGATTTTGGCCCTGATACAGAAGGGTTCATCATAGTACAACTTGATATCATCTGTAATCATGCTTGTGTCTTCAGCAAACTACCTTAGAGCTAGATGAAAGGCTAGCCCTCACTCTGATCATTATATTTATGTTTCTAGATGTCATTTCTAATTATACAGTGAGTCCCTACTGACTATAATTTTTGAATCCGTCCCTCCAAATGTAAGTGAAGGAGAATTTGAAGAAGAAGAAAAAAAGAAGAAGATCAAGAAGAAGATTAATATTTGGAAAATTTTATTTTATTTTGGAATGTAATATTTGAAATTGTAATATGGTTCGGATTTACAGTTGGTCTTGGCGGTTGAACTCTGAAATGTGTCTGCAAAATTGTTAATTGGAATTTGCAGTTAGGCTAAGCACCTTTGGGGTGCATGGTGCATATTTTGTTTGGAAAATTGTAATATGGTTTGGAATTTACAGTAGGTCTGAAATTTGTGATTTGTTTGGTTGAAGCATTTGTATATGTTTGGATAATTTATTTAAACATTAATTCAGCTTAAGTTGGGTGCATTCCTTTGATTTGCAGTTGGCCTTCACATATTTTATTATTTTCTTGGCGTATTCCTTTGATCACCATATTTTGTGCAGCCATACAGAAGTCTGAAAGTTAACTTGGTATTTAAAAATTGTGCAGAGCGATGCCATCAAGATTATTTCGATGGAATCTTAATGCATATTGTATTAAATAACACATATCTTCCATTATGTAAAGTGACTTCTACACGGCTCAAAAGTGAGTTGTTTTAGCCGTTATTAAATACTCAACCAATTAAATTAATTTTTTTTAATTATGGTAGATAAATAAAACCTTAAAATAACTTCCATCTTATCCGTCCAAACCCTTAATAAATACTCAACCAATTTAATTAAAAAAATTAACGGAAGATAAAAAAAAATCTAAAATCAATTTCCTTCTCATCATCCGTAACCCACTATTCTCTTCCAATAAACTTAAATACTAAATTTAAAATCGTTTATATACTAAATTTAAAAATTAATTTAAAAAATAGCAAAAAATATAAAAATTGTTTAACGAATTTAATTCAAATATATTTAAATATCAATGTTAACGTTAATGTTAATATTAATATTAATGTTAAAGTTAAATTAATGTTAATATTAATTTTTAATCTTAATTTTAATCTTAATTTTAATGTTAATTTTAAGATTAATATTAATAATCTTGCGTATCTTTTATGCATTAGAATGACAACTTTTGGATACCATCAAAAATGTATCGCTAGCAGCGTACACCATTATGATGACGTAATGAAATATTCAATTGCATCATAATCCGATCAAGTCTCATAATTTTTCTAATTTTGCAAGAAGTGCAAAATTATGGATACAAACAACTGTTGCAACCAGTAGCTCATATGTGGTTGGATTAATAACATGAATAACAATCATATGGAAATATCGTTCTCACCCTCCCAAGGTTCCTGAACCTCCCAGGGGTCCTTGAATTCTTCTATTATACGAAGCCTGTACAAGAGGTCCTTGCCTAGACGCACGTTCGAGTACCCGCGTATGTCAAGCACGCGAAGATGCTTGCAGTAGCCCAGGATAGTTGACAGCCCGTCGTCGTCGAACAGGCCGAAAGTGAGCTTGGGGTGCTCTAGATGCGGCATCGAAAATGCCACACACACGACCTCCTCTTCATCGTAGCTTTCTTTCCTTAATCTCTTCAAGATCATGAATTCCGAAGGGGGCATGTTCCTCTTCAACTTGACAGATTTTTGCAGCGCCTGCCTAGGAGATGGATGCCAATACCTGATATATTGATGCAGTCGCTGATGTCGAGTTCCTCCAGCACCGGTAAGGACAACACATGCTGGTTCACCATTGCATCACTCACCTTGCTCATTGGAATTCGCATGACCTTTAGAAATTTCTCAATGTATTATAATCAGGGTAAACATTTAAAATTTATAACTTATTTATGTTTAAAGGAAAAACAAATTATGCAATGGCCTGGAGCAAACAAAGGAGAAGTCGGGGTTGCCGAGTTTGTACACAGAGAGCGACTGCAAAATCCCCTTGCTCCATGTCAGGAGCTTCATCACTGCCTCTTCGATCTTGTCCGTGTCCTTGACCCTGCGGGACCACTGATCCAAGTCGACGTCGGACCAGCAGCAGGAAAGGCTGAGCGCCTTCCCCCACGAACAGCACACGAAAGACACGTTGCGCGCGCACGACCTCGTTCGCCGGTATTCCCGCTAGTACTAGTACACTGGCTAGGATCTCTGTAGGGATGCTGGTTCATCCGCTGCTGTTGCTCGTGCTGCTCTCACTCACCATTGTTACGCTTGGGTTCTTCTGACTGCTGGGTTATCGTAAGATTTCGTTTTGAATTTGGAAGTTTTGAACGCATTGGGAACCTATGAATTGAATTTGAATTTGGAAGTTTTGAACGCCTTGGGAACCTATGAATAGGTTTTGAATAGTTTTGAACGAGAACCTATGAACGGTGAGAACATATGAACGGTTGGGTAGCTGTGAATGGTTGGAAACCTAATAATGGGTTTGAACTTTCATTTACATTAAAATTAACATTAATACTATTATTAAAATTAATATTAAGACTAATATTAACATTTACAATTACATTAAAGTTAATTAGTTACTTTCAAGTGCGTTGTGCATAAAAAAAAGAAAAAAAATCTAAGATATTATTGAAATATAATTTTTTTAATTATGTTAGAATATTTTAAGTATAATTTAAATATATTTTAGTTATGATTTATCGTAAATATGTTTTTAAAATTCTGTATATGTATTTAGTTAGATAATATTATTTAGTTAGTTTAAATATAATTTAAATTTTAAAATATTTTAGGATTTACCTATGTTCAGATAGTTAGAAGGATTTTAGGTTTTTTTTTTCAAATACATGAGAAAACAACAATGGTTATGTTCTTAAAATTATTTTTTAGTTTTTAAATTAATTGATTGATGCTATAAATATGACTTAGACGACTCCATTTGGAGCTACTTTAAGCCGCATTATAATAGTAGAAGATATTAAAATTACATTAACATTTACAATAATATTAAAATTAGCGTTAATACAAATATTGACACTAATATTAACATTAGTATTAAAATTAATATAAACATTTAAATTTACATTAAAATTAATATTAAAATTTTATTTACTTCCAAGTTAATATTAAAATAAACATTAATACTAATATTAATAATAATATTAAGGTTAATATTTAAAATAATATTAACATTTACATTAACATTAAAATTTATATTAAATATTACTTTAAAGGTAAAATTAATATTAACATAGAAGTAAACCTTAAAATTTGTCCTATTAGCTATCATTTCATTTGATACCATATAATACTATTTAGTATTCAACAATGTCTAGTGCATTGTCAAAAAATTACAACAACATTTCGCTCTCATCCAAACTATTTCGCTTGCAACATAAACATTTATGACCCGGTAAAGAAATATTAGATTCAAGCATATTAGTCTCATAATTTTGCAATAGTGTCATAATTTTGGTAATTTTTGAATGCTTCATAACTTATGAATAGGTTCATTACGGCTGGGAACCCATTCCAGTGAGAAAAAGTTTAAATATTCCAAACCCATTCCTAAGAACATGAATAACAATCATATAAAATTAACAGTCTGACATTTCATAATCCAACCACGGGTTCTGTAAACACCCTAATTTTTTTAGAATTTAATTTTTAATTTTATTATTGGTATTTGTAATTACTGAGTTTAAGGAAGAATTTTTTGTAATTTTTAGATATTTGTAATGTATAATAGTCATGGATTTATAATTATGTGTATTTAATTAGTTTATAATATAGTACATAAAATATATTTTTGGGTGTAAAACTATTAATAGAGTATTGTAGAAATTTTCTGGAATTTATTGAGGTCCAAAAATATTTTTAGATGGCCACAGACACACACACACACACACACACACACACATATATATATATATATATATATATATATATATATATATATATATATATATATATATATATATATATATATATATATTGATTTGGTTAATTAAACCAACCCAAACCAACCAAACCAAACCAAACTAAACCAAACCCTAGACCCAGATCCTAAACTAACCCGAACCCGCTCACCAGATAACCCGCAAACCCACAAACCCACACCCTGCACAGTAACTTCCCAACCCCCGCGCAACCCTCTCTTCCTCACCCAAAATCCGACCCCTCTCTTCCTCTTCCTGTAACCCCTCCTGTACACCCCTATATAAAGACCATAGCAGACTACCCCCACCACCATCATCTCCTCTACCACCCCGACCATCACTGACCGTTGCCGATGCCGGACCGCCGCCGCAAGCCGCCGCGAAGAAGCCCGCTCCGACTTCAAGATCAGCAGCACACAGTAAGGTACCCTACTTCCCACCTCTGTATCTCCGTGTACATTAGACTTAATAACGACCCGTCGAGTTCTATGTGAAGACCACATGACCTCCTTGAACCCTGTGTAATTAGTTTAACCTATCGTGTCCTGTGTCGATCGCAGATCGCGACGCAAAACATAGAAAAATGACTTATTTATAGGAACAAAAAATGTCCCAAGTGCGTGTGTTTGAGTCCCGTTATCTTCATAACGACACGCAATACTGAAATTCTACTTGAACAATAATTTAGACAACGTAAACAAGTTTTAATCTCTTCAATTAGTTTATTTTAATTTGATGTATGCTGTATTTTATTTTTCTGTTGAAATTGATTGAAAACTTGGTTTCTTTTTTCAAAACTGGGTGCGTCCCGCTAAATGAGGCAACTTCGTCGTGTACGAATTATACCGAAATGCGCGTATCATCAACGCAAACATGTAAGATTTTGCGAAAGTTGATTTGGATGTACGGGCACACCGAAATCAACGCGTATCCGTCGAAAAGTCCCACATCGGCCTGTTTTGACATTCATCATAATTTTGTATGTGCTTGTTGTTTCGCAACAAAATTTGTGCCATCCGATACGCAGCATTACGCTGGTCCTGTGACCCAAGTTTGGGTCGATTCTGAGAACGTTGACGAAATACCATTTCGTGGGCCCCACGGTTCTACTTGATGGACGATTTCTTCTCTGGTTCATCAGAATCCAGTTCTGGATGTTCCGTTGGGTTCGTGCCATTATTTTGGATTCGTAGACACGTAAGTTTGACGAATTTGAAGAACTTTGTTTCTGGCATATTTTTCGGTGCGAAGTAGGCCACATGTGGATCCCGCTTTGAATAAAAACTTTTAATTATGTTCCTATGTCCAAATTGGACTTATGGATAGTCAATCATGGCTATTGCAAGTTTTCTGAGAACAATGGTGATGTTTGTTTCAGCATTCGGAGGCGTATTTGGAGATACCACTTATATCAGAGCAATTGACAGAGTTCAGAGCCCAAGCAAGTGTACCTTGCCAAACTTGCAGCAGATCCTGTTGTATTATTTGCTTGAGTTTACTTTCATATGTACATTCTTGTGATTTACTTGTTCACCCTAGGACCGTGAGACGTTACTTAGCGTCCAAACGAGATTCGGGTGTCGACGCCGTACGCGGAGTCGAGCAACGTCACTTAGAGAGTTGATACCACGATCCTATTTTACGTGCTTGCACTACTAGCACGACAGACCAAAGGACAACCTGGCATTGATTAGATGAGACAAAGTTTGTTTTGATGTATTTCTTGGTACCAGGATTGTGTGTAGGACTATAGGCTTCATGACATTTACATACATACTTATATACTTCTACTTATGACTCGTGGTGATAGATAGAGGTCTTGGCCCTACGTATTATTATGTGATACGTGAGGTTACATTGGGTGGGGAGAGTCACACCATACTACAGGCTGATTATATATATATATATATATATATATATATATATATATATATTACTGGAGGTGCTTTAGTCTATGTATCAGAGCTTGGCACATTTACTGGCCCTTCGAGATACCACTTGCCGCTATGGATTCCCCGACACAGAGCCTGTAGTGGTTTTAGCCCGAGTACTAGTGATTCTTTTATTTGTATTTTACATTGTTGGTTATATAGCTTGCCCTGAGGATATATTTTTATATACTGCATTTAATTTGGCTTGAGTGTTTATTATATATTGCTATGTCCCCTGAGGACTTGGATCCGGATTATGTCCCCAGGTACAGCCGAGGAGGATTACCCCGAGGTTTACTGGATAGGAGATGACGTTGGAGCAGTACTGGCCCCTGAGGACGAGGTTGTGCCAGAGGATTTCTCCTGAGTATTTTAGTTTCATACTCAGTTATTTATGCTCATTGTTATTTCATATCTGGACATATGTATTGGTGATATTCTCTTTCCTTTATTGTGTCGGGTTGTTCCCCGATACACTATTTACATGGACTTATTGATGGATTATTTCCTTTATCTATTATCTTGACTAGTTTATCATATTGACTTGTGTTTACTTTCTGTGGATGAGATTACAATTATACTGTGATAGATGGTGTAGACTGCATGTATATTTATTTTAGCTTAAGTGCACTCTAACGGGTCCATTAAATTGTATTTGCCTATTGGAGTTGTGCTGCTGGCCATTGCCACGTGGCTAGTCCCTCGATATTTTGGGACTGGGGTGTGACACGGTTTTTGTGGTGGCCCATGCAGGTCTACGACTATATTGCTTCAGTTTCAACTAAGGAACCGAGCAAGCCTGCAATTAGGATATGATGAATTATATGATCTCATCCACATATTGACATGTTCTTGACCTCTATATCGGATTCAAAATAATTTTTTGACCTGCATCCTGCCTTGATTCCTATGTGCGCATCTCATAGTTTATTTTGGATGCAAAGTAATAGATCCACGAGCCAGCGACGAGTCTTCCGCGGGTACACCATAAGGTGTTGTGGTCAGTTACGACGATGGGGTGATGCCACTAAGTGGAGATCCCTCCACTTAACAAAGCAATCAAGCAGATCAGCACGCCTCGAGGTTTCGGCGAGACGATATTCTACCACTGTCGCAGTTTACTCCACCGATGCCCGTTTTTCCAACAGGACAACCTATAGACGGACAAAAGATGTTTCAAATGTTCTACGCAATGATGCAAGTACAACAATAGGTTCATCAAGAGGCTCAGCATCACCAGACAGAGAACCTGAGGAACAATATAGTGACCATACTGGAGCAGGCGAACCCACTAGCTAGACGGCCATCAACGGAATCTATCACTGATTTCTGACAGCTGAAGCCCCATACCTTTTCAGGCAAGGAGGATCCCATGAGTGGCTCACAAACACTCAACACCAATTGGAAGCAACTGAGCTTCCGATGGAGCATTGGATGATTGTCGTTAGGATGCAGTTGACGGACAATGCACATCACTGGTGGCTATCTGAGGAGAGACGACTCAGACCAGACCGAGTTGCTTGGGAGGAGTTCTCTAGACTTTTTCAGGAGATGTACATTTCAACCATTGCCAGAGCGGAACTTAGGGATAAGTTTAACTGCCTCATTCAAGGCAACATGACGGTAGAAAAGTATAATGCATAGTTCATCCATTGAGTCGCTTAGCCCCTACTCTGATTCCAACAAAAGAGGAGAAGACGGAGAAGTTCTTTTACGAACTTAGCTTTGAGCTAAAGAGATTAATCGGCTCCGTTGCACCTACTTCATACACGGATGTCCTTGCTGCAGCCCGATGCATGGAGCGCGTCACCAGGATATAGTCTAGCCTAAAATGGTTGTTCATATCAGCACCAGCCAGAGCACCACACGGGGAGCCTGCAAAGCGACCCCAGATGAAACTACTACATAGAGCAGTATCACGATCCCTAGCCCTTCCTACTTGTCACTACTGTGGCAAGGTAGGCCATATTGAGAGGGAGTGCAGACTCAAATTGGGATTATGTCTAGCATGTGGATCCAGTCAGCATTCAGTAAGGGATTGTCCTGAGCGTCGAGAAGGAGCATCGATGGTACACCGACAGGCTTTACCAGCACCAAGATCACTCCAGTAGCCATATCGACCAGATTATCCAGCACTGGGAGCACAAAAAACGAAAGTTGGAGGAGTCAGACCACCAGCACCAGGAGAATATCAGTCGAGGCCACCCTTGGCACCACATGCAGCAATCTTCCAACAAGCCCAACAACAGCATAGGGCACCACCACAGGGACGAGGACAGGCTTTTGCGATGACAGTGGAGGAGACACATACTCGAGGAGTAGCGAATATGAGTAAGATTTAGTTTTATCATAGCTAGCTATAATAGCGAATATTCCTAGTAATACTTTAGTATGTGCCTGTTAGTTCCATTCCCTAGCCTATACCTAGTATTATGTTAGCATGAACTTGTTAGTCTATGTAAAACTCCTAATTTTAAAAACCGTATTTATCTTTTTAATTAATTATTTAATTGATTTGTAGTAATTATGAGCTAATTAGAGAAAATAGAATTTATTGGATTTTTATTTTAGGTGTTTGTGCGTTTAGGGGATTTATGGAGGCATTATAAATTTTTTCTAATTTATTCCATGTAGGGGACCTATTGGACAGTTGGTAGATTAATTATATGCTCCAAAAATAATTTTTAGAATTTATATATATATATATATATATATATATATATATATATATATATATATATATATATATATATAAGGGTTATTAAAAGGAATTAGAATTAAGAAAAGAAATAGAAAACAAAAGAATTAGAATTAGAATTAGAAAAGAAAAGAAAAGAAAAGAAAAGAAAAATAGATTTTCTAATGGGTTCAAACCCTACCCAATATCAACCTACCCGAGACCCTAAACTAACCCAACCCATTATTAAGAAACCCCAGCAGCTGCTATTAGCAAACCCGCTCGTTCAGCGAGTCCCCCCCTCCCATGCTGTCCTTATATATATATATATATATATATATATTATACAGTAGTAAAACCCCAAACCCTAATCTCTATTCATCCTCATCTTCCCATCCTCGACCTCGCGATCGCCGCTGAGCCACCTGTCCGCCCAGACCGCCGGAGAACCGCCCGCCGATGACCGCGATCAACCGCGCAAACCGCTGCAGAAATTGAACAGCGTCGTACCTGTGTTTAAGCCCTGTTTTCCGTCTCCTCGCTCGACCAAACTCGACCCTGTCTTAACCGGTATGTTCATGACCTATCCTCCTTCAATATCTGTGTGTTAGTTGACCTCAAAAAGCGCGTAAACCTAGGCAAAAACAGCGACCAAGTTGGCAAAAAATGATAACTTTTGGGTATCGCAGAAAACTGCGGTAACTACCTATGTTCACGGATTCGTATCTCCCATCCCAGAGATCCAAATTCAGTTTTTCTTGTTGGTATGCGAAGACTACCTAACATAGTTTAATTTTTGTAATTTACAATAATTTATTAGTTGCTGTTTGTAGAATTAAATCAGATAGAAAAACCCAAAAATATACTTTTTGGCAAATTCCAGAAATTGTGATACGGAGGGCGTCCCGCCAAACGGGACCGCCCCGTCGTATACCAAGTGTACCAAAAGATGCGCACGGTATACCCAGACATGTGGGCTTTCGCGGAAACTGATTTGGACGCGTGTGCGCGTCGAAATCAGCCCGTATCCGCGGACAATCCCCCGTGTCGTAACTTTTGCAAAAGCCCTGCGCATTTAGTGCACGCTCGTCAGAATACGACGAAACTTGTGCCACTAGACTCGTGGTAACGTGCTGGTCCTGTGACCTAATTTTTACGCAATTTTGAGACAATTGACCAAGTCGCCAATTGGCGGGCCCTACGGTTGACTTTTTGGAAAAAATTGTGTTCGGCTCACCGGAATCCATATTTCGACATACCATTGAGTTCGTACTGACTTGTAGAGTTTGTTTGACCTATAATTTGTCCCATTTAGATACCGTTACCCTTGGCACGCTTTTCGGTGCAAAGTGGCCTACATGCGGATCCCGCTTTGACCCAAAATTACTATTTTGCCCCTGTGTCCAAATTGGATGAAAGGGTAGTATTTTCTAGCTATTTTGATTATTCTGGGAACATTGATGATGTTTATTTCAGCATCCGAAGACGTTTGTTCTGAGACCGTAGCTTCTGATTCCGTGTGTTTGACATCTGGACGTTATATTTTGCAGCTTCTAGCCAGGCAAGTATACCTTGCCATTGTACTGTTATTCATATTCCATATATTGCATGCATCTTTATTTTTTGTCTTTTAGTTGATATATTTTAACTGTTATATAAAATACGCGCGACGGTGTCGTCGCGATTTATTTTTATTTATGTATATGCATTGACCTTGTTTATGAGACTGCCCCATTATCATGTAGCATCATTAGGTATCATTGGCCATGACACAACTGTTACACGAGTGTGAGTCTCATATAGATCATGGACTGCGTGACAGGTCTGACCTCCTGTACGTATGGGCCGTGCGCTAGGGATAACTGATGTTAGAAACTTTGTGTGCTAGAAGACTTAGCAGTTATTAGAGTGTTTGATAATAAACGAAAGAAATTAAAACTAGGTTTATACGAAACCCTTTCTTTGGTTTACAAACAAGAAAAAAAAGTACAATTAATCCTATACGAGAATGTTAAGTACAAAAATTTGATTCTGGAGAAATATTGCTATAGGAGTCTGATCTGCGGTCGATCACTTTGTCCCTTGGACCACACGATGACGAAGAAGTGTTGTAGAAGACAAAAAAAAGAAGCTTCAAAGGCTGCAGGAGGGATTGAACTCTCGTTGGCAAAACACTCTCTGAATATACTCTCTTTACTTGGAAAATCCTCGACTTTCCTCCTTTTTCTTTGACTCTTCGACCCTGGACCTCCGTGGCCGGAGGTCTCTATTTATAGAGTTCAGCTACAGTCGACATAGAAACCGAACAATGGAGAGAGCTGCACCTTTTACGCGGCGGTTATAATAACTGCTACCCACGTGTGAATGATCTCTTGAATTGGCGTGTGACGCGTGTCCCATTATGGGGTAATGCGTATAATCGCTCATCGAAGATCACGGCATGCAAGCCACGTAGATAACTGCCCCTCGCGTAGAGATGGTTGGCATAAAAGCCAAATAACTGTCTCGTTGGCGTAAAAACCAAATAGCTGTTCTGATGGCGTAAAGGCCAAGTAGGCGTAGAAGCCGAATAGCTGTCAAGTTGGCGTAGAAGCCAAATAGCTGTCAAGTTGGCGTAGAAGCCAAATAGCTGTCAAATTGGCGTAGAAGCCAAATTCTGCGTAAAGCTTGATGCTGCATGGATAGGTGACCAGCGTAAAGATAGCCAATTTATCCTTCTTTGACTGAGGTTTTGAGCGTATCCTGGGCCAGATAGCCTTATCACGCAACTTTGTAAATATAGCCTGAGTTGGCGCATTTCGAGGAGATAGCATACGGCGTACTCCTATAGTTAAAAATAGTCTGGTTGGCATAATGTACGGGGATGGTGATATGGACATATTAGCCCTAATTATAGCTCACCCAGTCATTAAAAGTAGAACCAAATATCATGCATTAAATGCAGAGATCTGCCCCTATCTCGTGCATTAATTGCAGAGATGTGCCTCGAGTTCTGTACGAAAAACAGCTTTTGACGTGGCTGTTGGTTTCGTCTCATCCTGAGCGTAAAGCTCATATTTGCCTGTGTAGAATAGGCATCGTATTCCTTGAATGCGTAAACGACATCTTATATCAAGGATTATGTCACTAGACGACAGTCTGGAGTTATGTGCAGAGTCATCATTACAGCCGTCCTCTCGATCACCGTGCAGTACTCTTTGTCAGGGGTTAGGTTCACTGCTTGATCTGACAGGTTCATTCGAGGAATACGAAGAGTTCCTCGTACAACTTCCCGCTGCATTAAAAGCAGACAGATTTTACGCCGAAGTGACGATGTAGCAACCTTTTTTACGCGAAAACAGTCTAGAAATACTGCACTACGCGGGTTGTTCTGGAGCTATATTTTCTGCTGAAATAGCGTTGAAGCTCTGCTGTACGCCAATGGCTCTGAAGTCATATCTTACGCCACCCACTACTGGAGCCCTATTTACGCGGCTTCCTGCATGCTGAGGGTTTTACGCGTATGATTCCCCAGCATATTTTTCATGCTTCTACAAGACCCCCTTCAAAGTTTTCAAATTCCTCGTAATTTGAAACACTTTGAATGAAGCATGAAACGGTCAAGTTTGACTCGTTCTGCGAGGGTGATTTCTCGACAAATTTTTAGGAGTTTATTGGGATTCGGTGTGTTCTCCTCTGCCTATATAAAGGTGACTGATTTAACCTATTTTTTCCCACACTTCCTTCACCACAAAGAGATGGTTGCCGAGCTTCATCGGGTTGACT
This sequence comes from Iris macrosiphon, assembly GCA_036927795.1. Taxonomy (NCBI): domain Eukaryota; kingdom Viridiplantae; phylum Streptophyta; class Magnoliopsida; order Asparagales; family Iridaceae; genus Iris; species Iris macrosiphon. The sequence goes on along the minus strand of JAYESA010000004.1, from coordinate 335,817,943 downwards.
TGAGGAAGAAGAAGATCATGTTCTTCCAGCATGTAAGGAGCCGTAAAAAGAGGCATCTTCAAGCAAATATCCTCTGCAACGATAGATCATGGAAGGATATCATAGCTTCCTTTGCTCGGGATGATCAACAATTTCATATGGCGATTTGTCCAGGAGAGAGGAATGGTCTCATTTGGCCACACAGCTTGCAAGCTGTATTTTCTCCCATCATGGAGCTGGACGAAGGCAGACAGCTTGGCCCTGTCTTCCAGTATTGAGTTGGGTCTGAACCCCCAATATAATTTCTAGGGCATGCTGTCCATGGCGTATGGAGGGTGGGCTTGAATAATTTACACAGGCCCAATTTTGTATCCTTCCGCCATTCACCATTTTCTTGTTCATCGGCCGCAAAAGCCGATGAAGTATCGTAGAAGACAAAAAAGATCTACACCAATACGAGAACCTGGCAAAACAGATTCTTGGTGTGATCTTAAATGAAAATGAGAAACCCTTTGTAGAAAAAAGATTTCCATCATATGTAATCATGAAGATGAAAAATCCTCTGTAGACTGGATTTCTATCATATGTAATCATGATTTAATAAAATTGTCTTATTTTACGCATCTGATGATTTGCCATATTTGCTGTGAGGAAGTCTGAATGTGTGCAGCTTCGACACGTCTGAATAATTTTTATGCCAACTCTGATAAAAAGAGTATCCGATCTTGTCCCGTCTTTTACGCGTAACTAAAGACGCGTAGAAAACTTCTTAGCATTAAGTCGTCTTTGAAGATCCAAATTGTCATGCTGTTTTGAACGAGGAGTCGCGTAGAATTTCTGAACTGTCACTTCTCTGATACGAAGAATTTTTTGTTCAGACCATCATCTTCAAGAATGGTTTCCCGAAAATCTCTTGAGAAAGGGCGAGAAATGTCTGTCGACTAAGCCATACTTGAAATTTTTTGGAAAAGATTCTGACTGGACTTTGGATGAACTTCCAATCGACCCAAGAAGAAGAGTCATCTTCAATGCTGAACTCTGTGTGTTTCAGGCACTTGGAATATTTTGTAGCCTAAAAGGAGTATTTTTTGCGTAAACCCTTGTAATTGGCCGTATGTAGCTTTCCAGCGTAGAATCGTAGATTTGTAGCCTCTGAGCATAAAAAGCTTCCGAGCGTGAAATTATAGATTTGTAGCCTCTGAGCATAAAATCGTAGGTTTGTAGCCTCTTGAGCGTAAAAGCTCGTGAGCGTAAAAGCATCTGGGCGTAAAACCGTAGATTTATAGCCTCTGAGCGTAAAATCGTAGATTTGTAGCATCTCGAGCGTAAAAGCTCCTTAGCATAAAATCATAGATCTGCTCTGCGCGTAAAATCTGGATCCACTGACTGTCCGTCTTCCCTAAATGATAGGCTGACGTGGTCCCAAATCATAACCGAATATTAAATATCAGATTTGGTTAGGGATTCGAAGAGTTATCCAAAATCTATAAATAGTCCGAAGTCCTGAGAGAGAAAACTTTTATCTGTCTTCCCAAAACCCTTGCTTTTCAAGAACCCTTCTTCTTCGTCTCTTTTCTTGAGAACTTAGTATTGCCATGGCGCCTAAACAGACTTCCGCTGCTAAGGGAAAGAAGGTCGCTTCCTCTTCCCGTTCCACTGCTCAAGCACGAGCAACTCCTATTAGACTGAATGAGCCTCGATCGGAACGCAGCGCTCCGCCGTCGAGCTGTGCTCTGGACATTACCGGTAAAGACTTCGGGAGGAAAAATCCTTCACACACGTTGTACGTGCACGTGCACGTGCAAGTGCAAGGTCATCTTTTGTACTGAGAGCCTCTTCGAAGACGATGTACTGAGATATTTTATTGTTATACGCACATTCCTAATGTGTCGGCGTAAAAACTCCATATTTTTGCAGTCTGGCGTAAAAACTCAGACTTTCAAAATTTCGGAGTAGAACTGCAAACTTTGAATTTTACGCGCTGGATATGACTTCCGGCGTAAAAATTCAAATTTTGTCAATCTGGCGTAAAAGCTCAGACTGTTAGGTTTTGGTGTCTTCTACCAACCTTGAATTTTACTCATCAGAAATAAGTTTCAGCGTAAGACTCAAGTTTTTGCAGTCTTGGCATAAAAGCTCAGACTGATAATCTTTGGCGTAAACTGCAAGAGTGTATCGTCTAGTGTAGAGACTGACTGATTTTCTTGCATTTTGTAGTGGACTTGCAGATCTCTCCTTTGGCTGAAGTTATGGGCTCTGCTGCCGGGATGTTGAGCTCGAACTATTTGAAGGATTTGTCCCATGTGACATTCCCTATTTCTGGAGCCAATTATCCTGAAGAAAGGGGAACCTTACTCTCGTCCCAAGGAGAACACATGCTGTTGAGTATGATCAGTGGGGAGCTCCTGACATACATAGACGGGACGAAGTATAAGAAGCCAGGCTTCTAGTTCGGGGACGTTATCGACAAACAGTCCCAGACCAAATCCAAGAAGGAGGATTGGGTGTTTACTGCTGAGGGCACGGTCATGTATCTGCCCCGGATGCTCAGGGATTACCCTATCTCTGCGTTCTTCCACGCCACACATCCTAGGAAGATGTCATGGACCCTGACTCCCGACCTTCATAGACGACCGGGGAAAATCTTATACAACAAGGAATACGACAGGGGGGGGGCTATATGAGTCGTCCCTCGGGCCCTGTTATGCCCTTTAGGGGATTATTGCCGGGTAGTGTTCCGAGTGAGGACACTTTGCTGATCCAGCCGATTCAGATGTCGACCTTCTGCAATGACTTTATAGGGCAGGAAGGAATGTACCCCAGGGTCAACCCTCGGACCAGCGGATGGCTTAGCCCAGGGAATCTTCGATGGGCTAGTTTGACTGCCTGGGCCCTGAAGCACTTCCAGACGGAGCTGGAAAGTATTGGCTTATTCGCGGCTGTGAGCGCCACAAGTGTTGGGCTGCCTCTCAACCCTAACTTGTTCTTAGCCTTGATGGAGCGATACAACTCGCTCACTGGGACTTTTGCCACTCCGCTAGGCGAGTTGGGTTTAGCCCTTCATGAGATGGCAGAGATTTCAAGACTGCCGATGGAGGATGCTCCTTATGAAGAGTACGTCCCTACAAACAGGGAGTTGAGGGATACAAACCCTCGGGCTATGGCAGTATACCAGGAGCTGATGTGCCACTATCTTGCCTGTACCACTTTCTACAAGGAGCCCTCTGACTTGGCTCACATCAACAAGTGGGCAACCTATCTCTTCTTCCACCAGGCCAAAAATATTAAGCTTGACAAGGTGGTAGATAGCCGAGATAGGCCTTTGAACCTCTTGAGCATGCTCAATGCTAACACGGTTGATGACCTTATTGAAGACGCAGGTGCTCCAGATCATATTTTTGACGAGGAGATAGAGGGTTATCCTGCCGGCACAAAAGCCTTCAGTTATATGAGGCATTATTGTAAGCCTCTGTCAAAGGAAGCTCAATTGGCTGGCTTCCTCTCCGTCTGGCTTCGCCGCTGGGTAGTGCTTGGCATCACGTCTGCAGATCGCATCCATCGCAACACCTTATGGCCTGCAGTGTGTTTGGTGTTCGAAGAAAGACTGGGCCTGCTTCTTGCTATGGTATGTAGAATACAAGCAGGCCTGAGGGCGCTTACTGATGGGCTGCTTGCTGATGATACGCAACGCGAAAGCTTTCCCGAGTGGAGTTACCATTCTTATACTTGATGGGATGGTTAGTTCTTTACAACACCAAGGTAATGTCTCCCGGTCCTGCCAGCGGTTCGGGAAATAACTTTTTGTTGAATTACAAAAATTCCTCTTGGAACGTGGCGACCGTCATAGATTGTCGGCGGGCGTTAAATGTTGCCCACAGCTGGAAACTCTTCTGTATCGTCCCCCCTGTGTATATCAATCAACATGGAAAGAAGCTTAAGGATGGGGGGTCAAGGGAGGACCATTCTCTCTCCTGAAGCCTTCTACTAGTTGGTCTGCATTAGACCTTCCCATTTGCTGTACAGAAGCAATGACCATTGCTACCTGGAGCCTTATTTGCCCAGTCGGTTCGCCAGGCAGTTTGGGTATGACCAGTTGCATGTGGGGAATGCCATTACCAGCTTCAAGTCCAAAGGTGGACTTATTAATGGAGCCAGAGGATGGCGGTACTTCATCACAGGCTGTACTGGTGCAACTTTTGCTGTGCCCACGACCTCTCTCTCTCTATGGAGTTGCGCATTCTGCACTCGTACGTGTAGTTCTATTCGTCCATCAATACCTTCCATCGCGATTTGATGTGCATGAAAGTTTTAGGATGCCTTCCCATAGGTCCACCGCAAGGGAGGAGGTTCCGTCTGTTTCCTTGGACGAGAATGAGGACACCGCCGGGGCAGACGAGTTCTTGACGATAATATCGAGAGGCATAATAGCTCCGCCAGCTGAGCCTCTTATTATCCCCCAGAAATGGAAGGCTTCAACTCAGAAAGAGCCTTCCCCTCGCAAGAAGAAGATTGCCAGAGGTCCGAAAAGGGGTTCCACCAGGGGGCTCCTAGGAGCGAGCCTGTCGTTTCCCTTGTTGGGGATGATTCTTTGATTAGAGGTCCTTCGCCTTTTAGAGAGGGAACCTCCATAGTTTCGGCTGGCAGTGCCGGAGATTCTTTGCTCGAGATCGCTGCTAGTACTGCTTCTGGTAGTGCTACGAGATCGCCTCCGAGGCCGAGCATAATAAGATTGCATATACCTTTATCCAGACCAATAATGGGGGTAACCCCTACTTCGTCTGTAAGTATATCCAGCGAGATTCCACCCGATGAGCCTCGAGTGGATCTTGGTGAAGACTGGGAAGACTACCCGCCAGTGTCAGTTGGTGCACCCCTTCTCCAGGTATGATAGCTTGTCTAGCATCATTAAGAGGTGATTTAGCTATTCAGGCTGCAGACATGACATATATACCATCGGCCATGGGTAAATATTGTCTTTATGCTTTTTTTAGGAAATTTAACATCAAATTGATATTAACTTTCTCTTGCCTTCTTCAGGTGAAGATATCTCGTGGGAGGGCGGAGTTAATGCAACCTATGACTTTATTGCAGATACCGCCAATGAGACGGCAACGTTTGATATTGAAGAGGCATGCCTTGAAGCTGCCTATCCTTCGTCTGTAATGTTATCGAGTGTCGTCTCACCAACGGCAGTCCAAATATCTTCAGAGGAGGATGAGCCCATCATCACGACTGTGCCTCCTTCGTTGAGTATGCCAGCAACTTCAACCGTTGCTGGTGTTCATTCTTTTATAGTACCCTCTGTAGAGGCAATGACCGTGGTAACATCCTCCCCGGTCATTCCTGGAAGGAGATTTCCCGGTATCGCAGCCACTCCTAGCGCACATCCGGTCTTCGATATGTTGATTGAACAATATACCAGCCTATTTTACCGTAGTTTGAAGGAGTTGATTTCCATGGTGCTGGAGAAGAACATAAGCTTTGGTAATCTGCTGGCGTCCTCCCAGCTTGCGATAGCGCCGCTCAGAAATTTCAACGACGCTGGACTAGCTGATGCACTTGAGCAAATAGTTAATGGTTTAGAACAACCTATTAACGAATATTTGCAACTATCTCGAGGCAATATCGATGATATGATCCAGGAAGAGTATGACTCCTTGACTGCGAAGCTTGCTGAATAGATGGAATGCTTAAACAAATCCATCCAGACACAGCAGCAGGAGATGAACGAAGAGCAGACCGTCTTAGAGGAGGTTATTCCTCTTCTAACCCAGTACGAGGCCGAACATGAGGGAAATAAAGTGAGGGTCCATAAATTAGAAGTTAAACTTGCTCAGGCAAAGGAGTGGGCTCTCCAGTCATCGACAGCTCTTGATGTGGTGAAGGGCCAAATGGATACAACTCAGCGGAACTTAGCACGTGCGGGAGTCATTCGTGCCGATTATATACATGCTCGGTCCGAATTATCCCTTCTGAGTGATGATGAGGCACGACTGGAGCGGGCTCGCGCTAACGTCCTGGACTCCAGGAATGAGAGGATGGCCGCCTTGGCGCAGCAGGTTCATGATTTGACTGCTCCTCCCCAATGATGTACTTTTTGCTTTTCTATGTAATTTGCTCTTCCCGGAGGTAATAAAGAGACTTTATCTGACTTTGTGGACCCATCATTTTTGAATATAAATGATAGGCTAAGGTGAAATTGATATCAGAGGTAGTATGGACGTGATATACTTTCAGTAAGCTTCAGCTGGATATATCTATTCAGAGGTTATATGGACATGATAGAATATGATCCAACTAAATTTGTGTATAAAATACTATCAGAGGTAATATGGACGTGATAGGTTTTGAGGTTCCAAATTAGTTAAACATATCTATTCAGAGGTTATATGGACATGATAGAATATGCTCCAACCAGTCTTTGTACGCAGTATTGTCAGAATAAGATCTTCACCATACTCCGTTTAAGCAAGGGAGGTTAAGCGTAGTACCTCTTCAGGAATTTGTCGTTGATAGGAGCCATTATCAGATCTCCATTAGGCTTGGCTAATCTGTAAGTGCCGTTTGAAAATGCCGTTTCAATCACATAAGGGCCCTCCCATTTGGGCTAGAATTTACCCTTACTCTTGTGTGTAATGATCATTGGCCTCCTTACAGCTAGAACTAGCTCGCCAACTTTGAACACTCTCTCCTTCACTTTTCGATTAAAAGCTCTGGAAATGTGTGCCTGGTAGAACGCAATACTCTGCTGAGCTTGAAGGCGTTTCTCGTCTAATCCTTCTAGCTCTTGAAGCCGTAGTCGATCATTATTTTCCTGAGTCAACTCATTAGCCACTGCTATTCTGAGTGATGGGATTTAGATTTCAATGGGGAGAACTGCTTCACACCCATAGACTAATGAGAATGGGATACAACCCGTCGGTGCTCGTACCGTTGTGCGGTACGCCCAGAGGCATTCTCCCAGCTTCTCATTTCAATCTCTTTTGTTCGAAGAAATAAACTTTTTCAAGAGCTTGATGATGATTTTGTTGAAGGCTTCCTCCAAACCATTAGCAGCCGGATTGTATGCCGTAGAGGCCATATTTTGTATCCGATTCTTATCGCAAAATCAGTGAAACGCTTGGCTGATGAATTGAGGTCCATTGTCATGAATTATCCTTCGGGGTATCCCAAAGCGATAAATGACATGGTGCTTGATAAAGCTGATCATGTTGGATGTCTTTACTTCAGCAAGGGGGATTGCCTCCGTCCATTTAGAGAAGTAGTACGTGATAGCCAATATGAACCGATGTCCTCTAGAAGATGACGGATGAATCGGGCCAATGATATCCATACCCCATGCTTCAAAAGGCCATGAAGCGATGGTATGATGTAGATACTCAGAAGGCTGATGTATAAAATCCGTATGAACTTGACAGACTTTGTATTGTCTAGCATATTTTATTGCGTCTGCAATCATAGTAGGCCAGTAGTAGCCTATCCTCCTGATGCAATCCTGTAACTTAGGACCGGGTTGATGTGCTCCACATATACCGTCGTAAGCTTCACGGATGACCCGCCTTGCATCATCATCGGAGAGATATCGTAATAGTAGTCCATCGTATGTTCGACGATATAGACTTTGTGAAGAGGCATCAAAATAGAAGCGTAATGATCGTCTTTTGATAGACACTGCTTCTTTAGGATCCTCAGGTAAGATTTCGTATGCCACGAAATCTATAAAGGGCCTTCTCCAGTCTCTCTCAGGAGGAACCGTGTTTGAGGCGTAGCTACGTTCTATGTGAAAGTTATTTTTCACACAGAATAGATCTCTGTTGAGAAGAATTATCGAATTCTACCTCCTTATAGGAACAGCTAGATCTGCAGCTAGACTGGCCAGAGCATCGGTTTCCAAATTTTTAGATCGAGGCACGTGCTCTAGGAAGAATCCTTTGAAAGACATTGCATTCTCTATCATTGCTTGGTGATAAGGAATGAGGTCTAGATTGCGGACTTCATATATTCCTCTGACCTGATTGACGATTAGCAGAGAATCATCAAAAGCTTCCAGGTATTCCACATCCAATTCTTTAGCGACTAGGAGCCCGATTAGTAGAGCGTTGTACTCTGCCATATTATTAGAGCAGGGTTCGCTAAGAGAATATGTTCGATAGTTGACGAGTTTATCATGAGTCACTAGGACAATTCCTACTCCTGAAACCATGTTTCCCCTGGGACCAGTCCTGGAGGCACCATCGAAGAATAGCTGCCATGTAACACTTTCCATTGCGGAATTACATTCTGCAACTTCGTCGGGAATATCCTCGTATAGTTTAGAGGTTTCCGGAATTGGATGAGCAGCTAAGAAATCAGCCAAGGCCTGACCTTTTATGTACTTCTGAGGGACATACACCATATCATAAGGTGTTAATAATATCGCCCAAGTCGCGAGTCAGGAATTGAGAATACTCGGCTTGTTCATCAATACCCAAAGAGGATTGATCCTGGAGATGATATAAATAGTTTGTCCTGTGACATAATATCGCATATTCTGAATGGCGAACATTAGGGCCAAGCATTCTTTCTCCACTGGATTGTACCGGTGTTCAGCTCCGACCATCATCCTGCTTAAATAGTAGATAGCCTGTTCATGACCTTCCTCGTTCTTCTGTGAGAGGAGAGCTCCCAAAGAATGATCCATTGCTCGAACATACAGCAAAAATGGTCTTTCTATGACGGGAGACACCAGAACTGGAGGATTAGTGAGGTATCATTTGATATCATTAAACACTTGCTGACAGGCTTTGTCCCATACGAAGGACACACCTTTCCTCATGAGGCGAGAAAAAGGTTGACATCTCCCAGAGAGGTTGGATATGAATCTCCTGATATAAGCCAGACGACCTTGAAATCCTCTAAGTTCTCTCAGATTACGGGGTGGTCGCATTTCTAAGATAGCCTTCACTTTATCAGGGTCCACTTGAATACCTTTAGTGGTAATGACAAATCCCAGGAATTTGCCACTGGATACACCAAGAAAGGACTTTGTAGGATTCATTTTGAGTTGATGTTGGCGCATCAACTCGAATACTGTCTTCAAGTCTTGGATGTGATTATCCTTGAGGCGGCTTTTGACAGCAATATCGTCTACGTAACATTCCACGGTTTTGCGTAAGTGCTCATGGAATTTGTTACTCATAGCTCGCTGATATGTAGCCCCGGCATTCTTCAGTCCGAAGGGCATGACAGTGTAGCAATATACCCCCAGTGGTGTACGGAAGGCAGTATGCTTCTCATCTTCAGGATGCATCTTGATCTGATTGTACCCTGAAAATCCGTTCATGAAAGACATAGTTCAAAACCGCATGTATTTTCGATCATGACGTCTGTAATGGGAAGAGGGAACTCATCTTTAGGGCAGGCCGCATTTAGATCTCAAAAATTGATGCAAACACGCACTTTTCTGCTTTTTTTCATAACTGGGACAACATTGGCGACCCAGTCAGGATGTTGTTCTTCCCGGATGAATCCACAGGCTATCAACTTTTTGATTTCTGCTTCGATGGCATCCATCATATCCGGACGGAATCGGCGTTGGTGTTGCTTGACCGACTTCGAATTAGGTAATATGTTAAGCTTGTGGGTAGCCACTTTAGGATCAAGACCTGGCATATCCTCATAATTTTACGAAAATACGTCGATATATTCTTTTATCAGCTGGATCATCTCTTCCCTTTCTTCTTCGGAAAGATTGTTACTGATAAATATCGGCTTTGGTAAAAGTTTATCCCCAACATCGATCTGGATAACCTTATCTTCAGTGGACAGTTCTCTCTGCTCGAACCAGAGTTCCCATTGTGTATCCATTTGCTGAGCCCAGGATTCATCTTCGAATGGTTCAGATTCTTGTTCCTCTATTTTGAGAGAATCTGTCAATACCATATTTACTGATAATACCTGTTCGAGTTCAGCGTATGAGCCGGAGGACAAAGAGTCATCTTGAGAAGAGGAAAATGTATCCTCATTTAACTCAGAAGTTGCAAGAAATATGGTATACCCTAACCCAAAATGAGTTCGTTGATAGTAGGGATCACCATGCAACGGTATTCGTCTACCTTTCCCATAGTTGAGGCCTGGTTCTGACTTCAGATCATAACCCATACTTTGTATAATCTTCAAAGCTTGGGGGCTATATCTGTGAACCTGTATTTTACCAGCATAGGATTCGTGAGAATCTTCTTGTACAACTGGTCTGTTGTGCATGCGACCGAAGACTATTGGATGCTGATTACTGCGAGTAGGTAGGATAATAAAGATGGAATCTTTATGTGGCCCATATGTCATGATGACATTAGATGTTGACGCTACCTCCCACATATACGGATGATAGGAGTCTATAGCTTTCAAGATTTTTTGTGCTATAGGCTCTATATCGTTATGGGGGGAGGATTCCTGATTTGGAAATTGAGCATCAGTATACTGGAAAGAGAATCTTTATTATCGTCAGAAACTACGTTCCCGGTTGTATTTATATCAGTCGGCTGCTTGTTGCGCCTGAGGTTGATGACCAAAGGTGGAAGCTTCTGGGTTAAAGTGATCACTAGGGTATCACTTCCTCCTTCAGATTTGGTTTTGTTCAAGTGGATAGCCATGGGTTCCATGACTTTCGGACGGGTAGTCCGTCCTTTCACCTGGATCAACAGGGGTTGCTTAGCAGATAGTTCTCCTGGCTCCCGGTGGGGTTCTTCCTCCGTCTTGCCTGACACCTCTTTCATGTAGTCTTGGGTGTACAACATGGCATCGGAATAGTAGGACTCTACTCCCTTGAACGGGTTAAGGTCAGCAAACTCTATTTTTACTGTTCCTTGGGCATCTACATATTTGAAGCATTGATGTAGAGTCGAAGGAACAATATTGTGATCGTGGATCCATGGTCTACCAAGCAGAATGTTGTAGGATACCTCCGAATCAATGACGTAGCATGTAGCCACTGATCTAAGATCTCCTATCTGGATCCTCAGTCGAATCTTCCCCAACGGCTTACTTTTTTTGGCATTGAAGCCCACGATTGTAGTGGTAGTGTAAGCCACTTCGTTTGTAGGAATCCTCAGCGGTCTGAGCAGATTATGAGGGATAATGCTGATCGATGATTCTGGATCTATGTGAATCCGGTCTACCTCCATGGAACCGACGTATCCGGTATAATAGAGGGGTCTGTTATTCCTGTTATGTTTCAACATAATGTCTTCTTGAGTGAAAGTGATGTTAGGGATCACTTCCATCATGCTGTGGCATTGAGGACATGGCACAGGCTCTTTGTCGGGGGACTTGAGCTGAGTCAAGCATACATTCGCCTGTATTAACGCTTCACTTAAGGCTTGACGAGTGTTTTGGACAGCCTTAAAGCTCAAAAATGGACAATCTGGCCAGTGTATTAGCCAACTGGGCCAGGATGTCGAAGTTATATGGTTTCTCCAAACCTTTGTTTTGAATATTCTTCAAAGGTTTGTCAAAATGCACTTCTTTTTGCTTGCCCTTGTCCGTCGAAGTTGGTCTAGAAGGACCCGCCTCTGGTATGACAGGTTCAGGCTTTGGAAGTTTGGCAGCTGAAGTGTCTGTCGTTCCATCTTCTTGATTTCCTCCATAGTCCTTGAGGTAGGCTTTCCCTGAACGGGTTTCGGTAGCCAAAGCCTCTTCTTCTGATGTCGGGGATATTGCAACCATATGGCATGGTTTACGCCTTGAGTTCTTTTTAGATTTAGCCTTAGCAGCTTGAGTCTCTTCCTCAATCTCTGACACCAGATTAGGATGAACCCACATAATCTCACCACGCTGGGTAGTTAGGGGTACCGGGTCATGATTTTGACCCCTGGCCGGAGGGAGATTAACGATGTTCATCATTGTCCGAGAAATAGGTACAACACCATCCGGAACCTCTTGAGGGGGCAGATTGCCAAATTGGAGGGAGATCATGTTGGCGGTAACCATCTTTTCTGTAAACCCCCTGAATTTTCAAAAATATTAAACTTGGATTTTTTCACATTTTTCTGGTATTTTTTGGAAATTTTCTGTAATTAAAATCAGGGTTCTAATTATTAAATAATATTTTATTATTAATAAATAATATTAAAATATCGTGAAAATAATATTTTTGGGTGTAAAATAAAAAACTGGACTTAGGGTAATTTTTTCTGGAATTTATTGGACCCCAGACCTAATTTAAAACACCAAAAAAAAACTATTTATTTATTTATTTATTAATTAATTAATTGATTTATTATTATTATTATTATTATTATTATTTAGTGTTTTTTCGGCCCGGCCCAGCCCAGCAGCCCAGCCCAGCCAGTCCCTAGCGGGTCGGGCGGGTCCGCTCAACCCGGAACCCGCGCCCGACCCGACCCGGTCCCCCATCCCTTCTTCCCCGTTCCGCTGTGCGACCGATTACTCCGGCGATGCCCGGGTTCTCCGCCGCCTCCGCCGGAGCGGGCCACGACACCCTCGGCCCAGCCTCACCCGGCCACGTCCGCCCAGAGCCCCTATTTATAACCCCCTACCTCCTTCTTCCTCCCCCAAACGCAAGCCCTAACCCTAACTCCGGCGACCCGACTCCGGCTACCTCCTCTTCTCCTTTCCCGCGCCCGGAACCCTCCGTCCACCTCCCTCAGCCGCTAGCTCCGCCCCTCCAGCGCCTAGCCACCCGAATCCAGCGCCTCCTCCTCCATTTCCTCCGCCCGCCCACCTCCGGTGACCCGATCGACGACCCCCCTGCCAGCACCGCCCGAGCCCGGCGACGCCTCACCGACCATCGGCCAGTCTCGTGCAGCTTCGACGACCTCTGCCCTAGGCCGGACACGGCTGACCCAGACACAGCAGGACGCGGACACGTGGACACATCCAGGACGCGTATCGGACACCGAAAACCCCGTTTAGAGGAGCCTCGTTCAGGTACTCGCATCTCGCACCCCGTATCTCCGATTTCAATTCCGTAAATTGTGTTGCGAAGCCTGTATGACCCTCTCGGTGCCCGGACAAATCGCTCGGGGCATCGCATCCTGTGGTGATCGTACACCGCGATCCAAAAACAGAAAAAACTACGACCCGATTCACCCCGGAACTGGGTACGCCCCGCCAAACGGGATGACTTGGTCGTGCGCGGTCTTCACAGATACGTGCTCGCCGTCGATACGGACGTGTGGGTTTTCGCAGAAGTCGATTCGGGTGTGCGTGCACACCGGGATCAACGCGTATCCGCGGACACCGTCCCGTATCCGACTTTTCTGAATCAAGCTCTAACTTCCTGTACACACGTCGGATCGAAACGAAACTTACGCCATTAGACTCATAGCGATACGCTGGTCCTGTGACCCAAGTTTGGTTCGATTCTGAGAACGTTGACGAAATCGCGTGTCGTAGGCCCCAAGGCCCCACTCGACGGGCGATTTTGTGATCGGCTCATCGGAATCCAATTCTGAAAGTTCCGTTGGGTTCGTATCATCGTTCCTGACCTGTTGACACTAAGTTTGATGAATTTGGAGACCTTTTACCCTGACACATTTTTCGGTGCAAAGTGGGCCTACATGCGGACCCCGTTTTGACCCAAAATTACCGTTTTGCCCTTGTCTCCAAATTGGACCCAAGGACAAGCGTTTCTAGATATTTGATATATTCTGAGCATGATGGTAATATTTATTTCAGCATCTGGACACATTTCTAGAAATTTCCCCGAGATACAAACTGTAATTGGATCCAAACATCAGGCAAGTACCTGCACTTCAAAGTTTAATTTCATATTGTGATAATTAATTCCCTGTTTTACTAGTACCATTGATGATTACACGTAGTATTAGAATACTGGATTTTATGTCTTGAATACTGGAGTTCATGTCTTATTTTTCGTGTCGGGTGGGAGAATACTAGAAGGCATGTAGTTTACCCTTCCCCCTCCCGAGACTAATAGCTGTTGGTACGCGACTGTACCCTCAGTCGGATCTCGATTATTCGTATTTAATAGCCGTCTATGACGGCCGGATTAGCCTTATAAACTCCTACATGCCAACTATGTATTCTAAAATAAACACAAGTTCACATACATAGCTTCTTGTCTTATTGCAGTTCCTGTTGTCTTATTATAGTTTCATTTCCTGTCTCATATTATTCCTGTTTACTCATATTCCTGTTTATAGCATTAACTCTTAGTTATTGTTGCTTCTTTTATGCATATTCTCAATATGATACTTAGTCATTTTCTTTTCTAATTGTCATAAATATTTAGTTTAATCTTGTTGTGCATTGTGTACTTTGCTCCTTTCCTGACTGGATCCGTTGATTTAGGCGATGATGAGGACCTTGCCCCTACCTATTATGGCCCCTATGAGGGAACAGATGACACATTTGAGGAGCCAGTTCCCACCCAGGAGACTACTTCTGCGGAGTAGTTAGCAGTAGCTATTTATTTATTTTCTTTCATCTTAGTAATCGGGTTTGTCCCCGATTTAACTTTTGATTCTGTAATAAACATTTTGATCTGTTGTCACATTTATTCATTTGAAATCTTAGCATTCCTTTTCCTGTTATTACCTTTGCCTATTTCATTATTATGTGAATGAGCTAGCTTTATTTATCTGTGGATATGACCTAGACAGCGTACTACCGCCGACTCTGCGGCGTAGGCTGGACGTACAACGTACTCATGCTCGAATTTCCGGGTGCGGATTGTGACACATTTTTATGGTGGCCCATGCAGGTCAGTATCCTTAAATAGGGTAATATCCTAGGACAGGGTATGGAATAAGATTGAGGATTTTAGGAAAAGCTCATTCACAGAATAGGATCCTTATTTCAATTCTTGATATCATTCCTAATCAATTTTTCTATCGTCCTTAATTTCCAAGTAATCTATTCTAATCTTCCTATCCCTTAATCTTTCAGAATGGTTCAGACAAGGAACACAGTAGGAGGCACATCAGAACCCGCGGAACAGACTGTGCCTGAAACTCTTGTACTCCCTCCGCCTCCATCTACTCCGACAGTTACTCTGGATGGGGCACAGCTACTCGGAGTGTTCCAGGGACTCATAGAATCCCAGAAAGAACAGACTGTACTTCTACGAACCAGCCTCTCAGAAGCTCTTCGGTCCCAGAAGTCACCACTAAAGAGGCCAGGAAGTGCCAAAGACTTCAAGAACCTTAAACCCCTGGAATTCTATGGAACTAAAGGCATTCTCTATGCCGATGAATGGATAGAGAATGTGGAGTGACTCCTGAAGACTGCTCGGGTCCCTGATGATCTCAAAGTGGAGTCTGCAAGCCTACAACTGTTCGACATAGCTCGGACCTAGTTTAGAGGTGAACCCCAACTATCTGCTCCTGACCTCACCTGGAAGGACTTCAAGAGGCTATTCAAGGAGAAATTCTATCCCGAAGTGGCTCGGGAAGCTCTCGAAAGCCAATTCGAGAGACTGAAACATGGCAACCTATCTGTTGATGAGTACACTGCTGAATTCAGCAGGTTGAGCCACTTTGCAGAGTACATGGTTCGTACCCCGGAGGATAGAGCCCGTAGATTCAAGAAGGGGTTGTCTCCTGATATTTGCCTTGCTGTCACCACTAGCCGAGCTCGTACATACGAGAAAATCTTGAGCGTGGCACAAGGCGTTGAGAGAGACATGGGACATAAACTAAAGCGGGAGAAAGAGACTGAAAGTATGGGACCCCCACAAACGCCCATTCCAGCCACAACCACAGCAGAGGGCCCCGCAGCAAACTCAACGTCCTCTCCCTCGAGCCACAGCACCCCAACACCAGGCTCAAGGACAGAACCAGCGAGCTCCCCTTGTAACTTTTGCCAAAAACCAGGCCACACTTGGCAAGACTGTAGAAAGAGGCTAGGTGCCTGTCTTTATTGTGGCTCAGCAGTACATCAATTGAGGGACTGTCCTGCTGCTCAAGGACGCCCAGCTGCACCAAAAGCTCCAGTTCAGGCCAGGCCCCCAGCAGCACAGCAGAGAGGACCCCCGCTTCCAACTCAACAACAATGCTTTGCTCAGCACCAACAGCAGCAACAGAGGGGTGCACCTCAGCAAGGCCATGCTTTTGCAATGACTCTGGAAGAAGTTGAAGCCACAGCAGACGTGATAACAGGTTCTGTGCTTATAAATTCAATACCAGCCATTACTTTATTTGATTCTGGAGCTTCGCATTCATTCATGTCAGTAGATTTCCTTATGAAGTATAGCTTAATCACTGAACCTCTTATGAATTGTTATAAGATCATTACCGGTGGAGGAATTATCCCGGTTAGTGATGCATGTAACAATTGTCCTATTACACTATGTGGAAGAGAATTATATGCTAGGCTACTCGTAATGCCAGTTCTCAGTTTTGACATTATACTGGGTATGGATTGGTTGAGTCAACATCATGCCACTATAGACTATCACAAAGGTAGTATAATCTTTAGGCCCCCTGACCAGCCAGAATTTGAATTCGCTAGAGGTTCTAGAGAAATGGGTAGTAACAAAATTTGCGGAGCCCTCGTACCAGAAGAATTGCCACTACCTATCATCTCTGAATATCTCGATGTCTTCCCTGAGGATCTCCCAGGATTACCCCCAGACCGAGAAGTTGAATTCTCTATTGACTTAGTGCCAGGAGCAGCACCAGTATCTCAAAATCCCTACAGAATTAACAAGAAAGAGATAATAGAACTAAATGAGCAGATAAAAGAGTTAGAAGACAAATGCTTCATTAGGTCTAGTGTCTCACCCTGGGGAGCTCCAGTATTATTTGTGCCCAAGAAGGACGGAACATCCCGAATGTGTATTGATTATAGGACCTTGAATGCCTTAACAATCAAGAATAAGTATCCCCTACCAAGGATAGATGACTTATTTGATCAGTTAAGTGGAGCTCGGGTATTTTCAAAGATTGACTTGAGGTCTGGTTACCACCAAGTAAGGGTAAGGAAGGAAGACATCCCTAAAACTGCTTTCAATACCCGGAACGAACATTACGAATTCTTAGTGATGCCGTTCGGGTTGACGAATGCTCCAGCAGTTTTTATGAACTTAATGAACAGAGTCTTCCAGCAATATCTAGACAAATTTGTAGTGGTCTTTATTGATGATATTTTGATCTATTCCAAGACTTCCGAAGAACATGAAGAACACTTGAGGCTAGCATTGGAGACTTTAAGGAAGAAAAAACTTTATGGAAAATTATCAAAATGTGCATTCTTCCTAGACAAAGTAGAATTCTTGGGACATGTTGTGACTGGAGATGGAATAGCAGTAGATCCTAAGAAGATAGCGGCAGTAGAATCATGGCCCACTCCAGACTCTGTAGCAGAAATTAGAAGCTTCCTGGGACTAGCTGGCTACTACCGGAAGTTTGTGAAGGACTTTGCTAGAATTGCTGAGCCTATGACAAAATTAACAAGGAAGGATGAAGAGTTCACCTGGACTGATGAATGTCAGCATGCTTTTGAAGAATTGAAGAAAAGGCTGACTACTGCCCCTATCCTGACCTTACCATCTGGAACTGGAGGATTCGCTATATATAGTAATGCTTCTGGAAAAGGTCTAGGTTGTGTATTGGAGCAGAACAAGAAGGTAATAACATATGCCTCTAGACAGCTTCGACCTCATGAAAAGAACTATCCAACTCATAATTTAGAATTGGTAGCTGTTATCTTTGCTCTTAAGATATGGAAGCATTATCTTTATGGAGAAAAGGTGGAAATATTTACAGACCATAAAAGTCTAAAATATATCTTTACTCAGAAAGAGCTGAACATGAGGCAAAGAAGGTGGCTGGAGTTAATGAAAGATTTTGACATCACCCTTCAATATCATCCTGGGAAGGCCAATGTAGTTGCTGATGCTCTAAGCAGATATCCTATGGCGATGTACTTGACTATGGACCGACACTTGCTCGAGGACTTGGAAAGTTTGGGTATTGAGGTAATTATTCCAGGAAGAGAAGGTCAAATGATGAACTTGCAGATCCAATCTACCTTAATAGATAAGATTAAGGAGACTCAATTTCAAGACGAAGGCCTACAAAGCATTCGAGGTCAAGTGCAAGCTGGATTAGTGGAGGACTTCAAAATTCATGAAGATGGATCACTGAGACGTGGAGATAGATTATGTGTACCTCAAGGAGACATAAGAGAAGAAATTATGCAAGAGGCGCACAGATCGTAATACGCTATACATCCAGGAGCCAACAAAATGTACAAAGACCTGAGGACGCATGTTTGGTGGCATGGCATGAAAAAAGAAGTAGCCAGGTTCGTATCTCTTTGCTTAGTGTGCCAACAAGTCAAGGCTGAAAGACAAAGACCTGGGGGATTGCTTCAACCACTACCCATTCCGGAGTGGAAGTGGGAACATATTACAATAGATTTTGTTTCTGGGCTTCCAAGGACACCTAGTGGAAAGGATGCAATTTGGGTGATAGTGGATAGACTGACCAAGTCTGCACATTTTCTATCCTTCAAAGTAGGGCTATCTACAGAAAAGCTGGCAGATTTATATATCAGACATATTGTTAAATTGTATGGAGTTCCAGTAAGTATTGTCTCCGACCGAGATTCAAGATTCACCTCTCACTTCTGGAAGAGCTTACAAGCTAGTTTGGGGACGCAACTCAAATTCAGCACAGCTTATCATCCCCAAACCGATGGACAATCTGAACGTACAATCCAGACACTTGAAGATATGCTCCGTACATGTGTTCTGGATTTTGGAGGATCCTGGGAAGACTATCTACATCTTGTGGAGTTCTCTTATAATAACAGTTACCAAGCAAGTATTGAGATGACTCCATTTGAAGCTTTATATGGACGAAGATGTCGTACCCCCCATCATGGGATGATGTAGGAGAAAGAGCCTTACTGGGACCAGAGATGGTGATCGATTCAACCGAGAAGGTAAAACAAATAAGGGAAAGACTTCGAGTGGCTCAGGATAGACAACGACATTGGGCAAATAGCCATCGAAGACCCTTGAAATTTAAGGTAATTAAATTTATGAAATTCAAGTTAAATTAAATATTATGATTATGGAACTAAGACTGATTATGACTTTATTAAAGGTTGGAGAACTGGTATTCTTGAAGATTTCTCTGACACGTGGCACCATTAGGTTCGGAAGGAGTGGAAAACTCAGCCCAAGATTTATTGGACCTTTTGGCATACAGGAGAGAATCGGAGAAGTGGCATACCGTCTGGCATTGCCACCCTCTCTGGATGGAGTCCATAACGTCTTCCACGTGTCGCAGCTGAGAAAATACGTGTCAGATCCCAGTCACATTTTGGATCATTCATAGCTCGAAGTAGGCCCAAGCTAGACTTACCAAGAGCAACCCGTGGAGATACTGGTCCGATCGGAGAAAGTTCTAAGGAACCAGGTTATTTCCCTCGTTCGTGTAGCTTGGAAGCACCACTCTTTCGGTGAATCCACCTGGGAGCGAGAAGACGAGATTAGAGAGCGCTACCCCTATATTTTTGAACCCTGAGGTGTATTTTTAACGCTCGGCCTTTTTCTCTCGTGCCATTGTTATTCTTAAATTTCGAGGACGAAATTTTTATAAGTTGGGTAGATTGTAAACCCCCTGAATTTTCAAAAATATTAAACTTGGATTTTTTCACAATTTTCTGGAATTTTCTGAGAATTTTCTGTAATTAAAATCAGGGTTCTAATTATTAAATGATATTTTATTGTTAATAAATAATATTAAAATATCATGAAAATAATATTTTTGGGTGTAAAATAAAAAATTGGACTTAGGGTAATTTTTTCTGGAATTTATTGGACCCCGGACCTAATTTAAAACACCAAAAAAAACTATTTATTAATTAATTAATTAATTAATTAATTGATTTATTATTATTATTATTATTTAGTGTTTTTTCGGCCCGGCCCAGCCCAGCAGCCCAGTCCAGCCAGCCCCTAGCGGGTCGGGCGGGTCCGCTCAACCCGGAACCCGCGCCCGACTCGACCCGGTCCCCCATCCCTTCTCCCCCGTTCCGCTGTGCGACCGATTCCTCCGGCGACGCCCGGGTTCTCCGCCGCCTCCGTCGGAGCGGGCCACGACACCCTCGGCCCAGCCTCACCCGGCCACGTCCGCCCAGAGCCCCTATTTATAACCCCCTACCTCCTTCTTCCTCCCCCAAACGCAAGCCCTAACCCTAACTCCGGCGACCCGACTCCGGCTACCTCCTCTTCTCCTTTCCCGTGCCCGGAACCCTCCGTCCACCTCTCTCAGCCGCTAGCTCCGCCCCTCCAGCGCCTAGCCACCCGACTCCAGCGCCTCCTCCTCCATTTCCTCCGCCCGCCCGCCTCCTGTGACCCGATCGACGACCCCCCTGCCAGCACCGCCCGTGCCCGAGCCCGGCGATGCCTCGCCGACCGTCGGCCAGTCCCGCGCAGCTTCGACGACCTCTGCCCTAGGCCGGACACGGTTGACCCGGACACGGCAGGACGAGGACACGTGGACACATCCAGGACGCGTGTCGGACACCGAAAACCCCGTTTCGAGGAGCCTCGTTCAGGTACTCGTATCTCGCACCCCGTATCTCCGATTTCAATTCCGTAAATTGTGTTGCGAAGCCTGTATGACCCTCTCGGTGTCTGAATAAACCGCTCGGGGCATCGTGTCCTGTGGTGATCGCACACCGCGATCCAAAAACAGGAAAAACAACGACCCGATTCACCCCGGAACTGGGTACGCCCCGCCAAACGGGATGACTTGGTCGCGCACGGTCTTCACAGATACGTGCGCGTCGTCGATACGGACGTGTGGGTTTTTGCAGAAATTGATTCGGGTGTGTGTGCACACCGGGATCAACGCGTATCCGCAGATACCGCCCCGTATCCGACTTTTCTGAATTAAGCCCTAACTTCCTGTACACACGTCGGATCGAAACGAAACTTGCACCATTGGACTCGTAGCGATACGCTGGTCCTGTGACCCAAGTTTGGTTCGATTCTGAGAACGTTGACGAAATCGCGTGTCGTGGGCCCCACAGGCCCCACTCGACGGGCGATTTTGTGATCGGCTCATCGGAATCCAATTCTGAAAGTTCTGTTGGGTTTGTATCATCGTTCTTGACACTAAGTTTGGTGAATTTGGAGACCTTTGACCCTGACACATTTTTCTGTGCAAAGCGGGCCCATATGCGGACCCCGTTTTGACCCAAAATTGTTGTTTTGCCCTTGTCTCCAAATTGGACCCAAGGACAGGCGTTTCTAGCTATTTGATATCTTCTGAGCATGATGGTAATGTTTATTTCAGCATCTGGACACATTTCTAGAAATTTCCCCGAGATACAAACTGTAATTGGATCCAAACATCAGGCAAGTACCTCCACTTCAAAGTTTAATCTTTATATTATGATAATTAATTCCCTGTTTTACTAGTACCATTGATGATTACACGTAGTATTAGAATACTGGATTTTATGTCTTGAATACTGGAGTTCATGTCTTATTTTTCGTGTCGGGTGAGAGAATACTAGAAGGCATGTAGTTTACCCTTCCCCCTGCCGTGACTAATAGCTGTTAGTATGCGATTGTACCCTCAGCCGGATCTCGATTATTCATGTTTAATAGCCGTTTATGATGGCCGGATTAGCCTTATAAACCCCTACATGCCAACTATGTATTCTAAAATAAACATAAGTTCACATACATAACTTCTTGTCTTGTTGCAGTTCCTGTTGTCTTATTGTAGTTTCATTTTCTGTCTTATATTATTTCTGTTTACTCATATTCCTGTTTATAGCATTAACTCTTAGTTATTGTTGCTTCTTTTATGCATATTCTTAATATGATACTTAGTCAATTTCTTTTCTAATTGTCATAAATATTTAGTTTAATCTTGTTGTGCATTGTGTACTTTGCTCCTTTCCTGATTGGATCTGTTGATTTAGGCGATGATGAGTACCTTTCCCCTACCTATTATGGCCCCTATGAGGGAACAGATGACTCATTTGAGGAGCCAGTTCCCACCCAGGAGACTACTTCTGCGGAGTAGTTAGCAGTAGCTATTTATTTATTTTCTTTCATCTTAGTAATCGGGTTTGTCCCCGATTTAACTTCTGATTCTGTAATAAACATTTTGATCTGTTGTCACATTTATTCATTTGAAATCTTAGCATTCCTTTTCCTGTTATTACCTTTGCCTATTTCATTATTATGTGAATGAGCTAGATTTATTTATCTGTGGATATGACCTAGACAGCGTACTACCGCCGACTCTGCGGCGTAGGCTGGACGTACAATGTACTCGTGCCCGAATTTCTGGGTGCGGGTCATGACATTTTCGCTATTATACAGCGTGATGGCCTTGGCGTCGATCAACTCCTGGATTTTCCTCTTTAGTACATAACATGCCTTTGTAGGATGATGTATGTACCTATGGAAAATACAGTACTTCGGATTATTGGTACTGCCGAATTCATTAGGCCGCTTTACCTCGGGGAGGGTAAGCTTGCCGCTTTTGACTAGACACTCGAATATGCTCGGAATATCGTCGTCGTCAAAAGAATATGCTTCAATGGGCCTGGAAGTCCCAGATTTCGTCTGTGTGGTTGCCGAAATATTTTGCTTGGACGTATTGATCGCCAGGGCTTCTTTTCCTTTGGAACCACGAGGATGGTCGATATTGGAGGATGACCTCTTCCCTCTATCAGAGGTAGAGATCATGATTCCATTTTTATGCGCCTTCCGACTGTTGTCTTCAGCGGCTAACGCTGAGATGATAAATGAGGGCCAATCATGGAACTAATATGGTCCTGTGAATACTGAGATTAGTGGAAGAAGGTTCTTCCTGCAAATATCTACCAAGGCTGAATCCGGAACTCCGGGAGGCATTTGCAAAGTGGCCTGACGAAAACGTTCGATGAAAGTACGAACGTTCTCTTTCTCCTTCTGTTTTACTTCGATGGGTGAGGACATAGACATGTCTATCCCTCCTTGGTAGAATCAAGCAAAGAACAGAGTCTTGAAATCTTCAAAGAAAGTAATGCAGTTGTCCGCAAGACTACGGTACCACTGATAGGCCACTCCAGATAGACAGCCTTTAAACACTCGAGTGAGAAGGGCGTCATTCCCTTGCAATAACACCATCATCATGTTAAAGTAGTTCATGTACTGGCTCGGTGACGTCTTTCCCTCAAATAAAACCATAGCCTGTGGTTTGTATTTAGGTAGGAAAGGGATCTCGTCCCAGATAGCTGGGTATGGTTGGTTGATTCCCAATTTCTTGAGCTGATCCTTATGCTTTAAGGCATCAAATTGGGCTTTCAATTCCCGTACTGCCTGCATCGGGTCTTCAGCTGGTAACGGGATCACAGAGTGGTGAGAGATCGGCTGTATTGTAACTCCAACCGGAGGCAATACGTTCTCCGAGTTAGGAAGTTGAGGAGCCGCTGACTCTTGATTTAAAACAGGCTCCTGGTTTGTATTGGATGGTGGTAGGTCCACCCCCACACGTATTTGAGTCAGAGGAACCGATGTTGGAGCTATAGCAGCTGTATGTTGAGTTAGCATCATCTGGTGTATATTCTCCATCATGGAATGCATCTCTTTCAGTGATATCTCTAATACAGCGATGCGTTGCTCAGTACTTCCTGATGGGGAAGCCTCTTCGTGTTTATCTCCAATGGCATAGACTTCCATTTCTCTGGATGCTATTGAAGGATTAGTATAGATCCCTGTAGAGATTGAGTCTATACTTTCAGCATCCAATTCGGGAAACTGGCGACCCCCAGTGTCTGAATCAGAAGAATATGAAGTCGGTTGCCGTGACCTTGAACGGGTGTTTCGGAATACACCAGCTTCAATATTCTCAAGGAGTCTGTTGAATCTCCTTTGGCTTGGAGTTCTAGAGGGATGATATCTTAAATTTGACCTTCCTCTAGGGATGTGTGATGCCATGTTCACTGATGCGAATGTCGGCTCTGCTTCCTGTAAAGACAAAGAGTAGTTCAACCGGTCGAAAACTGACCGTTTTTCCTTAGAACAGCAGTAATTAACTACAACTTTGTGACTATTACAACAATGCTCCCTGGGGGGTGTAATAGACATGTTAGAAGATCCCCTGTCTTTACGCTTCTGGATCAGGAATTTACGCAAGTCAGGAGGATTAACAGGAAAAGAAGAAGAAGGCTTATTCTGCCTTTTTACATCAGTGGGTGTACGGATATTGGGAATCATAACTGTCTTCCTGCCATAAGAGTACAACAGTTCAGCCAGGTGAGCAGCGCATGGATCCATGAGGAGCGTATCTATCCACATACTGGGCCTTCTTTACACTGGAGGGTTTATCCTGGCGTAATCTGGAACTTTGCACAGGTTGGCGTAAAACTGAGGAAGTCCTCAATCGGCCATCAGCCTTCCGCGTAATCTGAAGAGCGGGCAGATTCTTCTCTTGATGGCGTAAAAGCTGAGAGGTCGAGAAATTCGCCACTTATTTTTCCTTGCGGTGGTTGCAAGGACCATCTGCCTCATCGCAGAGGGGAGATGTATTTTTACGCGCGGAGCGCGTTTGGAATTTCTGAATGGGTGCTGAGGCATTATCAGAAATTTTGTCTGCCACGTCACAAACGGGAGACTAAATTTTATGCGCGGGGCACGGTATAGACTTCTGGATTGGCCCTAAGGCATTGCCAGAAGCTTCGTCTGCCACGTCACAGATGGGAGACAAAGTTTTACGCACAGGGCGCGGAGTAGACTTCTGGATTGGCACTAAGGCATTGCCAGAAGCTTCGTCTGCCACGTCACAGACGAGAGACAAAGTTTTACGCGCAGTACGCGGAGTAGACTTCTGGATTTGTACTGAGGCATTACCAGAAGCTTCATCTGCCACGTCACAGACAGGAGACAGTTTTACGCGTAGGGTACGGAGTAGACTTCTGGATTGGCACTGAGGCATTGCCAGAAGCTTCATCTGCCACGTCACAGACGGGAGACGGATTTTTACGCCCAAGGCGTAGAGGTCGCGGTGTCACAACCTTGTCGATCGGAGAGAGAGAGTCCGCAGGAATGGTAGAGGATGTCCAGGGCATCCATACTTTATGCAATTTCCTATTGTCCTGGACAGAGAGGGAATGTGAGCTACCCCCTGCTCGAAGCATGTCTTCGTAAGCCGATTGGTCGAATTAGACGACCAGAGTCTTCTTTGTTGATCCTACGGATACAGCATCATGTTGAGTAATGGCTTTCTTGTCAGATGAGAAAGTAGTCCCCAGCAGAGTCGCCATCTTGTGTTTGATGATAAACGAAAGAAATTGAAACTAGGTTTATACGAAACCCTTTCTTTGGTTTACAAACAAGAAAAGAAGTACAATTAATCCTATACGAGGATGTTAAGTACAAAAATTTATTTTTGGGGAA
Source organism: Iris macrosiphon (assembly GCA_036927795.1). Taxonomy (NCBI): domain Eukaryota; kingdom Viridiplantae; phylum Streptophyta; class Magnoliopsida; order Asparagales; family Iridaceae; genus Iris; species Iris macrosiphon. The sequence goes on along the minus strand of JAYESA010000004.1, from coordinate 335,792,583 downwards.
ATATTGCTATAGGAGTATGATCTGAGGTCGATCACTTTGTCCCTTGGACCACACGATGACGAAGAAGTGCTGTAGAAGACAAAAAAAGAAGCTTCAAAGGCTGCAGGAGGGATTGAACTCTCGTTGCCAAAACACTCTCTGAATATACTCTCTTTTCTTGGAAAATCCTCGACTTTCCTTTTTTTTCTTCGACTCTTCGATCCTGGACCTCCATGGCCGGAGGTCTCTATTTATAGAGTTCAGCTACAGTCGGCATAGAAACCGAACAGCGGAAAGAGCTGCACCTTTTACGCGGCGGTTATAATAACTGCTACCCACGTATGAATGATCTCTTGAATTGGCGTGTGACGCGTGTCCCATTATGGGGTAATACGTATAATCGCTCATCGAAGATCACGACATGCAAGCCACGTAGATAACTGCCCCTCGGGTAGAAATAGTTGGCATAAAAGCCAAATAACTGTCTCGTTGGCGTAAAAACCAAATAGCTGTTCTGATGGCGTAAAGGCCAAGTAGGAGTAGAAGCCGAATAGCTGTCAAGTTGGCGTAGAAGCCAGATAGCTGTCAAGTTGGCGTAGAAGCCAAATAGCTGTCAAGTTGGCATAGAAGCCAAATTCTTAAAGCTTGATGCTGCATGGATAGGTGACCAGCGTAATGATAGCCAATTTATTCTTCTTTGACTGAGGTTTTGAGCGTATCCTGGGCCAGATAGCCTTATCACGCACCTTTGCAAATATAGCCTGAGTTGGCGTATTTCGAGGAGATAGCATACGGCGTACTCCTATAGTTGAAAATAGCTTGGTTGGCGTAATGTGCGGGGATGGTGATGTGGACATATTAGCCCTAATTATAGCTCACCCAGTCATTAAAAGTAGAACCAAATCTCATGCATTAAATACAGAGATCTGCCCCTATCTCGTGTATTAATTGCAGAGACGTGCCTCGAGTTCTGTAAGAAAAATAGCTTTTGACGTGGCTGTTGGTTTTGTCTCATCCTGAGCGTAAAGCTCATATTTGCCTGTTTAGAATAGGCAGCGTATTCCTTGAATGCATAAATAACGTCTTATATCAAGGATTATGTCACTAGATGACAGTCTGGAGTTCTGTGCAGAGTCATCATTACAGCCGTCCTCTCAATCACCGTGCAGTACTCTTTGTCAGGGGTCAGGTTCACTGCTTGATCTGACAGGTTCATTCGAGGAATACAAAGAGTTCCTCGTACAACTTCCTGCTGCATTGAAAGCAGACAGATTTTATGCTGAAGTGACGATGTAGCAACCTTTTTTACGCAAAAACAGTCTGGAAATACTGCACTACGCGGGTTGTTCTGGAGCTATATTTTTTGCTGAAATAGCGTTGAAGCTCTGCTGTACGCCAATGGCTCTGAAGTCATGTCTTACGCCACCCAGTGCTGGAGCTCTGTTTATACGGCTTCCTGCATGTTGAGGGTTTTACGCGTATGATTCCCCAACATATTTTTCATGCTTCTTCATAGAGGTCCATGGACATAGCCTATTGTAGTACGGTGGTCCAATCCTTGTCCTTGTTTGGTTGCAGGATTGGGCTAGTGTACTAAGGATAGGCTATGAACCAAATCGTGTCATAGATTTGACATGCTTAGAGCATGGGGTGGGGAGAACAACAAGTACCGCATTTGGGCTCATTTGTACTTTTCTCTTGTGTGCCCGGATTCTCCGCTGGAGATACGAGTGGTGATGACCACTATATATTATATATTATCAGGCGGCCTCTGTCGTTCAAAAGACGAAATGCTTTGTAGGCCCCTGGATCTCCAAGATAACTATGCCAATCACAATTTTCATCCAGATAGCCCACTTGTGGGAAAAGTTGTTCTTAAACTGCATTCACTTAGACGGTTAGGCGACCCATTGGATATTTATTTCAGTACTTTATTGGCATGCTTCTATGTATCTTGTTATGTCCCTCTGAGGACCTGGCCCCTTCTAGATGTAGCTATTTTTGAGTATTCGCAGGAGCGCAGATCTGGACTGGTTGCTTATATTTGAGGAGGTTTTCCCTTCGAGCCTCGTAATTATTGGTGATGTACTTATGTTATGTTTGTTTTTATATTCTAGATCGACAGTGGATTTGTTTCCATCCGACTGTCTTCTTTAGATACTTTATATTGAGATCTAGTTATATAGATGTTGGTTATTATTTATATTAATTTTTGTGGATGAGATTTAAATTGTACCCTGTGACTTGTGATAGATTTATACCACTTATGGATTTGATATTCATATTACAGCGTACGTATGGGTTTTGGTTTCCATATATTAGAGTTGCCATATCCATGCGGCTGGCATGCTTATGTGTCCTAGTCCTACGTATTTTGGGACTGGGGCGTGACATATTTTAGTGGTGGCCCATGCAGGTCGAGAGCATATTGTCTCGGTTACATTACTGTACCGAACAAGCCTGCACCTAGGAATAGAGTATAGGATCTCATCCACAATTGACTATGATTCACCTTCCTTTCAATCTATTCTATTTGAATAATCGCATCCTGCTTGATTCATGTGCTTTCCTTAATAGTTTCTTGAGTATAGCCTTCTCCTAGAACATAGGAACCCTTATTGTAGAATAATAATTAGGGTAATGATCCTACCAAGAATACAACTAGAGTATTGACACATCATTGAGTTTAGAATATCTAGTGAACCCTAGCACTCCTTATCTATAGATTGGTTTACCATTACCCCTTGGTATATTTATGAAGACTTGAGTAGTATAGATGCTACTAGAGTTAGTTAGAAGTTTGGCCATATTGTTTGACCCTAGTATTGAGGAACAGATAGAAATTTATGGTTGAATATTAGGACTAAACCTAACATTCATAATGAGATAACATTAGAACTATAAACTTAGATCATTGTCTTATTATTAGTAGACAGTACCTTAGGAAGCCAAGAGCAATGAATACAATATTTCTCTTGATCATACCTCAGACACAGAGATTAGCATAGCATTTTCCCTTATAAAACCATGACATTATCAATAGCCTCTCTATTTTAATTTCATGACTTGTTTCTCTGAACCCTTAGCGTTCGCTAATTGTGCGACGACTAAATTAAGTTTTTTTTTCTTCATCTTTCAACTCGTGCCACCTGACACTTCTGATGGTAGACCGAGTGATTTTATTCTATGTTAGGATATATAGTTTGCTAGGATTATAGTTATAATCTTAAATTTTAAATTTTGTGCTTGGTAATTAGAATTCGATAGTTTTGAGTTATTCTTGTAGATTATGACCTGATGATTATCCCTTAGTTTTAAATTACGTAACTTATACCACACCTCGATACGAGTTATATCCTCTCTCACTTAAAGGCCAGTAACTTTTCCATTCTTACTATTAACACTTGTTCTATAAGCACTATGATAAAGACTTAAGATGACCGTTACCTATATAATGCAATAGGAGACCTTAATGAGTTCCAAGATCTTTCCTCATATACCCTAATAAGAGTTCTGCTTTATTTACATGTGCAAGGTTATTTTGTAGATTCCCCTTAAAACTATTATAGTTTATTGTGTAGTATGCCACACAACCTAGTATCACATAGTCTTTGACCAATTATTGAAGTATAACCGAACGACATTACATGTATGCTAGCATAAGACGATAGTATTTATTCAGACTGTAGAACTTAGAGGCTCATACCCCTATTTGGTCGACTAGTGACTTAGACAAGGAGTTAGTATGACAACTGTAGAGATTGTAGAGTCTTATCTTTTTGTGAAATTAAATTATTTTGTAATTTTTCTCATCATAATCTAGCGTACTTATATTTGTTATACTACCTTGACTTATGCTGCTATTATACCTAGCTTTGTAAGCTTATTCTTTATGAAGCTTGTTCAGGACATATGTATTATTGGAGTGCTACACTAATACATTGTCTAATCAGAATCGATGTATTAAGGTCTAGCTAACCTTAGTGCATTTGGTTCGCTCTTTACATGACTACTTTATGTGGATTGAGATACATAGTTGACTAGTAGACAAATATACTTGCCCCTAGACATGTCTGAATATATCATATCAGTTACATAACTGTACTGATATGAGCATGAATCTACCAAATAGAATTTTAATCCACAACTGCCTTGACAATTCTCATTTAAATTTTTTTTAAACGCCTTGATCCCCATACTTCTATTCTATTACCTCTCCCTTGAACTATTTATTATTGATCTTCGTCTTCCCTTATTTCGGAAGGACAAAACCTCGTGCTTGGTATAAGTTTGATATACAGATAGTACTAGATATACCCATAGGCCAATCGCATTATTTGGTGACTATCTTTTATAATTGATTAAGGGCATATCATATATGATATAATTGGTGCTAAAGTTTTGAGGATTGAATGACATGGGTAAATAAATTAAGGAATATTTTTCTTAAGTGTATAGCCTTATATGATAGATGGGTAAATTCTAAGTTGGGTAGAAGTCACATTGTTAATTTGAGGTTAAATTCTTTTAGATTGTGATCAAGTAGGATTAGATTGAGAGATTAAGTCATTTTAAATGTGGAGGATTTTAGAAGAAGGAGTTAGATGATGAGTATGTAATGAATTTTGAAATCTTGATATGTCGGACCAAATATTTATACTTTAAGTACATCATTTAAATTTTAAATATTGAAGATAAATCATCAATTTGAATTTTGAGGATAAATATAGAATTTCAGACTTGAACATTGGTGGATTGAATTTAAATTTTTTTATAATTTGATGATTTGAATTAAGAGTTAAAATTTGATTGTTGGATTACCTATTTGGAATATTGAGGATGTGAATTAAATTTAAAAATTTGAAGAATACAAAAAATTTATAAGTGAAAATAGGAATAATATTGGACTAGAATTGTTTCCTAGAGGAGATAGTGATAGTTGGAGATCGTAATGTAAAATTTATATGCGTATTTAATTCTTGAAGATGTTATATGGATTTAATTTAAATTTTGATACTGATAATTTGGAAAAGTGAGAAGAGATTACAATAGGTTAAATTTTGATTGGAACAGTGATTATCTTAACCTTGAAGTGATTGCGATGAATTTATTAGAATTTTAATTATCGCAAAGAGATTGCGATTGACTTACCTTATATGCGAATGTGAAAGAATTAACAAATTATACCTTATTTTAATTTCGAGAATGAAATTATTTTTAAGTTGGCTAGATTGTAAACCCCCTCACCCAAGATTAGGCCTGCTTGGCTTAGAAAGAGAAACTAGGGCTAGTTTGTATCCAATTGGATACAGGACACGGTATTTTTATTTAAATTTTGCAATAATTATATCACTTAGCGCACCTTACCGTTGCTTCGATAATTGGAGCACTATACTAGCCATTGCCTTTCTACAAATTTTATATTCTTGTCCTAGATGTGCCAGCCTTCCATCCTGACCTTTGTGTAACTTATAATTATGCTCTCTTGTGCTATATTTTAGTCGCACAATAATCGTCGCAGACGTTATTCTTAATTCTAAATTAATTTCAACTTGTATCCTTGTGCGTTCCAATCAAAATTGGAGACACAATCTTGACCCGTTTTGTGCAACCCAAATTATGATATATTCTATCCAGAGTTCTCTATGTCCATGACACTTGTGTTCCACCTAATGTTATCCCCATGTACTTCTAATTAATTCAAGAATACCATGTGCATTAATTTTAATTAAATTAATCTAATTTCCATCTTTGTGCAATTTTGTCATGCCCCAGCCCCAAAATACGTAGAACTAGGAATACGTAACACGCCCAGCCGTATGTATACGAACTCCAATATATGGAAACCATATACACACGTACGCTGTACATGAATATCCAATCCACCAGTGGTAATATACTGTCACAACAAGTCACACAGAATCTTTATCTCATCCACAGCACAAATAATCAGTAGGAATAAAGAGCTGAATAATAACTGAATATCAGGATGAGTATCAAGTCTGATAGTCGGGTGGAGACAAATCCACTATAAAACGACTATACTGAAGTAGCAACGAGGATCTCTAAACAGCGATAATAAAATCACAGATACTCCGAGGATAAGACCTCCTCAGTCTGGTAAGTAGCTTCAGGTCCAGGACCATACTCCTGTGGATACTCCTGCTCGTTCATATCTGGAAAGGGACCAGGTTCTCAGAGGGATGTAACAAGATACATATAAATATGCCAATAAAGTACTGAAATATAAACATCCAATGGGTCGCCTAACCATCTAAGTGAATACAGTTTGAGGACAACTTTGAGTGTATGGGAAAGTGTATGCTAGACATATGCTGACGTAATTCACCAATCGTGACAACTGGCTAGTATATGCCACATATGCCCCCAATATAAGGGCGCAATGTAATGTAATAACGTCCTACCGCTCCGAAGAACGGGGAATCTGTATAGTATATAACGTCCATATCACTCCGTCGAGTGTGGAATCTTGCATAGAGAAAGTGGTGTCCCATACGCCTACAAGTCGTCCTCCCCGCCCAATGAAGATATACAAGTCGTGAACACGATGTGGACATCTCGTACTATAATGCAAGTCTCTAAAAAAATAAACACTAAGCTAAATATCGTTACACGTGTTGCTCACATCGATGGCCAGTCGAGTAAGAGGCATGCGTCCCCACATGAACTCACTCTGTGACGTATAATGATACGTGTCAAGGCCTGGAGAGTCATACCAATAACTCCCCAACTTAAGGTGGGTCCACTAGACTCTAGGTCAGACACAAGTCCTAACGTCAACGCATTCGCTGACTGCACCCGAGTCTCTCTCGGACGCGCACAGTTATATAAACTAAAATAATAAATATGCAACTAAATATATAACTGAATTTAAATAGTACAACAAGACAAGGTATACTTGCCGAGCAAGAATTCTGTATAGTACAAGCGTCCACGATGTTACGTTTGGAGGAAGAAGTGGGGTTTGTCACGCCCCGGTCCCGCCCGGGCTGCCGCTCCGCCCTGCCCCGCCCCGTGCGGCCGGGATTTACGAACCGGGCACGAATCACCGTACCTCGGAGCGCCGAACGCGAATTACCGGGCCCGTCCCGCGGGTGCGAGGGAGGAAGGGAGCCAAGCGAATGGCCCGTTCGAGCTTTCGGGGGACGTGATGCCGCACGGGCCTGGGGTTGTGCCCGTGCAAGGCCAATCATTTAAGTTGATAGTTGGCTATCATCGCATCAATCGAGTAAGCAGCGGAAAAGGGCTTGTTGCAATACAATGCATTAGCCAACTGAGTGTTCGGGACAATCGAGGCAACTTGGGTTTCCTTTAGCAAAGGCACACGTTCGTTCCATACATTATGCCCCCTTATATAATAGCATTCTCGGGCAACAATCGAAACCAGGATTCCGGGTCTTCGGGACTGTGGCACGCCTATCGCTTCCTCGGATGATCCAGTACCTGCAAGCAAGTAAACTGTTGGTGGGTCAGCACTTTATACAAGTAATGGTGAGATAAATCAACTGAACAGAAATAAGCATTCACTCAAACAGGCACTAAGTAATCATATTATAAAACATTATATTACTAGTGATCTTTCTAGTTTTACCTAGGTTCGTTTCATGCAGTTCTAGCAGAGTCGATTTACTTGTTTGGAAACATGTTTGGAAATAGAGTTTCATATTGAATATGCAAGCAAGCAAACCGTTCATGTTCCAGGGTGTGCGCAGCGTGTCTCGTGCGACTCGAGGGTTTGATGCATAGCTAGACGCACAATGCACATTCTTAGGGGCAGTCACTATCCAAGCCAACACAATGACTTAGCTATATGCAGGGCGGTCCCCGAGTATCTCAGGATCGGCAGCTGGTGGAACAGCATACCAATGACTCATTCTTTGATGCTAATGGCAGCTGTGACCCATGGTGGCTATGACGCATGCAGTTCAGCTCTCCACCAAAAGCCATTGTCCGACTGCGTGCGAATGCATGGAACACTATCAAATAAACTCTAGTATGCAGACGAGACGAACCATCAGAATATAATCGTTGTTGCGGGGCAATCTGACTTATCACTTGAACACGTTCAGGCACAGTATGGTTCTCTCGAAGCATAGACGATAGTGAACATGTTCATGCACTCTAAGCAGGCGATTCAGGATTCTCGTTAAGCAGGCATTGATTCAAAGACAAGCTAGGTGAGTTCGTTCATTAACATGCAAGGCAGGTTCTATCATTCTCTTAAGAAAACATTGCAAGCAAAAACACAGGTTATTATTAAGGCGTGAAAGAATCAGAGAACGAAGTTCTGCCCACTCACCTTGATATATAACGCCGGCGCGGAGCGGGGCGTTACATACTTACCAACCAACAAAAAGTTTCGTCCTCGAAACTTCAAGGATAAACTTCTCGATATTCCGAGTAGCGATAGTGCCGTCCCTCGCCGTACTCAATCGAAACAATCAAGCAATTCAAGTTCAGGAAACATTTTTGCACTTTGAGAATATCTATGGACTTATTGTATGGAACGCTCTTTGCAATACCATATCGACTCAGAGTCATAGCAACGGTTTGGGCCAGAGAATCGATTCTGCTCTGATACCATTCTGTCATGCCCCGGTCCCGCCCGGGCCGCCGCTCCGCCCTGTCCCGCCCCGTGCGGCCGGGATTTACGAACCGGGCACGAATTATCGTGCCTCGGAGCGCCGGACGCGAATCACCGCACCCGTCCCGCGGGTGCGAGGGAGGAAGGGAGCCAAGCGAATGGCCCGTTCGAGCTTTTGGGGGACGTGATGCCGCACGGGCCTGGGGTTGCGCCCGTACAAGGCCAATCGTTTAAGTTGATAGTTGGCTATCATCGCATCAATCGAGTAAGCAGCAGAAAGGGGCTTGTTGCAATGCAATGCATTAGCCAACTGAGTGTTCGGGACAATCGAGGCAACTTGGGTTTCCTTTAGCAAAGGCACACGTTCGTTCCATACATTATGCCCCCTTATACGATAGCATTCTCGGGGCAACAATCGAAACCAGGATTCCAGGTCTTCGGGACTGTGGCACGCCTATCGCTTCCTCGGACGATCCAGTACCTGCAAGCAAGTAAACTGTTGGTGGGTCAGCACTTTATACAAGTACTGGTGAGATAAATCAACTGAACAGAAACAAGCATTCACTCAAACAGGCACTAAGTAATCATGTTATAAAATATTACATTACTAGTGATCTTTCTAGTTTTACCTAGGTTCGTTTTATGCAGTTCTAGCAGAGTCGATTTACTTGTTTAGAAACATGTTTGGAAACAGAGTTTCATATTGAATATGCAAGCAAGCAAACCGTTCATGTTCCAGGGTGTGCGCAGCGTATCTCGTACGACTCGAGGGTTTGATGCATAGCTAGACGCACAATGCACATTCTTAGGGGCAGTCACTATCCAAGCCAACACAATGACTTAGCTATATGCAGGGCGGTCCCCGAGTATCTCAGGATCGGCAGCTGGTGGAACAGCATACCAATGACTCATTCTCTGATGCTAATGGCAGCTGTGACCCATGGTAGCTATGACGCATGCAGTTCAGCTCTCCACCAAAAGCCATTGTCCGACCGCGTGCGAATGCATGGAACACTATCAAATAAACTCTAGTATGCAGATGAGACAAACCATCAGAATATAATCGTTGTTGCGGGGTAATCCGACTTATCACTTGAACACGTTCAGGCACAGTATGGTTCTCTCGAAGCATAGACGATAGTGAACATGTTCATGTACTCTAAGCAGGCGATTCAGGATTCTCGTTAAGCAGACATTGATTCAAAGACAAGCTAGGTGAGTTCGTTCATTAACATGCAAGGCAGGTTCTATCATTCTCTTAAGAAAACATTGCAAGCAAAAACACAGGTTATTATTAAGGCGTGCAAGAATCAGAGAACGAAGTTCTGCCCACTCACCTTGATATATAACGCCGGCGCGCAGCGGGGCGTTACAGGGTTAGGGTTTGGAAGAGTTGTAATATATATAGAGATAAAGAGGCGGTGGGTGCTGCTGTCATTTCTTTCTTTCATTGGTTTTGGTTTCGGTTGAAGAGAGTTTAGTAATAATTGGTAAAGAGGCGGTGGAATGAGACGGTGGAATGAGGCGGTGGAGGATTAGTCATACGCAGAGGAAGGAAATGAGTACACGCGGGGGGTTTGTTTTACGTGCGGAGAAGGAAATTAAGCGGTGGAGTTATTTTACGCGCGGGGAAGGAAATAAAGAGAAGTTGGTTTTTGCTACTGCTGTTGATATTTTCCTAATGGGTTTGGGTTTGAGGTTAACGTGTTTCGGGTTGAAATCCAATAGGAATCCAAACCAATTTTCTTTTATTTTCTTTTTCTAATAAACTATATATATATATATATATATACTTAGAAAATTCTAAAAATTATATTGGTGTATATGGTTAAGCTAGCAACTGTCCAAAGGGTCTCCTATATGGAATAAATTAGAAAATTTTTTATAATGGCCCCATAAAACCTCTAATTACAAAAATACCTCAAATAAAAATTAATAAAAATCTATTCCTCTATTTAGCTCATAATTACTAAATAAATTAAATAATACGGTCTTCAAAATTAGGGGTTTTACAAATTTTCGAATTGTTGGGTGCTTTTATGAAAAAGTGCATGGATGTGTCCACACCATTGGACATGACACATGAAGAAACCTATTTTTCGTTTATGTGGATTTTCTCCATGATCTTTGAAATGTGCAACGCAAAAAATATATTTTTGGGTGTAAAACTATTAATAGAGTATTGTAGAATTTTTCTGGAATTTATTGAGGTCCAAAACTATATATATATATATATATATATATATATATATATATATATATATATATATATATATATATATATATATATATATATATATATATTGATTTGGTTAATTAAACCAACCCAAACCAAACAAACCAAACTAAACCAAACCCTAGACCTGGATCCTAAACTAACCGAACCCGCTTACCCGATAACCCGCTTACCCGATAACCCGCAAACCCACAAACCCACACCCTGCACAGTAACTTCCCAACCCCGCGCGCCCCCTCTCTTTCTCTCCAGAAATCAACGGCCGACCCCCTCTCTTCCTCTTCCTGTAACTCCTCCTGTACACCCCTATATAAAGACCATAGCAGACCACCCCCACCATCATTATCTTCTCTACCACCCCGACCATCGCCGACGCCGGAACGCCGCTGCAAGCCGCCGCGAAGAAGCTCGCTCCAACTTCAAGATCAGCAGCACATAGTAAGGTACCCTACTTTCCACCTCTATATCTCCCTGTACAGTAGACGTAATAATGACCTGTCCAGTCCTATACGAAGACCACATGACCCCCTTGTACCCTGTGTAATTAGTTTAACCTATCGTGTCCTGTGTCGGTCGTAAATTGCGACACAAAACAGAAAAAATAACTTATTCCCAAGTGTGCGTGTTTGAGTCCCGTTATCTTCATAATGGCACGTGATATTGAAATTTTGCTTGAACAGTAATTTAGACAACATAAACAAGTTTTAATCTCTTCAATTAGTTTATTTTAATTCAATGTATGTTGTATTTTATTTTGCTGTTAAAATTGACCGAAAACTTGGTTTCTTAAACCTAATTTTTTTTGAAATGGGGTACGATCCTCTAAACGAGATGACTTGGTCATGTACGAATTGTAGTGAAAGGCGCGTATCGTCAACGCGGATGTACGGGATTTCATGGAAGTTGATTTGGATGTGCGTGCACACCGAATCACCGCATATCCGTCGAAAAGCCCCGTATCGGCCTGTTCTGACACTCATCATAATTTTGTGTGTGCTTGTCATTTTGTAACAAAACTTGTGCCATCCGATATGCAGCGTTACGCTGGTCTTGTGACCCAAGTTTGGTTCGATTCTGAGAACGTTGGCAAAACACCGTTTCGCGGGCCCCAAGGTTCTGCTTGACGGACGATTTCATGATCGGCTTATCGAAATCCAGTTCTGGATGTTCTGTTGGGTTTGTGCTACCGTTCTGAACTCGTAAATACTAAGTTTGGTGAATTTGGATAACTTTGTCTCTGGCATATTTTTTGGTGCGAAGCGGGCCACATGTGGACCCCGCTTTGACCAGAAACTGTCTATTCTATCCCTATGTCCAAATTGGACTTATGGGTAGTCAATCCTAGCTATTTCAAGTTTTCTGAGAGCAATGGTGATGTTTATTTCGGTATCCGAAGGTGTATTTGGAGATACAACTTATATCGGAGCAATTGACAAAGTTCGGAGTCCAGGCAAGTGTACATTGCCAAACTTGCAGTAGATCATGCTGTATTATTTGCTTGAGTTTACTTTTATATGTACATTCTTGAGATTTACTTGTTCACCCTAGGACCATGAGACGTTACCTAGCGTCCGAACGAGATTTGGGTGTCGACGTCGTACGCGCAGTCGAGCAACGTCACTTAGAGAGTTGATACAACGATCCCATTTTACGTGCTTGCACTACTAGCACGACTGGCCAAAGTGTCACGACCCGCACCCGAAAAATTGGGCATGAATCGTGGGTACGTCCAGCCTACGTCGCTGAATCGATGGTAGAACGCTGTAAAGGTCCGTTCTAGGTCATAATCTATAACTCACAAAACCTGTCAATATAACCTCTCCAAAAGGAGGGCAACCATGCAATATATATATGACTCAATCACAATAACTAGGGAAAGAGTAAAAGTACGATAAGATAACATAGAAGTCTAACAACTATGATAAGATAAGCGGTAGCAGTTGCCTGAATACGAGCTGGACGAGAGGTAGCAGACCTCTCGGTGGCAGCTGCTGGAACGATACGATGGGATCGTGTCTTCGGAGGCATCCTGAACACCGATCAAAAGAAGTCAATAAGAAGCAAGATACGATATCCTCAAGGAAGGACAATAATATTTCAAAAGAAGGCAATTTCAGAATAATTAGAATAGATTGAAATTGTTCCTAGTCATGATTGAGTACACTCTCATCCTAGATCCTATATCTAGAGCAGGCTCGCAGCAGTACAACTAAATTATTGTACTACCACGATATCGCACTAATTACGAAGCTCGAGACCTGCGTGGGCCGCCACCAAAAGTGTGTCACGACCCGCACCCAAAAAATTGGGCATGAGTCGTGGGTACGTCCAGCCTATGCCGCAGCATCGGCGGTAGAACGATGTCTAGGTCTACTATCTAGCTAACAATCTCATACAACAATATAGGTACCTGTCAAGATCTCAACTCCAAACGGAGGAGCAATATGATAAAGATAACACAAGTACTCAATCACGATCTCAGCACGATAAGATAACAAAGAAGTCTAACAACTCCAAAGTCTAAACAACAACTACTACTAAAACAACAACAATAATAATAATAACAACAATATTAATAGTAATACAATAATATATCCTAAATCAAATACAATACAAAGTCTCAAACCAAAAGCCGGGGACAAATCCGATACCAAAAGCTAATAAATACAAGTGAGGTCCTAGTGATCCCGGCTACCAACTCGGAAATTACTCCTGAACTAGGGGGGTCCCTGTCTGCACCATCGACAGGCTGAGGTCCATAAAATGTTGGACACCAATCTTCCAGATCCTCTGAAAACTATATCCAGTCAGGATTGGAGCAAGTACACCTCTAACAGCAGTTCCAGTTAAATGATAAAAACTATAAAATAGTTGTAGCAAGTAGCATAAGGTGAAGGAAATGAAGTATGAACAAGAATATATATATATATATATATATATATATATATATATATATATATATATATATATATATATATATATATATATATATATATATATATATATATGTATATATATATATATCAACTGGTGCATAAAGGTAGAGATGCATGAAAATCATAAGCAAGATAATAATGACTACAAGATACAAGAAATCTAAACTAAGAGCAAGTGTGTGCACAATGACGTGAAGTGAGTCCAGCAAGAGTAAATCTAATGAGTGCAGTCCAGAAAGTATAAATGAGACCAGTCAAGAAGTGCAAGAGAGTCCAGACTAGAAAGAATGAACTCGTATCTCTGAAATACCTGTTTCGACATGTAAACGGCTAGGGGTAAGTACGGCTCACCGCAAACTAGACGTGCGGCTGCTATCATTCCAGATTAGACAAGAGGGGGTGATTCCAAAGATTCCAGATTGGAAATATTTACATGTCTACTCGAGTATTTCTCCGCCCAGACTAGTATAAGTGAATCCAATATCCAACACGTAAATCAAGTATGAGTCCAGCCAGAAATATGAGTGATGCATGTAGTGAGTCATGATGTGATGCCAGTAGATGATTCCAGAAATAGAGGCCAGAAACATAAAATATACGTGTTACAAGTGAATGAGTCCATAAATACTAGTCAGTGTCATACCAAAAAATTAGATAATACTATACTAGAAGCTGAATCATAATAATTATCAGATAATAAAAACTATCAGAGAATATACTCGCCTGAAGTCCTGAGCAACTTGCGAGGATAGAGGTCCGAACTGACGTCGCAAGGACCTATTACGAAAAGCAAATTTAAACGGAGTTCTAAAGAGTTAAATAGATATAAAATAACTAAAAATAAGCTTCTAGGGTTATTCTAGGTCAAATGGGTAAAACTGGTGAAATCTGGGTCAAAAAGTCAACCCGGGGTCCAAAAAGTCAACTCTAGTCAAAACTAGGTCAAAATTTGACTTTGGCGGTCAACCGAGACAACTACGGTCAACTATAGGTCAAACTAGGGTGCCCCTAAAATTCTAGGTCAAAACTAGCTCATTAAGCTAGTAAACCCTCAAACTCGCCTCCTTGAAATACCGGGATACCCTCGGTATCCGATATCTCAACCTACGCTATATACCCCGCCTATACCCACTAACACATATACTAGCACGTATATATATATATATATATATATATATATATATATATATATATATATATATATATATATATATATATATATATATCAACTCTAACCTCAATCCTAGGCAAAAACTCAATACCTCGCCCCGATGCCCAATACCTTGAGTATCTCAAGGTATTGAGAAACTCAAGCCTTACCCCTCACTAACACTAGCTAACTATCTATCTATCTATCTATCTATATATATATATATATATATATATATAACATATATCTAACTATATAGATATATATATATATATATATATATATATATATATATATATATATATATAACCTAGTGATAGGCTATACCTCAATACCTTTGATATCCCTATACCTCAATACCTTGGTATCTCAAGGTATTGAGATACTTTACCCTCTAACTCTAACTAACTAGCTAACTACCTATATATATATATATATATATATATATATATATATATATATATATATATATATATATACATACAATGTATCTAGCTATATAGATATATGTATCTATATACATATCTATATATATATTTACCTATCTATATATATACAACCATACACATATCCATATATCTATATATATACTTCTATATATATATATATATATATATATATATATATATACAAAAGGGGGGGAACTAGTTGCTATTGCTGCTGTTATCCCTTTTGCTGCTGCGGCCTGCTGCCGCTGCTGCTGCGCTTGCTGGCG